>BSAI01000162.1:10332416-10374342 GCA_036245035.1 Adrianichthys oophorus | reverse complement strand
TCCCGGATAAGCGGAAGAAAATGGATGGATGGATGGATGGATAGTTAATAGCCTGCAAACATTACACAGCCACTGTTTTGTCTTTTTCTTTATATGATAAACACAGCACCCTGTCACTTTTGTATGGTTAGCATTGTATGTATTGGAAACTAAAAATGTCAAGCTTGCTCTAAAATCGTATTTAACCCTATAGCCATTCGTATCATTTTCAATGCAAACATTTCTGGGGTCATTATCAAATTAGAAGGATCCAAATTTTTCTCACACACCCATTATATATAACTTGGTTCATGTTTTTTCCCTCGTATTTCATCATCTTTCCACTAGGGGCAGTAGAAGCTCATTTCAAAATGGCGGCTTTCATGAAATCTCAAAGACACTTTTGACGGGAAAAGTTCAGCTAATTTTATGGTTTAACATTATGGTGAGGATAACTCATCTATTGTTATTGTCTTTTTTATGAATACTTGCTGTTTTGAAAGAATGCAAACATTGTTGATCATTAATCATTTATAATAAAGTTACACTATGTTAAAAAAGTGTGGTTCAAATTTAAGACAATGGCCAAATAAGATGTTTTTTTTCATGTAAATATTTTACATTCTATACTAATATTGTGGTGAACAAAAACTTAACATCAACCAACTTACAATCTATCTATATCTCATTAAAAATAGGCCATTGCAATTTGTTTGTGGATTTCATCAAAGGGTTAAAAAATACATTATCTTTTAAAACAAATAATTTTCTGTCAGTTCTTTGATGTAGTGAGCTTTACAGGGTTCAAAAGCCTCAGTCGTACACACGGAATTTAATTTACAAAAAAAATTCACAGGATCGTTTAGTTTTATGACATTTAGTCCATCTTCTGTTAGAATAAGGGATGTGTTTTTCCTTTCCGTCTTCCTATTCTCCACGTCTTTGCAAGAGAACCCTCAGATGTTCTTAAGGTTCAAAATAATACTGATGGTTGTTGAAGGTCTTCAGTCAACATAGAACATTTAGTTATTGTGCTTCATGTCAACCTTGACTTTTCTAAATAAAAAAACACTCATCTAAAAAAAGGAATCTGCTGCATCTTTTCAAAGATATTTTGCATTTTATTTCATTTTAGTTGTGGTTAAATCATCATTGTTATTGAGTTATTAGTGTATATGAACATATAATAATCAAATGTGGAAAATACGGTGAAAACCAAACTATAAATGATTCAAGAGAAAACTCGTTTACGTGAAACATTTGTGATGACATCCATGTAATATGATTTATCTAATTCAGTTTGACTGTCATTATGCCATATGATGATGTCATTGACAGTATGGCTGTAATATAATATGGAGCGCATTATGCTTGGAGGGGTCCTGAGAAGTACAATAAAGTTGGTTTGAAACCAGCAACATAAAAAACGAGCAAAGTTAATGAAGTAGAGTTTGATGATGATAAAGTAGACAGCAAAAACAAAACCTTCTCTGAAACAGAATTATTGGAGCATTAGAAGTCAGATTCCTCATAAAAGGATGTTGTTTCAGCTTTGACCATTTAGAGCTTTGCAGCTTCACTAGCAATGAAGATAAAGGAAAAAGAAGGTGGGAAAGGAAATCCTCTTCTTTAGCTTCTGGGGATATTCATCTGAAACAAAACAGTTAAGCATAGTTTTGTCACTAAAGGGCTCACAATGACACCGAACAGTTACACTAAATATGGTGACCCTGACCTGCGCCTCTCAGAGGTCAAAGACAAACATTAGGTCAAATCTGGCAACTTTTTTTGTATTTTGTTGGGAAAATTATGACCAAAAACACCATCATGAAGTTTAAACAGAAAACAATAGATTTGTGTGATTAAAGACAACAAACTCGCAAAAAATAAAAATAGATTTTAGGTTTTTCACCATGCAGCACACTCATTCATTTTCAGAGCTTGTCTCCAGTTTTTCCTCAAAATAAGCTCAGGTTCATGTCTCTGTGCTCACATCTGTTCTCCTGCAGCTTTGCACATCTTTAGCCTCTTATGGAAATGATCCAGACGTGGTTGGATTCATTTAAAGTGCTCAATCATGTCAGAGCAGACAAAGAATGATGCAAGTCTGGAGTGTAGTTGTGCTTTAAATGGCCAAAGCAATGGCTATAAAGTTCAGTATTTTTTAGTCTTGTACCTTTCAGTTTAGAAGTTTGACACTACATTATGTTATACTTATCACTATGTACTGTTTGTACAAGTGAGTTTAAGATTTAGTTCTTTCAGAATTTGTTTATGTCAATTTCTGGAATTCAATATTGAAAGACATCCACACATTTGTCTTGTTGTGCAAATAAAACTCTAAATATAGGTTCTTTTGGTAAATGGTGTCTACTGTACATGTATAGCACTTTCCTACCTTTTTAGAAGGCCCAAAGTGCTTCAAGCTAAAGTTAATGTAAATGTGCGTACGTGTATGTGCTCGTTGCGTGGGTCCACGTTGAAATCTTTTGCATTCATGTGTCGCGTTGTTTCATTGGCTGCAAAACACACGGCCAATGAAGATGCGTTAAAAGCTAAACCAGGTAAAACTTTGACCAAATAGGGACTCTGGTAATGTTGTTTTTTTATTTACAAAAGTGTCAACTGTTTGAAAATTGATCATGGAGAAGAAATGTATAATTCTGGTTTGTGCCCAGATGGAATTATAGACACCAAGTCTGTGAAAGAAAAAGATTAGAAACTGTAATCAGTCGACTGCTCTATTGTTTATGTAGTTCAGTCACTGGATTTGCAGTCTTTACTTTCCTTTTGCATCTGTAAAGATGGTTGAGCCTCAACTGTATTTTTTTTTGTTTAGGTCAGTTCATTTGACTATATTCAGAATAATTGAAAACAAAGTCGGTGTCATTTTTCACTTCCTCCTCCCTTCTGTAATCAGATGTCAAAGCCCAGACTGTGCTCTTTCTGTGACCCTGTACACATCCTCTGTCTCTGGGTCTCGTAATGATTCACAGTCCGTCTGCTGGGGTTTTCCCAGTCACTGTTCAAGCTGCTCTGCAGGCCGGCAGAGCAGCTTTTGGCATCAACCAGACTCTGGATGTATGCTGTGCTTTGGTTCCTCTGCATTTTTTTTCTTTTGTTTTCATGTGTAGTTCACATTTAGATGTAAATATTTGGGTTAATCCGTTTCTAAGGAGGGAGAACGGTCTTGTGAATTTAAAAGTGCGTATGTCTAAGATGTGGCTCTGCGACTGAGCTGAGAGGAAGTCGAAGGGAAGGAGCAGCCGGGATAGTTATCCACTTGATGATGCGGAACGGGAATACAGTGAAGCCTAATCTATCATCTCAGCGCTGCTCTGTAAGCCTAAGCAGTAAATGAGAATCTTCACCGACGCTAAGCGGTAAAGACGGACAGATCAGTGAGAATGGGTGTGAGAAGGAGAGAGAGAGAGAAAGGAAACTGTGGTTGCGTGTCTTCTGCCGTGCGGGCAAAAGTCTGCTAACACAATCACATTTAGGGAGCTCGCTTTTCTCCAGAAAATAGGATGCGAGTCAGTTATCCTCGGAATTGCCATAAATGCGATTTTGTGTGGACACGTTTGGAGCCTTGATGGAGAGAAACCAAAAGAAACATTTTCACAGAACCTTTCACCTTTGGGTTTAAATCTAGAGCTTTCAGAAGAAAGATTTGAGGAAACTCAGAAGGATGGGACATGGATGAAAGTGGGAAGGACAGAATGAAGATGGAGATGGATGATAGGAGGAAGAGATGGGGGGTTGGATGGATGAACTTACAGTATCTTTGCACTCTGGTCCAGTCATCTGTCATTCAGTTATAAAATCTTCTTATTTAGTGATCCAGAAAACATTAAGTTTCCCCCCCGAATTTCATCCCTGAATATCTGATCATCTGTTTCATGCTACAAAAGACGTTTAATATCTGAGTTTTTAATTACATTTAGCCCATCCTCTGTGAAGCTTTGTTTACCATGTTAGAAAATTCTCTTTCATGATCAATTTCAAACAGTTGGAAGTCATCCAAACGTTACTACCAAATTCCAGTCCCTGATTGGTTTTACTTTCAATGCACTTTTAACAGCTTCATGTACTTATATCCCAAAAACTGACTTAGTAATGTCTGTAAAAACGTGGCAACGTGAGAGTTTTGAACACGGAGGCCCAGAACGCGCATTTTTTGCGTATTTACAGACTTTCAATTGAAAGTAGTTGCTTGAACGCACGTTATCGAGTGTGGTATGAATGTAGTTTTACACTCATTTTCTTTGGTTGAAAGTGCTAAATAAAATGGTTAACCTCAAATAGAAACATTTTTTTTTTGTCAAAAAATGTTTGAAGTTAAAGTGTACAAGTATAGCATCTCAAGATAATACAGGTTTTGCCGCCTTATTGTCCTGGATTTACCATTCACAACTAATGCTGAGAGAAACACTAAGAGACCAGAAAATTCAAGAGACAACTGAAAAATCTGATTTTGGTTACCGATGTAAATAATAATAAAATGAAGCCAAATAAAGCATTTGTGTTTGGGACTAAACTGTCTGTTTACTGTTTTTCAAAACAGTTTTCAGAAATACACCCCTGTTGTTCATCATCACACATTTACAATTGGGTACTTTTTTTGTCATAATCAATGTACTGTTTCACAAAAATGGGAAGAAATAGAAAGAGCTGGAAGGAGTTTAGAGCTACAAAGACAAAAAGACTGAAAGAATCCTGAATCACAAACCCTGTCTGATATAAGAAACATCGTTTCAAAATAATCTTTTCTTTAGTTTTTGATTTTTCATCAGTTTTTTTTGCAAATAGCAGCACATCAAAGAAAACATTTTTTATATTAAATATGTGCATAAAATAATAAAAATGTTTGTCTTTTTATTGGCTCATGTGACTACTTTTCTGAATTTATCACTGCCAATTTTCTCTTTTTATTATTCTCTTAACCCCTCCATCCTATAGTACAACCAACACATACAGAATCAGATTGCATTTAAACCACAAACACTCAAGTTTACAATAAGAGGTGCTTATATGGAGGTAATGGGATCTGCAGGAGAAGAACTATCTGATACCCGTAAGGAAAGGGGTTTTCGACCTGAGGCTCTGGAGCCACATGTGGGTCTCTGGTTAAAGAAAAATAACAAATTTTTGACTTTATCACATAATGTTGGTTTCACACAAACGTAAATGAACCCACTCACTGTCATAAGCACACCCTTGACCTTGTTCTAACTCATGGTATAGAGATCAGCCAGCTGAGTGTCCTCCCTCGTAACCCCATACTCTCAGATCACTTTCTAATTACCTTTCAGTTTGTTCTAGAAAATGCCACTGCTCCAATAAATGGAAAAACAGCTTAGAAGAACATTACCTGACCGTTCTGTGTCTGAGTTTAAACTCACAGTTCAACCCTTATTTAGTAATATGCTGAGCAAACACTCTGAGACCAGCTTCCATAGTTTTAATCCCAATAAAAATGACCAGTTTGTTTATGATGCCATACAAGCTCTCAGGAAAACACTTGATGCTGTTGCCCCTTTGAAACCTAAGCATGTTAGACAAAACCAAGTAGCACCGTGGTTTAACGCTGAAACACGTTCCATAAACAAGCAGCCTGTTTTTAGAAAGAAAAAGGTGCCGCTCTGGCTCAGAGCAGTCGCTGTTTCCCTCCCTTAGAAGGGTGGATCGTCTGTGCTCCTGTCTTTGGACCTTGCCTCTGGCTTGTCTCGTACCCCCAGCCAGTTTTATCTGGATGAAGCCCATCCGCTACATTATTCAAACATGTAGTTGTAGAGTTAGATAAGCTTATTCTTCTTTAACAGTTCTAGCACATCGCTTGTCCGTCCTTTGAGAGGATCCCTCTTTCAACTGGACATCCCTGAGGTTTCCGATTTTTTTCCCCCCCAAGATAGGGCTTTTTTTAAGAGTTTTCCTCACCAAGAAGAAGGTTCTAAGGGCAGGGATGTGAGTTTAGTTTAGTCTGTGTAGCAACCAGCTATTCTTCATATTTTTATGAGTGACTTTCTGTTTTGCATAAATAGTGGTGTAAAGTCCTATGAGACAGCTATGGTTGTGATTTTTGGCTAAATAACTAAAATTTAATTGAAATTTAAAACATAACTAAAGTAAATACAAAGTAGTAAAACTAAAAAAGGATACCAACTTAAACTTTATTCAACTCATCCACAAACAGTTGAAAGTACGTATCACAAGTCAAACTAAAACATTTTGATGAATTTTTGTGTACCACAGAAAATTCATTGGAGGTCAGTGAGCACAACCAGAGTTAAGACACAACACATTAAAAGACGGATTTTCTATTTCAATGGCACCTTATGGTTCGAAAAAAATGGTAAGGATCTGATCTAAATATTTGCTCATTAGATTTACAAAGTTTTCACTAAGATGAACCACAAACGGTGAAATAAACTGTTTTCTTCTTAAAATCACTGCTAACATTATAATACACTACATTTGCTGTATTGAGATGAACCCATTTGACCCAAAGTGTCTTGCAAGCATGTGAACTTCAGTTAAAGTTTTTCTGGAAAAATATTCTGAAAATAAATCCTATTTTCTTTTTGTTTTTTAGCTATGCCAAAAAAAGAACAGTTCATTTGTATTTGGCATTATGGTTTCAGAAAAATAAATACAAATCTGTGTTTTATTTAAGGGTTAAGTAGGATTTTGTGGCTCCTGTTGTGTTGCTGTCAGTAAGAAATTGGATCATTTAAGGTTTAAAGTTACAGACCCCGATTATTTGAGGGAAGGCGATGCTGAATCTTTAACACCACAAGGAACACTGGGAAGTTATTTCGAGTCGCACACTGAATATTTCTGGTTGGACATTAACTCAGATAATCCAGAAACCATCAGACACTTAGGCTTGACTAACTTCTTCACAGGCAGGCGAAAAAACTCAATCTAAGGCTCAAAAACAGGTCAGAATCCAAAGGCAGATCAGCAGCTTGAACAAGAAGCAGTCTAGAAGAACAAACAGAACAACACTACAACAACTGAAAAATAATGAGAAACAAGAAGCAGATCTAAAGGAAAATTACATTCCCCTTAGTGAAGCTGCTGACTTTTTGTTAGGTTCTTTTTTAGCTTGGTTGCTACTTTTTGTTTAGAGTTAATGGTTTCTACTTTCCTCAGAAGGTTAAGCTTTATCTCTAAAGACCTGCTTGGTCTGAAAATAATCATCTGGATTGCTTCATGTCAGTCTGATGAACATGTAATGTATTGAAAATCAAAGACTTGAAAAAATGCTAAATCAATCCGTAAATTTTTATTCCAAACTACATTCTGAAATTCAACAGCTCAGAAAAGAATGTGACAGCCCAAAAATGTACATTTATTTAGTGGTTTTCAAATTATTTAAGAAAAAGAAAAAAAACCTGGAAAAACTGTCGCAAAGACCACGATTAAAGCTGCTGACAACTTCATAAAGCTGAATGAAAACATGAACACGACGCACGAGGAAGTAAAAGATAAATTTAGAGAGAAGAGGAAGACCATTATGCCGAAATTAGCTCATAAGATTTTCCAGTCGTGACGCGTTGACTCTTTTGTTTTGGGGTTTTTGAGGACAGTGTTCTTTAACATGCAAATCCTAAAAGGAAACTATTTTGTTTTGTTCTCATTCCTTCAAATTTTCCCATTTAGTTGATTTTGTATCTGCAACTATAAGCACTTAATTTGGATATTTTTTATCTTCAAATCATCTTAAAAATATTGCTGCTCAATTTCAGACTTAAATGTGTAGCTTTAATGTTTCATAGTATTGTAAGAAGTCTATTGGGTCTAAAATTTGCCATATTTGTACACAAACCAAAAACACAGTTCCAGTGTGCTCTGTTTTGTTTTTTGTGGCCTGAATATTTAATATAGTAAAATGTGACAATACATTTATGGTAATTTGATTTGAATTATTTTTCACTAAAATGTTATCTTCCGTTGCTTTAGTAAAATACTGTCATCAGCACAACTTTTCCTTTTTTAAACACATTTTGATTCAATGAATGATGAAGGTTGATTTCTTAAATAAACCTGTATGAAAAGATGCTGGCTTCTGTGTTTTTTTTTATTTGCTTCTTTAGCCTTTAGAGCACAAATCCTTAAGAAATGCATTGTTCAGACCAGAAGAGCTTTCCCTCATGAACAGCAAATAGAGCACTTTACAGTAAGTTGACCACAGATCAGTGACAGGGAATGGCCCAAAGGAAGGTAATGACAGACAAAACAAAAGTAGGTCACAGTATTTTCAGCCTTGTATTCATCCATGAATGTCATTCATCTCCATTCTTCCATTTTCCCCCTTTTTTTTGTACATTCACTATTCTAATGCAATTTCTTTCTCCCATGCTTCTTTCTTTAATATTTCTCCCCTATTCATTCCTTCCTTCCTGTTCTCTCAATCTCTCAGAAAATCTCTTTAACAGAGAGAAGCTCTCTCCGTCTCATCCTCCAGGCATCTATTTGGTGAACTTTATGGATGGTGGAGAAATGACAGTCGGGCGGTGTGGGCAGGAAGGAGAGCAGAGGAGGGGAAACGAGGAGGAATGATGAGTAGGTGGGGTTCTGGCCTGGGTTTTTCTTTTGTCTGTAAAAAAGAATTTAAAAAAAACAGCAGAGAAGACAAATCCCATTAGTGCCCCTCTCAGAAACACTCAAATCAAACAGGAAATGTATAGTAAAACCACACAGCACTGCTGAAAAAAGACATTTTGGTAATTTTCACACCGTTTTAACTTATCTTTTTCAATATTTTATTTAGAAACATGTTGATTCTGCATATCTTAACTTTTTTGCATTTTTCCGCTGTTTTAGATTATTCTTCCCTTTTACTATATTCCATTGTCTTTATTCTTTCATTCATAGATTTTACTGGTTTTACTGGTACTGGTGAACTTGTGAGCTTTTGGAGTTTCTGCTTGAATTTCTTTGCAGGATGTCAGAATATCCTCTCAGAGCTTCTGTTTGGATGTGAACTGCCTCCACTCAGAGATATTTTGCTTGAGGATGTTCCAAAGGTTCTCAATAGGGTTGAGGTCAGGGGAGGATGGGGGCCACACCATCAGATTATCTAAGTTTATGTCCATAGCAGCCAATGATGCAGTATTCCAGGCAGCTGATGGTGCATTGTCGTACATGAAGAAGATTGTGTTATGGAAAGCACAGTTCTTTTTGTACCATGGAAGAAAGTGGTCAGTCAAAAACTCCACATACTTTTCAGAGATCATTGTCACACCTTCAGGGACCGACCAGTTCTCTCCCTATGATCCTGGCCCAAACCACATTCATATAATGTAATAATTGAATGTGTTTCAGCAGCAGAGATTCTTTTTCAGTCCCTGTTTAGCTGAAAATGTTGGTCTGCTTAATAATTTGGAACATCCTTCTTTATTAGTTTTTCCTTTAAAACCTGCAAACTCATTATCACAGGTGTCTGAGATTGATGTCAGTGATCCAAAGAGCCCAGAGACAACATTGTCCATGAGGCGTCCATGGGGCGGCCGTGGTGCAGTGGAAAGGGCAGTCGACCTCTGATCGGAGGATTGCAGGTTTGATTCCCAACTTTGCCGGCGTGTCAAAGTGTCCTTGGTCAAGACACTGAACCCCACATTGCCTCTAATGGAAGGTTGGTGCTAGCGTTTGGCTGCGGAGCCTCCATCTGTGTGTGCATGGGTGAATTGGACCATGACTGTAAAGCGCTTTGGGCCTTCAATGAAGGTAGAAAAGCGCTATGTACGTATACGCCATTTCCCATGAGTTTAATTAAAAAAACAACAGATTTTATATTTTCGACACTTAAATGCAATTTGCAAAATAATTTGGAATGCATTGTAGTTTCTTTGCTAATTAGTTAGTGTTAAATCCTCAGCACTGCAACAGTCTAAGGATGTAACTTTGTTCCTTACAAACACAGAAGTCTTGTTCGGTCAATCCTGTCCACTCCAGCTTTAGTGCTGCTTCCCAACCACCTTAAACCCTACAGGGCGTGTCTGGTGTGAACAAGCCTTCATATTCCATTCCTCAAAAGCAATCTAAACCAGAAAATCCAAATGTTTCAGTTCCTCAAATGACCACTGTGGGCTGTTTTCAGAAGGGAGCAACCAGCCCTCACACAGATCTAATGGTCAAGCACCAACGATCAATGGTCAAGGCGATTAAGGACCCCCGTTGTGTCCGTAGCTTGAAACTACAGGCCTTAAACTGTAATAAATGGCGGCCTCTGCTTGTGGAAAGAGCAAATAGATCAGCATGGAAAAGAAAAGAGTTCAGGGATTAGTGTCTGACCAAGTCACCTTGGAAACTTAAATGTGCTCTGTCGGCATGGACAGCGATTAGAATGTTCTTTAGAAAAAAATATCCAGTATTATCTCAAACTTAAACGATCCAAACACAGGAGGAAGAGTAAACAATAATTGAATCACGCATACAAAGGAGAGAGGGATGAGGAAGTCTGACAACCACTAGAAACTCTGCTGTCAGCTCCCTGCTGTAAGGATCTAAAAGCACAAGATGGAATTAATACAGCAGAGCTGAAATGACAGGACTGAATGCTGAGTTCTGCTAACTGCAGGAGCAGACAGGAGAGTCCTAGTGGGATGAAGATATCTCAGAAGCTGTCCTCAGGGGAAGTGGGAGGGTTAGCAGGCAGCCAAAGAAATTAATCCACAAACAGGTAAAGTTCCAAGGAAAATAGAATCCGCTTAACTCCCACCAGTTATATGCGGCACCATAAATTCAACATGAAATCCATGGGCCATAATCCCGAAATCCATAAACTCAAAAAAGTATCAGAATCCTAAAGGCTGCATCACATAAAAATTAAAAAAACTCACAATATGAAGCAAAACTGCAGTTAAATCCGGTCTCCAAACACAGTAACAGCCAGTTGGATGAAGAGTACCAAACAAACTGGTACCGGAAGAAGAGGTGGAGATGAACAGGTGAGACTGAGGAGACATAATTACAGGAAGCAGGAAGTGAACTGAGCCAGCAGACTGAAAACAGGACATTATAAATAGACCAATAGATGGATGATGGAATGCATTTAGATTGACTCAACAATTTAAATGGTTTTATTGAAAGTGCACAAAAAAAACCCAAAACTTCAAAGAATTTCTAACAAGAGATGATTGCTCCGTGAATCTATTGTAATTGGTGTTTGAACCAAGTCTCCAGTGACCACGGTGCAATAGTTCTAAAGATAGCAAATGTCTGTGCCTGCAGGGCTGAAAGATGTAGGTGTGCACAGTCGCACACAAGCAGACAGTCCTGCAGGTGATCATTAGCTCTCCCCCTGGGAGAGACGGCGCTGTAAAACAGACAGTCACCAAGCCTCTGGCTGGTTTTTGTATTATTTCAACACATCTTCATCTTTAATTCACTGCTTCTTCTCAGTTTGTCCACCCTCCCCCTCCAGACACATGGAAGTGAAATGGAAAGAAGGCAGACAGTGAAGAAATGAGACATTCTGGGTTCATGGCCACCTAATCACACAGGTGTTGTCCTCAATATTCCAAGAGCACACAAACACGCCGTTCTAACAACTATGGGTTTGTCAGATTGGAGACATGCAGGGGTGTTCAACTCAGGGCCTTGAGGGCCAGCCTCCTGCTGGTTTTCCAGAAATCTTAGCTTATCTGCTGTTGATTACCTGGTTCAGGTGTGTTTAGCCAATTAGCAGCTTGGAACTGGATGTGCATAACCTTAGCTTGCTCAAATCATCTTGTGGGACTCAGTTTTTCAAAGGTGATAACTGTAGACGGGGTAAAGGATGAGGGGAATTCTCGATTTCCTGGGGCGGATTTTCCCTAGGGGAATCTGTTTTCCTAAAGGGCACATTAGCACAACAAAGGCTGCTGACACTGAGGATCAGTTCACAACTCAGGCTGTCTCAAAGCACTACACAAAAGGCAAAAAAAAAAAAACGTCAAACCAAGCTTATTATGTATGATTGTAGTAATCCCATTCAATCCAACAAAATGTCATTCAACTGTCAAATCATTTTTCATTAATCCAGATTGTCTAAAATGTATGATTGTAATCTGATCAGATTACACCAAAGGATGTTCAGTAAAATCCCTGTACTGAACATGTCTTGAAGTCATAGCAACTGGACTTAAAATCTTCCTTCCTTGAAATGTTTCGCCGCTCATCCAAATAGCTTCAGTCCACATCAGTCACTGCAAGTGAGGCATTACAAATATAGTTTTATTAACATTTTACTTGTATCATTTTCCTCAACCCATGTATTACAACAAACAAATTGATGGTTTTTTAAAACTTCATCAAAAATGAGCAATATTGTCAGTGATCGTCACTAAGGTATTTTAAATGTAACACATCTTGTGCTATATTTGTCCCTTTAGATTGTTGTGTTCAACTACAAAAGGAAATACATGGAAAAAAGAATCCAGGAGTTATGTAACCCATTCAAATATTGAGAATTAAACATTGTAAAACAAGGTATTACAATAGGCTGATTTGAAACCAGTTTTTCAGCTTCTTTGCTGTTGTCATCTCAGAAATTTATGACATCACCGAAACCTAACCTTTCACAATATAGGTGGAGCGAGATCTCACCGTCATTTTGGACGCTCCCAATCTAGAAAAGGAGCATTTGATTTTCACAAGTTAATTAAAAGACCGCTTTCCACACTTTTCAACTTCAATCAAACTTTTTTTGTAGAGCACTTTTCCAACAAAAGTAGCTCCAAATACATTTTACAAGTTTAAAAACCAAAACAAAGAAAGAAAAAAACAAAGTTTTTATAGCGTTTGTCTTTCCTGAACCAACCCAAATTGAAACGGGCTCAAACAAAAAGGGGATAAATAGAAGAAGAGACACTGATGAACTGTGGACCATGGCCTTCAATGCTGACAGCTGGAAGAAAGCTAAAACACTAACCTGGTTTGCTAAAATTGCGAAAATTTCTCACAAAAATTGTTTTTTGTGCATTAGCGTCATGCACATGGGGTTTAGCATCTTGCTGCTATAGAGTGCGTCTGAAGTGGCATTAACTTTGCGCCTGCAACATTTCCTCACAACTCAAAAACTGTTTTTTTTTTCAGAAAAACGTATCCACCTGGACTTAACACTATTTGCTCAAGTGCCTTGACAATCAAATAAAATGTTGATCGTCAGATCCAAGAACAATGCTAAGACAGAAAATGGTTGTCATGAAGTGCCTTTAGGGACATAACCACTGGAGCAAACTTTTGAATGTGAAGACCCTTATGCCCCAGCTGTATTCCAGAACACTAGAGTTCAAGTACAATCCAACTTTGATAACATTTGATCCTAACGTTTGTTTTTCCCATCATGCTGATGTTTGCCTTCCCAGAGCAAATCAGCTGTTTCCCACAGCAACAGCAGACAGTGAATAATGTTTTCCACGGGTTTGGTGAAAGCTGGACAGGTTTCAGAAAGTGTGTGTTCAGACAAACACACAGAAGTGTGTGAGAGCCAACACTGTGAGCTTCTACTGTACAGCTGATCAGAGAATCTAGCAGGCCTCTTTTTGCCAGATTCCCAGCAAGAACCTTGGCCATTTTCCTGTTTCTCACAATAGTGTGGAAATGTTGACTCTTTGCAACACTCTGATGAGACAGTGTCACTCCTTGATGCACTGGAATGTTTGCACAGTTATAATGAATAGTGCCTGCTACAGTAAAAAGCAACGCTCCACCTATGAAGTGATTCATGCTTTGGAGATATTTATTTATTGTTCTTTAATCCTCCTTACATTTTTTAGAGTGAAACTTAAAAAAAATCTATCTTTGTAGATTCCTCTTCAGTTCCTCAAACTGACTTTTGCTACTTTGATAATAGTTTGTTTTAGGAGTATTTATCATTTAACATTTAATGCACTGTAACATCTTCTCACTCAACTACCGTATTTTCTGCACCGTCAGGCGCACTGCTAAGGAGTGATCTATCATTGACCTTATGTCATATATTAGGCGCACCAAACTATAAGGCCCATTAAACAAGATAAAAGAGTCAGAGATAATTCTGTCGGTCAGTCAGACTTTATTCACTGCGTTTTATAGTAACTCTAGAACACTTGTAACACGCTGCATGTTAGCAACGTTAACAAAGTCACAATACCCCACTAACTCTGAACCTTGTTTGCAATACGTAGAAGTAGCTAAAACAATTGTTACTGTGACCACGCAAACCCCTAACCAAACCCCTAACCTTTTTTGCATCACATAAAGAAAATAGACCTATAGCGCTAAAACAATTGTTACTGTGAATACACTAACCTCGTTAGTAACACAGGAAGAAAAGGCAGTCTAACACCGCTACACATTAGCTTTGTTAGCATATTCACAATAACACCCAAATTTGTTTGCAACTTGTACAACAAGCAGACTGAAAACAGGCTTCAACATCAGTAAGCACAACCAGAATTAATCCATGTGATTGTGAATCAAATCTCTGTGGCGTTGTGGTAGAGTGTCCGCCTTGAGACTGGAAGGACATGAGATCAAATCCAGGCTGGGTCATTCCAAATGGGACCCTCTCTGCTTGACACTCAGCATTAAGAGGTTGGATTGGGGGGGTTAAACCAATTGAATGGTTTGATGCAGCTCACTGCTCCCCCAGAGGATGGGTCAGATGTGGAGAACAAATTTCACACACCTAGATGTGTGACAGCTAATGGGATTTTACCTTTGTGTGAATGAGTTTGCCACAAATTAGTGTATTAACATCTCCCAACATACAGAACCTTGCTGTTTTTGTCTGAAAGATTTAGCTTGGAGACTCCAAAAGGATCACTTTGGATGGTGTTTGATGAATTTTCACAAAAGTCTTTTTTTTTTTGTATGACGATAAAAAAACAAACTTGATTTTTTTTTTTTTACTTCCTGTCTGCAGGTGTAAGTTTGATTACTTAACACCTTCAGTATTTAACAACTATTCACTAGTTGCAGAGCAAATGAGTTTTAGACCAAATGTCAGCATTAACACAAAATGGTAAGCCCCCAGATTTACGCCCTTCATTGCTGTTTTTCTTTTGGGGATTTTTAAAGGCCTAACCATTCAGTCTGATTCCATCGATCACACAGATCCATAAAGTACTTAAGGCCACCACTTTCCAAGGTTAGTGTTACTGTTCTTTCTATTCTAAAATAATCTGTTTCCATGGTAACCTTGTCAGATCAGCAATTTGCTCAAACCAAAACCAATTTTAATTAATGGATAGATAATGTGACACATCAGCTCCAGGACATGTGAGGTGATGTGTCTGTGAAGAGGCGGTGGCGGTTTACGGCGGAGGCCTGAATGCAACACAAGAGGAACGGAGTTGATTTTAGTCAAGCTCGGTGTCAAAAGATGCAATGTAATTAACTTCAGCCTGCTTTCAGAGAACCCTCCTACATGCAAAGCAGTGAGGCACATAACACAGGAAAGAGAAGAGAGTATCCTGAAGATGGCGTGAAGACAAAAACAGTCCAGTTTCTTTAGTCTTGACGAAAAACCCAAAAGCCTCGTCACCCAGAGATCACACTACAATCCTTACACAGAATCTGAGGATAATTCTGAGTTTGAAACACAGATATAGAGGTCAGTAAAACAATTGACCCCAGATACTACAATCACACCAGAACTTTTTAACAGTTAGTTGAATATGGAATCAATGAATTGAGTAATGATTGTCAAAAATTGGTGGAGTAAGACCTCATATTCTGGAGACGAGGCTTGGGGGAAACTTAAACATTTAATACACTTCCATATGCCAAAACCCCAACAAAGCTGATGACCTGGCATTAAAGAACTGAAAACCAGACACTTAAATACACTGAGGATCACGAACAGAAATCAAGACAGCTGTGAATCATCAGCCTTAACCTGGTGTGACTGACAGGGTAAACTTCGAAACAGGACATGTCAAAAATCTAAGGAAATCCAAACCACAATTTTCAAAATAATTTTAGATTTCAAATAAAGCACACACCAAAACCATTATAAAAAAAAAAGATCCCACATTTTATATTTGTTTAAGAGTTTTCAAATCTACCTATATTTTTCTCCTCCTAAAATAAAATAGTAATTTTCTTTTGTTTGGCAGTCATTTTATGAACGTTTAACTTGAAAGAAAACCTTAGACATGAAGAAACATTTTGTCTAAAATTGTCTTCTCCAATTGCATCTTGTTTTCTGCTGTTTGGTGCTAAACGTTCATGAAATCTTATGGGATTTTCTTAAAGCCAAAAAAATTACAGAATCCTCAGTTCTTCGTAAAAGGGAAAATTGTTGCATAATTTAAAAAAAATATTTGAGAATATGTCACATCATCTGCCAGGTAAACTGCAGAAACAGACTAAAATTCATTGACAGGTTGTGTCTGATTCAACAAGAACAAGTCATTTCTTCTTACAGCAACAATTAAAAATCCTGTAAGATGAAAGCTTCTTTCTACTCACTGATGTCTGATCAAATATGGATTTGTCTGAAAATCTGCAAAACCACAGAGACCGAATATGATTTCATGTGAATTAATGCATGAGAAACAGAACAATCTGTTCTTCTTTTACAGCATTTTTATGCTCACTCTTGATTCAGCACCTGGGGTAAAAGATCTGCAGTCCCACGTGTCTTCAGGTAAAAACATGAAGGAACTGTTCAGTACATTAGAAGAAAAAAACTGCTGCATAACGCAAAAAGAAGAAAAAAGAAAAGTTTGCATTTTTTTTTACGTAACCAATCAAATCAAATAAAACGTTATTTACAAGTTTGGTTTGATTGAACATGACAGAACATAACTTAACATGCAGTGAATGAACAAAAGAGGAATGGGTTTCAGCTTTAAGGAACAATTTCAGAACAACAGATAATTGATCAACAAAACAATCACAAATGTAGTTATGCAAGGTGTTTTTTAAGCTTCTCTGGGGTAAAACAAGAAACTTAAATCAAACAAAACTAAAATTCAAGAAAAGCAAAACAAACATTGGTACTACGGGCTTAAGAGACAAAGATTTACAACATTTTAATTATATAAATAAATATATATATTCCTGATACATTTGAAGTCACATCTATTTGAAATTCTGTTAACATGTTGCATTATTCTCGCACATATGTGTTTTTAGATATTTTAGGGATTTTATGTACACTTCCAGTTCAAACAAAAATACATTAAAATTTTGGGTTTTCTTTCCAGCATTGTTTATGAACAAAAAACATTGCAAATCAGAGGACTGAATTACAACAGAGTTCTCTCTTTTTGTTTGGTTGAAGGATGGTGACAACGTTGAGAACAAAAGCTGCTTTTACGGCCTTTTCTGCCACCTTGTGGTTTATCACTCAGACAACAGGTTCCTGTTTTAACACACAGCAAAACTTCTCAATGAGTTTGCATTGAAATAAGGCCATGTTTAGCATTTTTAAAGGTCTAAATGTGTTTTGCTTTTTGGAGCCCTGTCACATGTCTGTTGTCATTTTTTTTTTTTTTTTTTGCATGCATGCTTCTTTAAATCAAGGCAAAATTGTGTGGTTAACATGCTGTGACACTGAAGATGATTAATTAATTTTGGTTTGTTTCTGTTTATCCTGTGCATGTTTTAAGATGTTTCTATGTGAGGCATTAATTCTGTCATTCTGCGGTGAATATTTCTGATTGTTTTTCTGGGAGGGTTCACTTTCTAACTCTTTTCCTTAACATTAAGGTTAAGCTTAAGCTGGTGGCCTGTCCGGGGTGTAACCCGCCTTCACCCAACAGTAACCAGGACAGGCTCCAGCAACCCTGTGACCCCAAAAGGGATTCACATGCCTTTTCTGTAATGGATAAACTTGTTTTCACATCTTTTAAGTGTGTTTTTGTTTTGCTTCCTTTGCTTGATTAACCCATTTTTTTTTAGATAACACAAGTATTGTTTGACAGATACTAGAGGAGTTGATTTTTGTGTCTCTGTTCTTCAAAAATCTCCCTCTTTGCATCTACCTGTTTTCCTGCGGCACCATTTCTCCCTTCAGGATGTCTGTTAATTTGCTTTATTTGTTTTCCATCTTCTGGACATTTTGTATTTTGTGATTCGACTCAGTTACCGTGCCTTCGGATGGTTGCTAAATAAAGCGCTCGTGCATCTTTGCAACGTGGGAAACTGTTGCCATGGACTCCTTCATCGTGGCTAAAAACAACTGAGCAGACGTACAGAAGTGGAGAGGAGGAAGGACAAGGGTCTGGAAGGAAGCTCAGCTTTTTCAAAGGGAACAGATTGAAGTGGATCACGAGCTTTCTTGTGAAAGAGGGAAGGTAAATGAAGGCAGAGATTGATATTCTTGAACACAGATAATACACAGGTATTAATCTCTGAATCACACTGGTTGAAGTTTTGGCCAAAGATGTCCTTGATTTAGGTCAGTGAATTGGCTCATTCAAAACGAACCGATATCGCCAAATTATGATATGAATCATTAAAACAGATCTTTACACCCCTGACGCAAGTCACAAATACAGCTGCCCCTGTACAATGGGGAGGCATCAGCAGAATCGTCAAGATTAGCTCCAACTGCCCGTTCTTCTTTTTAAATCACTGGCGAAGTAATTTAGCAAACTACAATCAAGAAATCATACTTGGTTTTTAGAAAGCGCTGGGGGGGGGCGCAGGTTAATATTTTAAGACAGAAGCCAGTGAAAATTTGAACGAGGGACGCATTTGGCCCACGAGCCAGACTTTGGACGTGCCTGATTTAAGGTGTGTCACTGAGTGCAACACTGAGGAGCGTCACTATTTTCTTCAAATTTGAAAACAAAATGTCAGATAAGAATTTAAATTAGAAATGATGACTTTTTTGGTTTGAACAGGTCAAATGTTTGCAGCTTTTTCTGGTTTAGCAGGCTGAAAGTGTCCCTCTTCTGATTGGAACGATGTCAAATTTTTGCCTTCATAAAATTGCAGAGTTTTTATCTGTTATCTGGCAAAAAACCTCAAATAAATGCTGATCAAATAACTTGTGGGGGAAAAATGTTGCGGTTTAAACCTTTCTGGAGTCTGTAAATGTGACCTAACCTTTGTAAAAGTGCCTGTAACTGAAGCAGATGTCTGCAGCAGATTCATTGTGAGTTTCACACTTTGTGCCCATGGCCACAGTCTATTTCTGTGGTTCCAGTTATGTATGACTGTCTTTAGGAATGAACCGGACCATGTTACACCCTGGGCCCTCCCCCAGACGCCCTGCTAAAGTAACAGCTGATGTCAGTCCTGCTTAAAGACACACACAGTCCCAGCTGGCTACAACCGCACTACAACCTGTGCAAAAATACAGTCAAAGGCACAGCAGGCAGCAAGCTGGACGACAGAAGGGCTCTTGCACCGTCTCTGCAGCCCCCACCCCTCCCAACACGTCACGTTTGGCTAAAAGGAGGCTTTAAACCACGCTTACAAATCCCCAATCCCAGACTTTAATCCCAAATTACAGGAGACTAAAAACAGCACCCACATGTGCCTGTTTGGACGATGGAGCTGCGCTGCCTTCCTACAGAGACCCCCACCACGGCCAGCACCTGCTCCATGGACCCCCTGTATGACAACTGCCCGCCTTTTGCTCAGCGAGTCAAACCCAGGGAGAAGGGAGTGGAGAGTGGGATCGCATGTCCTTTTGTAAACAGATTTCCAGGTACAGGCAGCCCCCCACCTGGTGGGGTCCCAGCCTTGGCTGAGGTTCACCCGCTGGTGTGCGGAGGAGAGGCTGGCGCCTTGCCAGAAAGCTGCTCCTCCAGCTGCAGAGGAGGTCCGGGACGTCCGGCCTGGGAAGAGGAGCCAAGAGGAGGCAGGAAAAAAGCAAGAGAACAGGGATGTGGCTGGGGGACGGAGGACAGGGTTTGCCTGAACCAAAGCCCCAGCCCATCATTAAGCGAGGAGCATCAGAGTGCTTTGTCTCTGTACGACAATCTTCTGGATGCTGATGTGACTGGCAGCCACCGGCCGCTCTTTGACGTGGAAACAAGCGTGCAGGACTGGCAAGAACACATGTGTCAGGCGTGGGCTCCAGAGGAGATGCAGGAACTGATGCAGGCCGATGCTGAGAGAGAGGACAAGAACATGTGGTCGTCCTGTGACATTACCCAGAACCCAGGGAAAGGCGAGCAACTATTGGATCCTGAGCTGGACTCTGGGTCGTGTACGTCAGCGCAGGAAGAGCTCACGCTTCCAGAAAACCCTAAACTTCACCAAACTAAGCTCCAGGTCAAGTGGTCACCTGCTGCGGACCAGCACCAGAGGCTGCCATCTTTGTCTCCAAAGGTGCCCCCTCCTCCCCCACTGGCTGACCCCTCTGCGAGTGCGCTCCGGAGCCTCCTAACCAGCCTCCAGCAGCAAATACTGAGGCAGCGGGAGGATTATGAGGCGCAAATCATCAGGTAATTCCAAATTTGGCCTTTCTCCTGGGACCAAACAGAAAAATAGATCATGCACAACCTTTTTTTTTTTATATAACACTTTTATTTCATCCACTCAAAAATGTTGCAGCTTGTGAAGCATTTTCAGATACACAATGTTCCCACATCCACTAAGTGCTCTCAACTACGCTGACCCAAAGCTTCCCCCCTTCATCCGGTTTAGCTCACAGAGGACCAGCAGTGAAAGAAATCCCTGTAGGTTTCCCACAGTTTACTCAAAGCACAGGGTAAAAAAAAAAAAAAAATCACAGAAATCTGCCATGAAAAGTAAAATAAACAGTGTAAACACAGGAAAAAAACCCAAAATGTAACATTCAGTGGACAAACTTTAATACTTTATAAACAGCTGGAGGGTGAAAACAAGCACAGAGCTGACATATAGAAAACAGCTAACCACACTGGAAAGAGAGCTAATTTAAGGGGCCATGCTGCTGACCTAGACACAACACATTCCTCATTTATTACTGATATAGATAGAGCTCGTCTCAGTGTAACATCACGCTTTGGTGCCGGTTGTCACGAAAGAGGGAACGAGGGGAAATGACGACTTCTTCAGCTAAACATAAATGTTGAGGGTTAGATGATGTCATAAACAAAGAAAAAAGTTGATCTGTTTGGATTTTGACGGCAAATTTCTTCCCTCCCTGCAAGTATGCTTGCCGACGAAATTTGATGAATTTGTAGTGCGTTCCAAATTACTATGTAAATTGTATTTAAGTGTCAAAAATTAAAAAATTTGTAGTATTTCAATTGAACTCATGGAATATATTGGATGATAGCTCTTTGGATCACTGAAATCAATCTCAGACACCTGTGATAATTAGTTTGCAGGTGAGCTCAATTAAAGGAAAAACTAAGCAGACCAACATTTTCAAGTAATATGGGAAAGAAAACGGATCCCTGCTGAAAAGCGTGAAGTTATTAAATGTCTTGGACAAGGTCTGAAAACCCTGGCTATTTCATAAAAACTTCAGTGTGATCATTGTAGAAGAAAGAGATTTGTGGCTGATTCAGAGCACACACGGGTTCAAGTAGATAAAGGCAGAATGAGGAAGGTTTCTGATCGACTACATCTGTTAGAGAGCAGCTGCTAAAATACCATTACAAAGCAGCAAGCACATATTTGAAGCTGCTGATGTCTCTGGAGTCCCACAAATATCAAGGTGTAGGATCCTCCAGAGGCTTGCAGTTCTACGTAAACCTTTTATCTGGCCCCCAAACAACACTCACACATAGAAACAGCTGCAGTGGGCCCAGACATTTATCAAGACTCATTTTCAAACAGTTTTTTGTTCACTGATGAGTGCCGTTCAACCCTGGATGGTCCAGAAGGATGGAGTAGTGGGTGGTTGGTGGATGGCCACCATGTCCCAACAAGGCTGTGATGTCAGCAAGGAGGTTGTGGAGTCATGATTTGGGCCAGGATCATGGGGGAGAGAGCTAGTCAGCCCCTTTAAGGTCCCTGAAGGTGCGACAATGACCTCTGAAAAGACCTGACAGACCACTCTCTTTAAGTGGTACAAAAAGAAGAATCCTGCTTTTGTAGCAAAATCATCTTCATGTACGACAATGCACCATCAGCTGCTGCAGGAAAACTGCATCATTGGCTGCTATGGACATAAAATTAGATAATCTGATGGTGTGGTCCCCATCCTCCTCTGACCTCAACCCTATTGAGAACCTTTGGAACATCCTCAAGCAAAATATCTCTGAGTGGAGGCAGTTCACATCCAAACAGAAGCTCTGAGAGGATATTCTGACATCCTGCAAAGAAATTCAAGCAGAAACTCTCCAAAAACTCACAAGTTCAATGAACGCAAGAATTGTGAAGCTGCTACAAAAATCATATGTTCAAATGTAACTTGACCTATTAAGAGGTTTTTGATTAGAATATCCTTTGATTTAAGTAAATATGAACTAATGCAGTAAACTCAACAAATGACCATTTTCCATCCTTTACAACCTGTCAAATGTTATGGAACTCTGTTGTGCGTAATCATGTGGAACAATGTAATTGAAGGTTTTTATTAAAAAAAAAATACTGTTATTTTTTGGAGGTTTGTTCAATAACATTTGATTTATACTCTAAGGGTTAGTGACTTGAAAATCTTACTGTCATTTGCATTGAGTTTTTAGAAAAATCCTAATATTGTTCACACAATTTGTAACTCGCTGTAAAATATGTCTTTCCTCCTCCATCAGCCTGGAGCAGCGAAACAAAGAGTTACAGCTGGAGGTGGTCCGTTTGAAGACCAACCTCTCGCAGCAACGACACTGGTACCAGGTGGTTCAGGTCAAGATCGAGGAGTCCGAGAGGGCCCGGGCTGCTGCAGAGCTTCACAACGCCACGCTGCAGAGGGAGATGGAGCAGTTCTTTGACACATTCGGCGAGCTCAACAACGAGGCAAAGAAAGCAGAATACATCGTCAAGAGCTTTTGAGCATGGCGTTTGAACAGTTTCTGAGAGGGTCACCTTATCTTTTAAACTTCTGCTAGAATTCCTTTAATGTCTGGAAGTCGAACTTTTATTTTCTGGGGTCTATTTAGAAGAATGTTCTCAGAAGCACAGAAAACAAAAAGAATCACTGATATCCACTTTATTAGCTTTGATAATGGATAAAAGATGTTGGCCGAGTTCTAACTTGGTGGTCAAGACATATCACGCGGGACATCCCTGGTCTCCAGAGCTCAGTCCACATCTGCTAACATTTTACATCATTTTCTGCCCACTTTGTAGGTCATTTAAGGCATAACAGAAAGAATAAAGTCCTGGTTGTGTACAGAAAGTCCTCAGTGGCTCCATAGTGTCTTTATTCCATAGCTCTGTACGAACCTTTAGGGTGATGAGCGGTTCAAATTCATCAAAGTTCATCTTCTGGTTTTAGTCTTCACCGCTTCTATCGTCGTGGAAACGGCACCTTCAGGGCTTCGGCTGAACGGTAATCTTTCTCCGGTGACTTTCTTTTCGTAAAACAGATAACTACAAGACGAGTGCTGAGCAGGTCATGTCGATATCACTTATTTAGATTTACAAGGCAACAAAAACAAAAAGTGCATTTCTCAAAACCAAGAGCTTGAAATTACAGTAGCAGAAAGGAGAGCTGAAATCTTTAGAACAAGCATCTTCTTGGCCTGATGCGTTCATGCAACATGATTGTTGTGGTCTGACATGTCTTCTACAGGATGATTGCTTGTCACTTTTCCAGCATTAATGGAATGG
The DNA here is from genome assembly GCA_036245035.1 of Adrianichthys oophorus. NCBI lineage: Eukaryota > Metazoa > Chordata > Actinopteri > Beloniformes > Adrianichthyidae > Adrianichthys > Adrianichthys oophorus. The sequence continues at coordinate 10,350,720 of BSAI01000162.1, read as the reverse complement.
TTTGGAGAAAAATCAGCCCGTGAGTGAAAACGCATGTTTCCACGCTAGGACTTCTGTGTGGTTTATGTGCAACACTTTGCAAGAGCAACAAAAAATACATTTATTTATCATTATGCCTCTTTTAGATGTATGAATGTGATTTTGATCAACAGAATCAAAGTTTGAAGTTAAGTCAACAGATGATTGTATTTTGTTTTCTACAGTAATGTTGATCGTCTCAACAGAACAGGCACACTTTTGATTTGTTTGATTCAAACGTGGACAGCTTCACAAATGTAACACTGTATGGAGACGTGACGCTATCTCTGCAACTGCAGCGTCTTTCCTGCTGTTAGGAGAAAATCCACATCACTCATGCAAATGATTTGAAGTCAGAACGCAGAGAGCGGCGCTGTGCAGGTCTGAGCGTGAAGGATTCATTCAAAGTAGAAATCGGTGGCCGACCTGCCAGCGGATTTCCGAACAGCGACACGCTTTTTGTTTTATTTGGCTTTCATGCACGAGCAGCTGGAATTAAGGTTTAGTGCGCGAGTCGGCTTCACTTTGATGACGGTAACGACGTAACTTAATATTTACTTAAAAAAAAATGAAATAAAACTAGTCAGTCACGTAATATGATCAAATCATGCTCCCTCCACTACATGACTTCTGTCATAAAATAAATAGGGGTGAATGGATCACACAAGGAGAAAAAAAAAAAGGATTTTGAAGGGAAGACAAAAAATAAAATAAAATCAAAAATGGGACAAAATGTAAGAAAAAAAAAGGTAAACTAACAAGTGATGGTTGACCAACTTTTAGATTTTGTAAATGAGACCAGACTGGGCAGACAGATGGACATGAGGGGCAGCAGGCTGCATTCATTGACTCTCTTCCAGTGGTCCAGTCAGCGTGTCGATGCTGCTGCTGTCTGTGTCTGACGCCAACGTGTGCTCCGTGGACATGGATGAGATGTCGTTGGCCGAGGACGACTGGGAGGCGGAGCCTGACACCGGATCTGAAGAAGAAAAGATCAATTTTCAACGAAAAACTATTTAGAGGGTGATGTGGATCATTTCTGTTGCTGAAGGAGAGTTTAACAGCAAATTAAAAAAACAATTAGAAAAAGATTGTACATATGACGTAAAAGATACTACGGCAAACTGCAAGCTCCCTGCTCTGCTTCATTCTAATGCATTCACTCCATGTACGTCTTCATTTTCCCCGGCCAAGTTGACAGCTGGATGGCTCCAATATTGCTCACCATTTCTTGTTGCACCAGTAATGTTAAATTGGGGTTGTGAGGGGCTGTAAGCTAGTGGGAGAGAGTGTTAACAGAGGTTTCTCAGCAACAGGACGGGGGAAAGGCTTACTCTTTGCCAGCTGTTCTGCCAAAAACCCAAAGGCAAATTTCTAATGAACTCCTCCTGCTCTGCAGAAACTATGCCCTAGAAAACGACACAGGTTTTTTGATTTTGCCTAAAACCAGCATAATTATAATAAAACAAAAACCACTGGGAACGCTTTACCAATAGATGACAAAGATGATCAGAGTGGGAATTTAACAGCACAACAGGCTGGTGTCGCTTGGTGAACTCTGATGCAGCGCTCATGTACCTGAGCAGTCTTCTTTCATCAAACCGTTCTTGTTCCTCTCCTCCCAGTCAATCACTTCTTCATAGATAAGTTCTGTGGAAAAACAAAATATACATTTAGAGGAAGGGTGGGATACAGGGTCGATAGTGAATGGAAAAACCAGATTGTGAAAAAAGCTTACATCTTATAAAGACATACTAAAAACTTGAATAAAAAACTGCCAAATAAAGAAAAATGCTGCAACATTTAACAGTTTAAGATTTATAATTTTAATTTTCAAGTTTTCAGTATATTTTCTAATTTAAAATGAACTTTTTCAATTTTTATTTTTTTTCTTTACATTTTCTTTCAAGTTTACAGTGTGCTAATTCAAGTTTAAAACTGGTTTTAAATTTTCTATTTATTTTTTCAAATTTACTATTTCTATTTTTCCAATTTATAATCCGATTTTTCATTTACTTTTAGCTAATCCTGATTGAACACCATACTGGGGCCTCAAAGTACAAATGTTTGAATCGTCTAAACGAATCTTATCTTTGTGGTTTTGTCAAAGAGGATCTACAGTTCCTACACCTGTTTGGAAAGTGTAAATGAGTTTTTACCATATCACTGAAGACGCACGTAAAATGCAAAAATTGCTTGAGCTTTTGAGCTTTTGTTGGTAGAGCACGTCCTTCTTTGTTGATTGATTCTCATACGAGAAAATTAATTTGTTTTTTTCCATTTACTTTCAACCAATCTTAAGTAGACACCTTCATTTAACCAATCCTAAAAGAAGTACAACATCTAGTTTGAATCCAGAACTTTTTAATGGATCAAATGAAAGAATAACATTAGCATGTTTTGAATGAAAGTTCTCCTTTTTATTATGTACACAAATAGGAACTTAATCTTTTGACTAACTTCAGTGTCCTGTGTGAATTTCTTCTTGTAGAATAACTGGAAAGATTTTATTGAATTAGATAAAATGGTTAAAAAATATTTAGAATTATTTTAACAGTGTTGTAAACATGGGGAAAAAGATAGATAAAGAAAATATAGGAAAGATAGGAAAAAGAAACATAACTTGTTGCATGATTTGCCTTGTCGTGTGGATTTGTCCTGTTTTTGTACTTCATAAAACAAAAAGGGGAAAGTACAATTCTGCCTGTTGCCTCTTGGGGGCAGTATATCCCACCTTTCCATTGCTCAATGGTGTGCTCTCTTTCTTCAAGCTGCTTATCTGAAATCTGGGGAGGCGGCTGTGAAATAAAGGAAGCACATTAATCACAGATGTGTCATTGATTTTTTTCTTGTATTTGGGAAAGGAAAAGTGGCAGCTGGACCCGCCTCCTCACCGCGTCTGCCTCTGACGGGTCGTACCACATGTGAATGTAGGGGTGATTGAGGGCTTCTTCTACAGAGATGCGGCACTCTGGATCGATGACCAGCATTTTGGACAGCAAGTCCCGAGCTTGAGCGGCTGTTTTGGCAACAAGTGGAAGGAGAGAGGTTACTATGGAGACGGGTGCATGACATTTCATTTTAAAGCTTCATTGGATTACTTTTCCCTGCAGAGTAACAAACAAAACAAACAGCTTTTAAACAACAAAAGTTAAGACAGAAGTGTTGTATAGTAGACAAAATGATAAGTTGTTTTTTTTTTTTTATCTGTAGTTTATCAAGTTTCATATTATTGTGAAAAAAACACGAATGCAGGTTTTTGTCTCTAAGAAGAAAACTATATAACATTTTAATCGAATTACTTTGATTTCTTAACAACAAGAAAGCTTTGAAATCAGAAGCTGAAAAAGACAGTCAATGTCATGCTTTCTTTGTACAAACTGTAGTAAAAATTGATCAAATGTATTATTATTTTTGGATAAGTATATTGAATATATATATATATGGTCTTCAATATATATTAAATATTTGAAGTAGAAAAGAGCATAAAATGTACACTGTCCAAGATTTTTTCCCTTTAATTCCAAATTATTACAAATTGATCAATTGTTTTTTTTTTTTTTTTTTTATAAATCTCAGTTTGAAAAAATAATTAGCGAGGCCAGAAAAGAGAGTAATATTTTTCACACATTGACAATGAGTAAAAAAACAAAACGGCTTGGAATTCAAACATTACACATCTTAATACTTCAGTATGGAACACTACACTACTCTATGGAAATGGGAGGTTTTGCAGTGAAGCACGAGAGGGGTTCTTACTCTTTACTTTGTCGTGCTCCGACTCAGACGGAAAAGCCCAGTCTGGGAACAGCTCGCCAAAGCTGACGCCCGGATACTGAGGCTTGTTCATCACGTAGTTCCTCACAGTCTCCATCAGTCGGTTCATAAACTCCAGACTGGGTGTTCCGAGAATCTCGATCACTTTATTCCACTGATCGATGTCTTACAGCGCTCCCATTAAGGAAAAACCCATACAGGTTTAAAAAAAAAAAAGACAACTGATAGCAAAGCAATAGAAAACATTTGATGACTTTATAATAAAAAAATATTTCTATCTGCCTTTTCTAATTTTTATAAAGGAGAGAAGATACTTCAAAGATTTAAGACTAAAATTTTAAATGTTTTCAGGTATTCCCTGATCATTGTGTAGAGTGATGCGGGCGCTGTGGTTTGCTAGACTGAGCATGATGACAAGATCTAATGTGTTTAATGTTACATCAAACACACAGGAAGGAAGATCCACAAATGAAATTCAATGAAAAATCATGAATATGCTGCAAAATTCACAAAAACTCAAATATTGTGTGTCCCCTAAAAGGAAGAACTCTAATGGCATAAAGCCCACTTTATCAAGCACGAGTCAGGATCAATGTAGTGTCCTGACTATAAGCCAAGCCAATTTAGCAGAGCTAAATATAGGAACCCCCCCACACACACACACCTTTATTGAGCGATGGTTTACAAACGAAGGAGGCAATTACCTTCATGAATGAAGAGCAATTCCACCTTTAATCCCACCTGTGCTGTTAATCCCTTCCTAATTGGGAGCGTGATGCATGGAGTAAAAGGTGGGCAAATCAACTGGAATCAGATACCAAACCTGTGGAACTGAGAACAATGTTCATTCAAGTTTGGTCCCTCAAAAGGTAAAGAAAGTTCACAGGTGAGGAATCAATAAAAAGAACATAGAAGACGTGGATGTCACTTCCTAAGACAGTTTTCCTTTTTTGTAACGTAGAAAAGTCACTAATAAAAGGTACAAGAAAAAAAGTAGAGACCTAATAAATAAAAATGCACAGATTTTAGGACAGTTAAAAATAGAAGAAAAAGCAAAACTGAGCTGATAGGATGAGAGGTGAAGGATACGATCTGTGCCCTGGAAGATGACGCTGCCCTTTACCATCTCTCCCATGATGCATCCTACTGACCAGATGTCCACTGGGAAGAAAGAACACAAACAAAACCAAACAGATATTACAGATCGGTACCAGTCCGTGGCCTGGGGGTTGAGGATCACTGTTCTGGCGCACTTTTCTATGGCCGTTCACTTCATTTCAAAAAGTAAGGAACATCTCCAGCTTCTTCTTGCTCCATTTTGGTTTTAAGATTTAATGTGGGACTAAAAAAAAAAAAAGAAGAGCTAATCTTAGGTTGGCTCTAAAGAATCCATCATTGTGAACATAGCGTTGTGTTTCTGAAGCATCTCCAGGCTGAATCACCATACAGTTCTTTCTGTGCTTTAAATAATAACCAGTCAAGACAGCTGCAGAATCAGGTCACCATAAACCCACTGAAAGAGTGGAGGAAAGAGGAAAGCAGGAGCCATCATTAAGAACTCGATGTACAGAGGAAAGAACAATAACTTTAAAAACGATAAAGAACCTCAGGCTTGTTAGACCTGCAGGTTGGATTTCTTTCCTGCTTGTTCTGGTCCACATAAGAGTTGTTTGCTGCAGTTGCTCGCTTTTGGCCACTCGCCAGTGTTTTGAAATAGAAAGTAGCTGCTTCTATGTTAAGCTCTCGCTCTGAGTGAACACAGAACTGCAGCACGAAAAAGAAAAGAAAACCTGCAGCATCTGTCAGTTACCCAATGCCCACATTAGAACCATTTTTACTACAGTATCTAAAATAGTTGGAAAGAAGACAATAAGCAAAGTCTTTCATAGACTTTTTTTAACAACACTGCTGCAGAGCCATGTCAGGTGAGTGAGAGGAAGAAGTCCATGAACGTTTTCCAATTCATCATCTTCTCTTGAAGTGAAAACCTTTTCAAATCATACATGAAATGTGCTAATCAAAACCTACAAAGTTTACTGATCATTTAGATCAGTTCAGCCAACTGAAACATAGGGTTAGCATGAGGAAGATGCTGATCCGCACCATCAACGTCTCAACAACATTCAGAGGGTCCGACTAAATCTGGGAGCTGCAGCTTTGTTCTGTACACTTTAATTTTTCTGCTTTAGTCGGATCAGGGTAAGGACTGATCGTAGGGGATGTTACGGGAAGAACTACCGTTGCTGTTTCTGGACTCTGAAACTACAATCATACCGCCCTCGGCAGCGCAAGTTCAAACGGCCACTTCCAACGCAAAGTCTGTACATGCGCGTACGTGCACATTTCAGGCTTCCGCATTCAAAACTCTCATGTTCACACATACCTACACAATTTCTATAACAGTTTTTGGGTTCTAGGTACAAAAAGTGTATTGAAAGTTGAACTTTGCCCAATCGGGGACTTGAGTTTGGTAGTGAGGAATGGATGGTGTCCCTTCTAATTCAAGAAAGTGTCAATTGACTGAAAATTGATCATGAAAGGGGAATTTTAAAAAAATAGCTGTTTGTACCCAACCGGAATTATCTGACACAGTCTTTCATATATTGGAATAGAGCTGTGAAAGAAAAGCCTGGAGCAAGATTTGTGAGATTTGCACCGCTTTAACATGTTGCAATAAGCCTCTTCCAACTGTAGGTGGTGGACAAGAACTAGTAAACAATGAAAAAATAAGTAGAAGCCCCTCCTCGTTTGCCCAGTGTGAACAACATGAGCTAAATGCAGGTTCAAGACAGCCCATTTAGTGTTTTTGAATGTGCATCAAATGCTCGACGTGAACATAGCCTGACATGCAGCTTTATCCAGCTGTGAAAGCGAAGATCAACCGGCAGCAGCAGCTTTAAGGAACTGGTCTTTCTGGACACTTCAAGTAACTTAAAATAACTTTGAGATGACTGCATGCATACGCCCTCATTGATATAATATTTGTGTTGCTGTGTATTTCACTGAGATAAAAATTAGTTTGCTCTGTAACAGCTGTCTGAGTGATGTTCAATCCCGACGTGTTTTTACTTTTTGAAAAGAAGAAAATGTCACTTTTGTGTCGCTTTATGTCAAATGATTATAGACTTTTGTTGCAGCGGGAATTTCCTTACCATTCTCCTTATACTTCATCCCCAGAATGACCTCTGGAGCGCGGTAGTATCTGGTCACTACGTAAGGCGTCATCATGAAGTTAGTGCAGGCTGTCCTTGCTAGACCAAAGTCCAAGATCTTCAGGGTGCAGTCGGACTTCACCACAATGTTGCTAGGCTTCAGGTCCTGAGGGCACAGAAACTATCAGTCTACAGAAAAACCCCTGCAGTTAGAAGAGAAACGAGAAACAGAGGTGCAAACAGTCCCACCCACAAATCAGAGGAACATTTCTAATAAACTACAGCTGCTCTGCAGAAACTATGTCCTGAAAAACCACAACGTTTATTTGTATTTTGGCTAAAAACTGCATAATCAGAGTTAAAAAACCACTGGGAATGCTTTGAAAATAGATCAAAAGATGTGGGACTTTAAGTATTTATGCAGACAACTAAATTATTTTCTGTGCTCACCCTGTGGATGATGCCTGCCGAATGCAGGTGTCTGATGCCGCAGAGAATCTGGTAGAGCAGGTAAGACATCCTCTCATGATCGAGGTCCATGTGGATCACCTGGCAGAGGCTGGCATCCATCAGCTCCATCACCAAATACCTACAGTTGAAAATTTGAAACAGCAAGTTAGAAAATGGAAAGACGAAAAAAAGAGAACAATATGTACAGCCAAGATGTAAATAACAGAAGTCATGACCCAATACATGATGGAAACTCAGAGTTGAACTGTAGAGGAAAAAGTTAGGCAGTAAACAGTGAAGGAACTCAACCATTGGTGCAGCTAAAAGGAAAACCCAGCTCTGCCACTCACAGATCCTGGAACTCCTCCAGAGACTTCTGAGGCGTAAAAACATTGATCAGACGGATGATCTGAAAGCAGGGAGACAGCCCATTAGTTCACTCTGCAAGTCCCCCCCATCTCCAGCCTCTCCATGGTGAAGGGTATGTCAATTCTGCACGGAGCACTGAGAGAGTTTCATCTGGATGTTTTCACTCCAAGCCAGAAACTTCTTTAGTGTCGCTGAGTCAACTCTCTTCTTCGATAAACTTTTTATACTTATATCAAATACAGTCAGGCTTCTTCTTCCAGCTCCTTTTTTCTTCACGGAGGATCTTCCAGTCTTTTCAAACAGACAATATTGGTTGTGTGCAAATTCCCTCTCTACTTAGTGCACTATATAGGGTGTTTGCTGTTTTGTCGGGGTGTACAAACCTACAATTTTATAATCCAGTGCGCTGGAAATTTCCCAGAACTCCAGTGCGCATCAATGCTCACTAGACTGGCAAATTCAGACCTCAGTGCCTTGTGTTTGAATGATTATAAAAAATGTGTTTACATTTATTTTTTATAAATCATCCAAATTTTCATTATCAGAATTCAATGGACTCTACTGAAAGCAATAATGTGGAATATTTAAGGGAAAAATGGGAAAAAGAAGGGGGATTCAGGTTACAATTAAAAGAGTGGGCGGAAATTTTGAAAAAGTGAAAGGTACAACATCCATCAATTGGAGAGAATTTGAATGTAAAATTATAATTTGCTTTTTTAGAGTGCCTTCTCAGAATGCCTCCAGAGGAAGGGATACTTCCTGCTGGAGAAAATGAAGGAAAGAGCGGGCTGGGCACTATATCATATATAACTTTCATCATTCTGGCCTCAAATTATGGAAAGTCTAGAAAAAGCAGTGAGTATTGGCTTTCAGCACTCATTTGAGACCCTGTATCTTACGGTCTTCAACTAATCTTGAAGACAGTAAGAAAAAGTACATAGACAATATTCTGTTGATTGCTGGGAAAAAATGTTTTACAAGAAAATTGCTTGCTGATTTTGTTCCTACCTTTGATGACTGGGTAAATGTTTAAGACATTTACATACTGGAGAAACTGACATTCTCAATGAGGACTGAATTGGATAGATTTAACAATGGAAACCCTGGAGAGATTTTATTGCACCTTATCAGATCAGACTTAAACTAAACCCTCAGAAACCACTGTGTTACTTTTTTGTAAATAACTGATGTTTTTGTTTATTATCCTACCTATGCATATATTTTCGGTATTATTCATTGTGTGTGTTTTAAATTTTTTTTTTGTTTAATTATTACTTACTTTTTAGTATTTAAATAAATAACCTGTCTTTTTTTTCTCCATGTTTAAAAACAAGATAATACCTAAAAGAACTATATATTTGTTAAGAACTATACTAATGTGTTCTTAATAAAAACTATAATGTGAAAAAAAACAAGAATTCAGTGAACTCATAAAAAAGTCCTTGTAATATCTTAATATTTATTAGGTTTTTACTTCGGCAAATAGGTGACGACATTTGAAAAAACAAAAAGTAAAAGAAAAAAGTGAGCATGTGTCTGAATTGGGTTAAAACCCAGGACCCTGGATAGTCTTCTAAGGGGAGATAGTCTTCTTTAGGGAGTAGTAAAGGGAATTCAGACACAGCCATTAGCCACTTTTATAAATAAATGGCGGCCTATGAGGCTGCTCCGCATGTTTGAACCAAAATATTTCAGAGTAAAACTGCCACTTACATTTTTGTGGTTGACACATTTTAGTAGCACCAGCTCTCGGTAGGCTCGCTTTGCGTGAGTCTGATTCTGAAAGGGTCGACAGAGCTTTTTCACGGCCACGGGTATACCAAGGACTGTATCCAGAGCAGAGCTGAGCACCAGTTAGAGGGGGGAAGGCAAGGGAAGGAGAACAGGTAAACACACGTCTGACAGCTTTTATAACCGCAAATATACAATAATTTCAGCAACACTGAGATGATCTTCTCACCAGACGATGCCTTGAGCCCCAGAACCAATGGGACGAAGCTGCTGGTAGCGCTTGAGTACAGTGAAGGTGGAGTCTCCCACCTGCACACTGTAGAACTGTCCCTCTGCCTCACTCATTCTGCCCAGCAGTCAGGACCAGCAGCACTGTCTGCAGGAAACAAAGGAAAGCAAATAAAACTCCAAATCAGGATGAGTACAAGTTTGCGTTGATACCAACTCTTTCAGTGTTCCTTCGCACTGCTGTCTATCTGGGTCTCCTTGTGCCTTGAAAATACAGGATTGTGCCAAGAACTTCCAAGTTGAGTGGATTCTGGCATGACAGTTTCCGTTACTAAGCAGTAACCCCTACTCTACCTAATCTTGCTGTGATTTTTGCTGCTTTTTGGTGTCGAGAAGTTATCCACACTGACGTTACATGGACTATGCCAGACCGTGCTGTGGTCTCCCGGACCAACCAAACAAACGACCAATCCTTCCACCGCTGGGCTTCCAACCTCCGACGTAGTCTTACCTGCTCGGACCCTTCACATCAGCCTGAAGGATTAGCCCCAGTCAACTTCAAGCCACGCTCATTTCTGGCATTTCCAGGATGACCCGTCCAAATGTCTGCGTTTCTTCTCCTCCACCACTCACCGACCTCACTGCAATTCAGGATCCTCTGTGGACAACAGAGTGCTCTCCAGCCTTCCCAGGTTGGCAAACGCGTCCGGTCCTGCTGCGTGCCATAACGCTGCATCTGTCAGCTTCAGCCTCTTCAATATCCGCTCTCTCTTAAGCAAGGGTCAGCTGATCCAGGACATAATGTTGGACCGAAAGCTCGACTTTCTTTGTCTAACAGAAACTTGGCAGCATCCAAATGACTTTTCCCTTCTAAACGACTCCACCGGCTTTGTTTACACTTGTTAACCCCCTTGCTCTGGGCGCGGGGGAGGTCTTGCGGTGATATATTGCAAGAAGCGGAAAGTCTCCCCGGTTGCGCTCCCCTCACTCAGCTCCTTGAAGTGCACGGCCTTCAAGCTTCCAGGACCCACCCCTACTGTTGTAGTAGTTGTTTACCACCCCCCAAAGCCGAGCAGTGACCTCAACTGTTTCCTTTGGCGTGCCACAAAGTTCTGTCCTTGGTCCACTTCTTTTCATCACCTACCTCTTGGCAACATTTTCCGCAAATCAGTTTTCATTGTTTCGCAGACGACACCCAGCTCTATTTGTTCAGTAAGCCCGATTCCTCTCTTCCATTCCCATCCCTCTCCTCCTGCTCATCTGAAAAAAAAAAAATACTGATTCACTCTAAACTTCCTCAAACTCAATAGTGACAAAAATGAATTACTTTTCATAGGCTCCAAATCCACCCTCTCAAAAGCTCCAAGTCTAACTCTTTCCATTGATTCATCCTTGGTTTCCCTGTCCCCTCAGGTAAAAAGTCTGGGGGTTATCCTTGACAGTTCACTATCCTTTTACTCTCATGTCAACAGAATCACTTGGTCGGCCTATGTTCATCTACGTAGAATTAATTGCTTGCATCCTTCCCTCACTGTTCACTCCACTTCTATCTTGGTTCACAGTCTGATCACTTCTCGTCTTGACTATTGTAATTCACTTCTCTCCGGTCTGCCAAACAAAACTCTAAAACTCCAGGACTGGTCCAGCACTCAGCTGCCTGCATTGTTTCCACAACTCCATAGTTTCACCATATTACCCCTATTCACCAGCAACTACACTGGATCCCAATCAAATTCAGAATCCAGCTCAAACTCCTTCTTCTCACCTTTAAATCCCTTCATAACCTGGCTTCTCCCTATCTCGCTGAGCTCCTACATATCTACAGCCCTCCCGCTCTCTCCGCTCCTCTGCTTCTCTCTAGCTCGCCGTGCCCCCTGCCCATTTGGTTACCATGGGTAGCCGAGCCTTCAGTTGCTCTGCTCCCAAACTCTGGAACTCTCTCCACCCTGATCTCTGTAATGTCAACTCTCTTCCTTTATTCAAATCCAGACTCAAAACCTGCTTGTTTAAATCTGCCTTCGCACTTTGACTCACTACCCATTTTTCTATTTGTTGATTTTAATGTGCCTTGCTTTTATGTGTATTTATTCTTATTAAGTGCTTTGAGAGGCGCTTTAACTAAAATTGATTATTATTTTTATTAAGAAGGGCATCCGGCGTGAAAACTGCCAAACCACCTAGGCAAATCAGTGAAAGCTGAGAGACATTACTTTTTCCTCACTGCACTTTACCAATAGACAGTGGGGCAAAAAAGTATTTAGTCAGTCAACAATTGTGCAAGTTCTCCCACTTAAAGAGACAAGAGAGGTCTGTAACTTTTATCATAGGTATACCTCAACTATGAGACAAAATGAGAATAAAAGTCCAGAAAATCACATTGTCTGATTTTAGACCGTATTTGCAAATTATGGTGGAAAGTAAGTATTTGGTCAGATACAATCAAGCAAGATTTCTGGCTCTCACAGACCTGTAACTTCTTCTGTAAGAGGATCATCTGCCCTCCACTCATTACTCGTATTAATGGCACCTGTTTTAACTCATTATATATGTAAAAGACACTTGTCCACAACCTCAAGCAGTCACACCCCAAACTCCACTATGGCCAAGACCAAAAAGCTGTCTAAGGACACCAGAAACAAAATGATTGACCTGCACCAGACTGGGAAGACTGAATGCGCAATAGGTAAGCAGCTTGGTGTTAAGAAATCAACTGTGGGAGCAATTATTAGAAAATGGAAGACATACTAGACCATTGATAATTTCCCTCGATTTGGAGTTCCCCGCAAGGTCTCACCCTGTGGGTCAAAATGATCACAAGAACAGTGAGCAAAAATCCCAGAATCACATGGAGGGACCTCGTGAATGACCTGCAGAGAGCTGGGACCAAAGTAACAAAGGCTACCATCACTGACACACAACGCCACCAGGACTCAAATCCTACAGTGACAGTCATGTCCCCCCTGCTAAAGCCAGTACATGTGAAGGCCCATCTAAAGTTTGCTAGAGAGCATTTGGATGATCCAGAAGAGGATTGGGAGAATGTCCTATGGTCAGATTAAACCAAAATAGAAGTTTTTGGTAAGAACTCTACTTGTCGTGTTTGGAGGATAAAGAATGCTGAGTTGCATTTAAAGAACACCGTATCTATTGTAAAGCATGGGGGTGGAGACATCATGCTTTGGGGCTTTTTTTTTCAGCAAAGGGACCAGGAAGACTGCTCCGTGTAAAGGAAAGAATGAATGGGGCCATGTATTGTTCAATTTTGAGTGAAAACCACCTTCCATCAGCAAGGGCATTAAAGATGAAACGTGGCTGGGTCTTTCAGTATTACAATGATCCCAAACGTACTGTCCAAGTAATGAAGACGTGGCTTTGTAAGAAGCATTTCAAGATCCTGGGAGTGGCCTAGCCAGTCTGCAGATCTCAATCCTATAGAAAGTCTTTTGGGGGGAGTTGAAAGTCTGTATTGCCAAGCAACAGCCAGAAAACACCACTGCTCTAGAGAAGATCTGCAAGGAAAATGGGCCAAAATTACAGCAACAGTTTGTGAAAACCTTGTGAGTACTTCTATAAAACGTTTGACTGCTGTCATTGCAAACAAAGGACATATAATAAAGTATTGAGTTGTACTTTTGTTATTGACCAAATACTTATTTTTCACCATAATTTACAAATAAATTCTTATGAAAAAAAGACAATGTGATTTTCTGGAATTTTTGTCTCTCATAGATGAGGAATACCTATGATGAAAATTACAGGCCTCTTTCATCTTTTTAAGTGGGCAAACGTGAACAATTGGAGGCTGACTAAACACTCTTTTGCCCCACTGTATGTGCTGATATTGTTTGGCATTTGATTCTGGGAAAAAAAATTACTTTGCCAGACAGAAGATGAAGAATATTTTACTTTATATATAGCAATATTTGGCATATTTCACATTAAAAGAACCTTCATTGATGCCCTGTTTTACTCTTGACTTTTTCTTGATTCTGCAAAAAGACCAGCATCCCCCATCTTTCCTCGGCTCATGGTGATATACAACATCCTTCCAAAAGAAAACTACATGCAAACAGACCTATTTAAGAATTTGATGAATAAAAACAAGTCTGAAAGAACCAAAATAGATTTCACCAAAGAAAACCTGGGCAAGCTACAAAATGGATGAGTCACAGTACCAACCACCAGCAAGCTATCGCATGTCCAATCCTCAGTGATGACAGAATCCCGACCCATCTGCTCTTAGAAACACACATGATGAGAAACAAATATAAGTACAATAACATTAATGTTTTTACTGCTTCAGTTAGAGTATAGGATCATGCTTTTTCTCTAACATGATGAAAGATGCTAAACATTTTGCAGCACAGGGTCTCTTTTAGTTAATGGTAAGGAGCCCTTTTTGTTCATATTTAAATAGAAAGAAATATTCAAGATTAGCAGAAATAAGGGATCTTTTGAGCTAAAACATGGCAATTGGATTGCAGTTTTAACTTTATTTAATTTGATTTTCCATTTTTTTTCATTCTATAAAACTAGAGTGAAATTATTAAGACATCTGAATCCATTTTTTATAAACTGAGAACATATGACTTTTGTCCTCTGATAGATTTTTAAGCTTAAAATGAGAAAAGAATCATTTTTATGCAAATTTCAAATAAAAGTTTGAGACGTTTAATTTATTGTGATAACTGTCATATTATCAAGAGGTCTGCTGATGTTTAAATTGTATACAGAATGAACTTTTCACTACCACACTAATCAAAAAGAATGAATGTCAAAGATGAAGAAATAAATGAAACATCAATGGTAATTTCGTGGAACTGTGTGGGAACATTTTACGCACATTTCTGTTGAATTTTCCTGCTATGAAAGCAGCTGAAGGATGTGCCCTTCACACAACAGTCTCCATCCTCCAAATCACATTTTCTGCTGTACATGAATCTAACGCACTGGGATTTGGCTGGTCATGACATCAGACCATCATAGCCTAAAGAATGAATGTCTAATCTTCATGCAGCAAGGTCCAAAAACACCAAAACATGGCGCTGCTGCTGCTGCCGCCCAGCGGCACAAATGATGCTTCAACAGCCGAGTCCTGATGAAAAATAGCGGTGTTGAAAAGAGGCCAACAGCAGAAGCATTTATCTCGCTGATTACAAGAAAACCAGAATCATCCTCCTACAATAAAGCGCCTTATAGAACACGCAACAGGCCTCTTGTATTATTTTTGACTTGATGACAGATCAACGCAAAGAGCTGGGCATCACCGTTAAAACACTACATCCATTTCATTTCTATTTAATTCAACATTCATTTATCTCCATTAAAAAAATCAATGTAAATGAGCTAAAATACTTTTTAACATCAGAAGTGACGAAACCTGAACAAATGTGGGGGACAAAGTTGAAATTCTGACATTTAAAACTGACTATAGCAGTTAGTTTGGCCAGGGGTGGGACTTTTATGTGATAGAAAAAAAAAATAGGCAAGTGTTTGTTACTTTCCCACTAGCAACTGCTAGAGGGAACTGTAAATGTGTGTATCAGTATTTGCTACTGATAGCAACACAGAAGAAGCGTCTGCCTCGGCGGAGTTGTTCAAGAGCGACAAAGACGGTGAAGAATTAAATGTTTTTAACGATTAAAAGCGATAGAGTTTAGTTGAATTGTTGGCAGGTTTTTTATGCTTTTTATTCAATATGTTGCCCTAAAATAAGAGACACTAAATAAATAGGAGTTATTTAATTGGTGTTTCATGAAGGTAAATACGGTTACGGTAGTGAAGTGTGCATATATTCAGTGTATTATTGCCATCTATAAATGCCATTTCAATCTTGATTTTCTTTATATGAAAATGATAGGAATATTTCATCATGAGGCAAATGCTACAAGAATATGTTAAAAAAAAACACCCAAAACACAATTTTTATTGGAGGAGGTTTTTAAATAAAACAACCACATTAATATTAAAAGTTTCTTTAAATTTCAATAAAACTCTAGTGAGTTTTATAATTGCAAAAGAGATGGGAAAATGACAAAACCACACTTAGCTCACTGTGGGTCTCTTATAAAGCGAATGTGTTTACATCCAAAAGGCTGCAATGTTTTGGTTTTCACAACACAAAGTCCTAAAGAAGCACTAAAAGAAAAATGAAAGGCTAAACACGGAAACTAAATCTAATCCAACTGCAAAAAGGAATGAAAAATGCTGAAAATTAGTTCTTTAAAACACAAACTAAATATATTTCCTATCGAAAATGTGAGTTTCCCCTCATGTGCGCCTCAAACTACAGGTGGGTTTGAGTTCCCTCTGATTACATTCATATATAGCAGCAGCTCTGGGGGTTTGCTGAGTACAATGAAAGCCGGTCTAATGCACGCAGACTCTGTAGAAGGTATGAAGTCACCCTCTATGACATACGGTAGCAGCACAAATTGCTGCTAAAACACCCCCGAACCACAGCAGAATCCTCATTTAAACCCCTCGAACCCTTTCTCGTTGTTTTTGACGAACTCTGAAGTGAGCAGGCCCCGCGCGACCGGTCCTTTTCTCGCGGCAGCATTGCGTTAGTCGGGGCCGAGGGACTAGACAGAGCTTTGACCGACGAAAAGACGGCAGAAGACAGTAGACTCTGCAGCGAAGCCTACCTTCTCCCTTTCGCCGCTCCAGCTGGAGCTCCCATGCGTCCAAAAAACACGACGAAGCGCTCCCTCCGTCCGTCAGCTGCCTCGGCGACCGGGAAAAGTTTGGGCGAAAGACCAACCAGACTGTCACCGCTGACATACGTCGCCCCGGCTCCTTGCTAACTCCAGCGGCGGCGCGGAAGATCGACTGCGCGGCCACAACAAGCAAGAGACCAACCCACCGGGTGACGTCATCACGCAACGCAAGCGTTTGCGTCGCAACTTCCTTTCAGAAGTGAACTTCAAAGTTAGCATTTAAAAGGTGATTTTCCCTTGTCATATTCAGAATTTCTTTAGAACTTTAACTTGAAAGTATACGCAGATTCTCTTCTATTTCTAAAAAAATAAAAAAATAAAAAAGAAGTATATACATTTACAAGTCAACTTTGCATTCTACTGTTCAGAAATACGGTATTAATTATAAAATAAAATAATTAATATAAATGTATCTTGTTAAATACATGCTAACAGGGTTTCAAATAACCTAGACGACTCTTGTGTTTTTCCAGTCAAGTAAGGAAACATTTTTTTTATTTATGTTATCATTGTACAGAAAGCAATTTAGGTCTGATTTGGAACATTTACAATCACAGAATTGAATATTATTGAGGACTGGAAGACACAAATTGAAATAAACATACATGCCATTAAATTATTAAATAAAGGGGTCATTTCTTTATTTATTTTTTAAATTGGCATTAAATAAAATTGGATAACAGTAAATAGATGTGGGCTGCACGGTGGCGCAGTGGTTAGCGCTCCTGCCTCACAGCAAGAAGGTTCCCGGTTCAAGTCCTGGCTGGGGGACCTTTATGCGTGGGTTTTCTCCGGGTACTTCCTCCCACCATCCAAAAACATGCTTCATAGGTTAATTGGTCACTCTAAATTGTCCCTAGGTGTGAATGCGAGTGTGCATGAGTGTGTGATTGTGGCCCCTGCGACAGACTGGCGACCAGTCCAGGGATGTACCCTGCCTTCGCCCATGAGTAGCCGGGTTAGGCTCCGGTGACCCCGAAAGGGATAAAGCGGATTGGAAAATGAATGAATGATAAATAGATGTTTAAATATATGTGATATTAAAATAGCCATTAAAAAGCACATTTAAATATTGAATGACATATTTATTTATTATATTGTACAGTGTTGGCTGAAAGAAGCAAATTGAAATAAATATATTCAATATGACATTATTAGGTTGTCAATTGGACCATTTACACTTTCCTGAAAATAATAAACAATTAAAGAATAAAAATTGTCATTTTTTGACAAGCCACGTAATTCAAAACATAACATGACGTCAAAAATATTAATTCAGCTATTCATATTATATGGAGGTCCAGAAGAGATAAACTGAAATAAATATATAGCCATTAAATTGTTAAATAAATGTGTCATTAATTATTTAAAGTTGGCATTAAATAAATAAAATTGGAAGTCAATAAATAATTGTTTAAATATGTGTGGCATTAAAATATTAAAATATAATTAAAAAGTACATTTAAATATCTCATGACATAACATTATTTTATTGCTCAGAGTTGATGAAAGAGAGAAATTGAAAAAAACGTAATATGAAATTATTAAATAAATGTGGCATTAGTTATTTTAAATTGGCATTAAATAATAAGGAGTATCAATTAATCTGTCAATATTTAATTGAAATTACATTTTAAATGTTTTTAAAAGCATGTATTTATTTTATGATTTAATGAAAAATTTCATGGTCCGTTTTGCAGCATTTCAATACGTTATCTGTTAAGCTTTCACATCAAATCAGAGTGTGGGTCAAACCCAGATGATCTTTACTCCATTATGCCCCTCTAATATTAAACGTTACAAACTGCAAGAGAGAAGGGGCCGGTGCAATGTGGTTTGGGTGGCAGTCGAGGGCGAGTG
>BSAI01000162.1:10255763-10327416 GCA_036245035.1 Adrianichthys oophorus | reverse complement strand
CGGTCCCGGATAAGCGGAAGAAAATGGATGGATGGATGGATGGACAAACTGCAAGCTAAGGAGCCCTGTGTAAACCTTGAACCACATAAATACTAGAACAGCAGAATAAAGCCTAACATCCTCATCTGTATGACGAAAATGTTATGGAAGATCAAACAAAGATCACAATAAAAGTTTTGTGTTTTAAATTTGAAGTACTATTTCTTTCAAAGCGCTTTTTAGCAATCAAAAATATATTTTTAAAAATATGCCGGATAGTTTGTTTGTCTTCATCAAGCTTCTTTGTAATAGATTTGGCCTAATGAGCATATACAATTGCTAAATTTTACCCCTTTAAGCAGAAACTAAGTCAAAAGCTGTTTTTACGCATAAAAACACCTTTGCTAATTTTTTTATGTCTACTTTCACTGGCCTCTGGTCACTGTTAGAGTCACTGGTTAGTCTACTAGACTTTAGTTATTTATCACTATACTTAACAAATGCTACAAATGTAACTTGAGTGCGTTGGTTTTTTTTGTTCGTTTTTCATTGTTTTTTTCTTTTTTTTCTCTCAATCAATGCATTTCATTGTCTTAGTAATTATTTTGATAATTCTGTGTAATTATTTTCGTGTACTGTCATTATGTGGAAAAATTATTATTTTTTTAACCAAATGAATAATTGAGGAATTAATACAAATAAATCAAATCATGGACAAAAATGTAAAAGATTTTGTAGCTTTATAGTCCATAAACCATTTAATAAACTTAGTACATAAATAGAAAAGAAGACAGTTGCAGGAGATAATTAAACATTTCAAAAAGATTGCTTCATTAAAATTTTTTTGATTGCTTTTGCCACTACAAAGTTTAAAATACAATTTAAAAAAAACAAGAAACAGAAAAAAATCAGTTAAATAAAGTTTTTTCTTTTACCAAATCCTTACAAAAGGCTGAAAAAAGCGTAAACAAAAATTATTAATTTACTTTTATGGTGTTGTACTAATAAGTAAAACACACATAAAGATGACATTAAGAAGTGCAGGGTTTAGAAACGTTCTCTTCACAGCACATTTTAAATTAAAGCCACTGAAAATAATATTAAGGATAACTTTACTTTCAAGGCACATCATTTTTGTAAAAATCTACATAGAAATGTACAGAAAAATTTAAAAAAAGAGCTGAGATTCCTTCTGCTTTCCTTCAATACAAAGAGGGTTATGAAGCCCAACCAACATTTTAACCTCTGAAATAAGAGCAAGTTTGATCATCAAGTGATTGAATACATTCCTATCGCACCTTTGGTGCCTGTATTGCACAGTTAAAAACACTTCTATGTATTTCTAGTCTTTTTCTGTGATGTCTGGAACATGTTTGTCGTCTTTAATGATGAATACAAAGGCACAACAGGTTAATTTAGGCCAGGGATAGGCAACTTGAGGGCAGCATTCCTGCATGTTTACCAACATACTATGCTCTGTGATGTTCTAATTGGCTGGATACACCTGAACCAGGTAATCAGTCATGAGTAGGGCTTGTATATATGGAAATCATGCAGACACTGCGGCCCTCGAGGCCTGGAGTTGGTTATCCCTGATTTAGGCTGTTTGAATGCTGTTCCCCAGATTTTGTTCTGCAACCCTTCATTCTTTCAGCAGCATATTATTTAGATTTCACATTTTGCTTATATAAAATACAAACCTTAACCTGTTACTGTCAGTCTCATTCACACTCATCCACTCGCACAGTCGCTAAGCATTATATTGATTCTGCAGCACACATAAACTGATCACACAATTGCACTGGAATCCTTGTGAAGCTCTCACTTTTTCTTCCCGTTGACTTCCGTGAGTTGTAATTATTCCACCGTCACAGATTTGGCCAAGTTTCTGGGACAATCCACCTGAAAAACAAAAGGGGAAGTTTTTTCTTTAATAAAGTTTACAGCATGGATAAGAACAAAAGATAGCAGACTGCAGCAGGAGGGGTTTAATTTGTAGGCTTTGCTCTATTCTGTAGTTGGTAAATCACATCAGCTTTATTCAAAAGGCAAACTGTGCACTCAGGGAGTCAAACAGGAGATGAGGTACTAGTCATCACTACCTCATCACTTTATTGTAAAACATCAAATTACACAGTGAGGTAAGATAATTGTTGTGATTTGAGCAGAAATGTACAGACCCTTTCCAGCTCATAAAACCCATGAAAACACAATTTCCAAAAATTAGATTACTGTGGAGAAATTCATTCATTCATTTTCCAATCCGCTTTATCCCTTTCGGGGTCACGGGGTTGCCGGAGCCTAACCCGGCTACTCATGGGCGAAGGCAGGGGACACCCCTGGACTGGTCGCCAGTCTGTCGCAGGGGCCACAATCACACACCCATACACACTCACATTCACATTCACACCTAGGGACAATTTAGAGTGACCAATTAACCTGTGAAGCATGTTTTTGGACAGTGGGAGGAAGCCGGAGTACCCGGAGAAAACCCACGCATGCACGGGGAGAACATGCAAACTCCACACAGAAAGGTCCCCCAGCCAGGACTTGAACCGGGAACCTTCTTGCTGTGAGGCAGGAGCGCTAACCACTGCGCCACCGTGCAGCCCACTGTGGAGAAATCTGCCCAAATTTTCCTCAGATAGATGGATGGATGAGCTGCATTGAAAAGTCTTATTGCACTCGGTGTGAAGGACTTCCTGAGCCTTTCCGTGGAACATGGCAGACAGCAAAGGCGGTCACTGAAGGCACTACTTTGGTCAGCGAAGACTCCATGTGGGTGGTGACTGGTGTTTTTCACTCTGCTATCCAGCTTGGACAGCATCCTCTTCTCTGTCACCCCCTCCACCATCACTGTGTTTAGCCCCACCACACAGCCTGCATCAAATTGGCTCAGATTTGATTAATTGTCTCAAGTCGGTTCAGTATGTTAAAGCCTTGACAACCATCATTGATCCCCTCCATAGTCTGGATAAGTCACAAAAGTTCATGGCTAAGGAGGCTGTTCACAGAACGCTCTGTCCAAGCAGATCAATGGAAAGTCTAATGGAAGGAGAGACAAAAGAGACAACTGCGGATTATCAAAGGATAACCTGCAGATATCCAGAAAGTGTGGAATGAGATGGAGGAACAGCTTCAGAACCACCACATTCAGACGTGTTAAGGAGATGGGCTGCAAATGTCCGGTTCCTCGGGTTAAGTCCCTTCTGAGCCAATGGAGTTAACATCTCAACTGGGCCGAGGAGAAGAAGGACTGAACTGTTGGCCAGTGGTCCAAGGTCCTGTTTTCTGAAGAAAGGAAAGTCTGCCTTTCATTTAGGAAACAAGGGCCAAGGGTCTGGAGGAAGACTGGTGAAGAGCAGAACCAAAGCTTCTGGAGGTCAGGTGTGAAATCCCTACAGTCAGTCATGATTTGGGCTGCAATGTCCAACACTGGTGTTGGTAAACTCTGCTTTCTTCAATCCAAAATCCCTGCAACAGTCTACCAGAATGTTCTAGAGGACTTCATGATTCCTTCTGCCGAGGATCTGGATGGAGATGCAGATTAGATCTTTCAGCAGGACCTCACTCCTGCCCATGAAGTATTTAAGACGGACATATCATTTTGAAAATACTTTATTTTGATTAAATTCTATTTTTATCATAATTTCTATCATCCTCTTTTTGCAAAAACTGAGAATTAAATGGTGATTTCTCGACAGTGTGCTACATTCTTAAATGCTGTTTGGTGGGTTTTGCGAGCTGGAGCCCCAATTTATCTAAAACTAAACAAATACTTGGAAATCAATTAAACAATGATCCCTGAATCTATATTCTATGAAAGTTTACTTTTGAAAGGATATGAGGATATCAATTATATTGTTGATATTCCACATTTTTGGAAAGGGCCTGTATTTTATAGGGACACATCTTTTTTCTTTTAATTCCAGCTGAGATCTGGAGGTGGACCTGTTCTCTCTGTGGGTCAAAATACTGATCTGTTAAATATCCACTCACTCAAATCCACCATTTTGATTATACAGGAAAGTTTTTGGGACTGCTTACACAAACATCCATACAAATTTGCCTTTTATCACAGCAGATTTCCTGATCATAGGGATTCCCTAATCTCATGTTCAGATTACAAAAAGCAGGTTTAGTGACTCAGATAATCCTGTGCTTGAAAACCCATAAAGGGATTTCTTCAGTTATCTCCAGAAACCAGGCCACTTTAATGCATATAAACACACCCAATGGGTGCTCATGTTGTCAGCTTAAATCTTACGTACATTTTACAACATATCTGAATCAGAGATTTATTCCTGATAAGATCAAATGACAATAATCTTAAACAACTGCCATAAATGTTACCATTTTATGATTTTCTTTTTCCTAGAGAATCATTCGATAAATGATCAGATACCAAATGTTTTCTATCTCCTATGGCTCGAGGTTGTAAAGATTACCGGTACTTACGTCATATCCTCGCATGACGGCCAAGTGGAATGACAGCAGCTGCAAGGGGATGACACTGAGGATGCCCTGTAGACAGTCCACAGTTTGTGGAAGCTCAATGGTCTGGTAGGCATTCTTCGTCACATCCGCATCGTCCTGGGAGCAGATAATGATGGGCCGACCCTGTGGGAGACAGAAGCAAAGGCAGGATTGATATTTGTGGATACATCTTTTTTTCACACGTTCTTCCATTTCTGGGTATGCTTCAGGAATTTTTGTGTCTTCCAGACGTACGGATCGAGCAGTAACTTGCTGCAGAGCATTCTGACACTTGACGTAGCAGGCATCACGCATGATGATCATGATCACAGGCATGTACTTGTCTATGAGTGCCAGGGGGCCGTGCTTCAGCTCTCCTGCTAGGATGCCCTCTGAGTGCATGTATGTGATCTCCTTGATTTTCTTGAGAAGGACACAGACATTTGCAAAAAAAAGGTTAGAAGAAAACAAAAATAATTCATAAAACGTGTCTATTTTTTGTGATCTGGAAGTACAGCTCAAACCAATCTAAAAGTATAACTTTTAGCTCACCAGCGCCCCCTCAAGGCAGGTAGCATAGTTGTAACCTCGGCCCATCACCAAAAGAGACTTTTGCTGAAAGAGTTCGTGTGCAATTTCCTTGATATTCTTATCCAGAGACAACACATTCTTTATCAGATCTGTGAGGGTGAGATTAAAAAAATAATTATGTTGATTTGAGAGTAGAAAACATTAAGGACCATCAGGAGGTTTTGCCCTGAGGATCTCAGCTTTCGGGAAGGGCCATAGGGCTGGATGAGGTCTGAGATATAAGAAGGAGCTTGTCCATGAAGGGCTCAGAAGGTCAGGACCAAGATTTTTTCAAATGTATTCTAAAACTGACCAGAATCCAGTGAAGAGAATTCAAAATAGAAATGCATAAATGCATGAATGCATGAATCGTTTGCTATGAATGTGGGCGTGAGTAACTAAAAAACCTCAGTTGCCAAGGAAATACAAAAAATTACATTTGCAGATTCTTCTAAAAATTACATAGACATGTTTGTCACCCCCCGGTAACCAAAACATAAAATGGTTGCTATGGAAATGAAACCAAAAGAAAAGCAGCCATTTTGACAACCCATCCATTCCACAATTAAAATGTTGATGGGTGAAGCTCACTCTACATGTATGTGTTGCAGCTGGTTTCTAAGGAACCTTTTACTGGCACTTCAAAGTTAGCCACTCAAACCGTTTTTATAAAAGGTCTGAAAATACGATTTGATTCTACTGAAACTTTCAGTTAGAACCCTCAGCTTTTTATTTCATGTTTCATAGTTAATGGGAGTACTGACCGGGTAGCACCTTGAGGCCTTCGATGATCTCCAGTCTTCTTTTCTGCAGAGACAGTCTGTCCTCACTCATCATCAGGCCAAACATGATGAGAGCCACAAACTGACTAGTGTAAGCCTAGAAACACAGGAAACACTCATGTTTGTCACTGATTGAAGTTTGTAACAGAAGGCAAAGCAACAAAAGCAGCAAAAACATGTTATAAGAGACAAAAAACACATTTATTTGATGTTCAGTTTTCTGCCAACTAAATTATTCAATTGTAAGATTACAAAACATGTTATTTTCATCAGCCAAAGAAGAGATGTTGTTGTCTTTTTGTCTAAAATAATCCATGATTGCATTTTCAATTGTAGAACAGGGTT
Organism: Adrianichthys oophorus; assembly: GCA_036245035.1. Lineage (NCBI taxonomy): Eukaryota > Metazoa > Chordata > Actinopteri > Beloniformes > Adrianichthyidae > Adrianichthys > Adrianichthys oophorus. The sequence continues at coordinate 10,321,264 of BSAI01000162.1, read as the reverse complement.
GCTCATCAATATGGGCATAAATCGTACCTTAGTGCTAGCCACTCCTATCTCCGGCCCGGCGTTGATGTGGACTCCGCAGTCTGTTTCTCTGCAAATGGAGCTGCCCACAGTGTTGGTGATCCCGGCTGTTAAAGCACCGTGCTCTTTGCAGTAGCGCAGCGCCATCAGTGTGTCTGCTGTCTCGCCTGTGATTGCAGACAAAATACCAATTTAATACGTGTACCAAAAAAAGAACAAAAATTAAAACAAATGTGTTAAAATCTGATGATGTTTTAACCTCTTCATGCCTAGATTTATTTTTAATTATATAAAACGTGTTCTTCAATGTCCTCACTGTTCAAGGTGCTAAATTAAGCTGAGTTCTGAATTGAATGGTATGTGGTAGATCAGAGACGTTTGGTCTGACGAGGTTGAAACTGTTCTTATTTATTTGCCTTTCACCTGACTGGCTGATGAAGAAGCAAACGTCATCTCTGAAAACTGGTGTGTTGCGGTCCAGGAAGTCACTCGCTAGCTCCACCATGACAGGCAGTTCTGTCAGCTCCTCGAGGATTTGTCTTGTCTGAAAACACAAAACAGAACAAATACAGCCATAAAATTTCTATGTCTTTACTGAAAATTTGGATCATAATCGGCTATGATAAATGTCATCAAGAACACACAATAAGGTCAAGCATCAGTTGCTCTACTCACAGCGACAGCAGCGTGGAAACTGGTGCCACATCCAATCACAATCAGTCGTCTGCATCGTTTGATCTCCTTCAGGTGGTCCTTTAGTCCCCCAAGAACCACTGACCAAACAGACGCTACATTAGCAATCTGCACATCTTCAAAAAATATTTACAGAAACTAGAAAGTATTTGAGATGAAAAAATGTTTTAAAGCCAAAGCTTGCTGCTTTGGTTTGATAAGACCATACGTTCAGCAGCACTAGCTTCAATTCTGATCATCAATCACCTGTGCTGGTCTCAAAACAAATGCGACCTCTCATGGTGTTGACTACTGACTCTGGCTGCTCAAAGATCTCCTTTTGCATGAAGGCGTCAAAGTTTCCTGAAAACAAAAAAAGGAGAAGATTAGCTCCTTTGGCTGATATTTATTTAAGCTTTATTTGAAATGCTAAATATTTTTTTCTCAGAATGGGAGGCCACAATAGCAGTTCCTTCATTCAACCAGTAGAGGGCAAACATGTACTGGCTTTTTACATTTTTTTGCTGGAGATTGGAACATTTTGATTTAATTTTGATAAAGTGCCACTGAAACCAACAAGGGCACTTCATGTCAGTAATCAGCTGACCTTTCATGATTTGTTGCATCTCCATCTGCAGGGTCTGTATAGCCCTCACTGGGTCTTCACCGGCCTGCCGGTTGATCCTGTGGATTGAGAGCTTGCCCCCCGTCACGACTGCGATGTCGTCGTCCTCCAGGTACAGCACCTTGTTGGTGTGCTCAATGATGGCGCTGCGGGTGGAGAAACACCGGGCAGAGTCAGAGAAACGACAAGATGGCAGGATACACAAATTAGACATTCAAAATGATGAATAAAATATCAAATGCTGAAGATGAAAATGAAGGGATTGAAATCATTCTCCATGTGGATGCACATAAAGCAGCTTCCTGACCTTGCATCAGATGCAAAGTAATACTCCACGGCCCTGCCATCCCCCACAGAGTTGATGGAGCTGTCAGACCGGTTATGACTGTTCTTCTCGTGAATTGCTTCTTTGAGCTGACCTGCAGGGTCAAAAATGGGACTGTTTTTTTTATTCTAGATAGATAGATAGATAGATAGATAGATAGATAGATAGATAGATAGATAGATAGATATACGCAATTGGTACTTATCTGATGTCTAAAATCATGAAATGAAATCAATTTTATTGCAGTGGGGTAAAAGCTGTTCTGAAGTCTTTTTGTCCTTACTCTGCTTGACCTGTAGCGTGTGCCTGAAGGCAACAGATCAAACAAGGAGCTCTGTTGAGGCAGCGGGAGCTTTGGAGGGTTTCCAGGGTGGGGAGTGGGCAGCCAACAATCTTTTGGGCGGTGTTGATACCCCGCTGGAGAGCTTTCCTCTTAACCACTGTACAGCTGCTGAACCACATGAACCTTTGATATGTTGAGGATGAGGTTGTTGGTTGAACACCAAGTTGACAGCCGTTCAACCTCCTCTCTGCTTCGTCCCCGTCAGAGATGAGCCCCACCACTGTGGTGTCATGAGGTTCTGGTTGGGGTAAACCCGGATGCGTTTGTCCACCGTGACTGTGTCTATGAAGTTATAAATGTAACACAGCACGCTGTCAGTGAACACCTCCAGGGCCTGATGTTCAAACACTTCCCAATCTGTCCTTTCAAAGCTGTCCTGCAGCCGCTGGGAGGCATCATCTGACCATATGGTAACAGTTTTTGTGATGGTGGGAGCTGTTTTCCTGAGTGGGATGTTTGCAGGAATTAAAAGCAAGGACAGATGGTGTCAGGATATTTGCTCTGCTGGTTGCTAATGCCAGCATGGAGAAGTTCAATGGCTGAGTTAGCATTAGCATCAGGTGGGATATACTCAGCTGTAACCATGACTGCAGTAAACTCTCTTGGGAGGTAGAAGGGCCTACATTTAACAGTCATATATCAAATGTCCGGTGAACATTGACTGTCGACAGTCACTGTGTTGGTACACCAGCTGTTGTTGACGTATACACAGATCCCGCCTCCTCTGCTCTTGCCAGAATCAGATATTTAGTCATGGCGCTGAGCTGTGGATCCTGCTAGTTTGATATCTGAATCCGGGATGGAGTGTTGCAGCCAGGTCTCCGGGATGAGCAGAATGGGATGAGCGGCTGCCTCTGCAACCTCATAGAACCATGAGGTTCTTTACGTTGGACCATTATCTAGTTAACCAAAGTCAAACATGACAATCGGAGCTTTTCTTGCTCCTGCAGAGGAGCTGGTGTTGCAATGCCAGCCACAGGGCTGCAGCTTGCGCTTTACAACTTACATGTTTTACAGTGATACAGATAACAGGAAGGCAAAAGGTGAGTTATCTCTGGGTGTCATGTATGTCATATTCACTTTCACAGCCCACCTTAAACATTCCTACCCATATTTGTTTCTTATTACCAGAACCTGTCAAACAGCATTGCAAGTGATCCTGGATTCAAACAAGTTTCTCTCTTTGTCAGAAAGGCTTTTTTTTCCCTGAGCATTTTCACTCCACGCCACAGTTTTTTCTCCACGCAGTTGTTTTTCAAGCTAAAGCTAAATTTGATCTCTGATAAATATGTCCAACATCAATATTTTCCTTTTGTATTGTCTTATTTGTCATTTTGATGCTATAAGCTTCTGCCAAAAACGTCTGTGCTGTGATTCATTTTGTGTTCCATAAAAAAGATGCAAAATAATGCATCTGGCTAACATGATAGGGAAGTTTTTCATTACATCTTTTTTTTTTAGTCTTCCTTGAACTTTGCACCAGTCTTATCTATTCTAACAACAACCTATTAAACTGATAACACATTCCAACAAGCAATAGAACCTAGAGAAGGAAAACAGAATGTAAAAGAACAGTTATTGTCTGTTCGGATCACTTAGTTGGAGTGTGAGGCTTGTTGATACCTCTTTACAGGTGTCTCCATTAGAATTTGACCAAGATTCCAATTTCCCTAAAACTTCCCACATGCTAAAAACACACAAATGTCCTACGTGGACTTTTCAAGAATTTTTCTTTCTAAGAAAGGTATTTCTGGAAAAGTTTTCTTCACAAGCCCACACTAGAGTCATTTTTAAGATCATGCTGCTGCTGCAAATATTTACACTTGCCTCATCTGAAACAAACATTTACCATTCACTCTGGTCAAACTCATGAATACTGCAGTGCCTCTCTGCATCTCTTGAGTCCTACTTTGTTTCCCTTTTTGTTTAAGTTTATAACTTCAGTTGCAGCAGAGTTATGAACTTAGACTGGGAGGTCATAAACGAGACAAATGTCAGATGGTTTAGGATTGTTATTCTACTAAATGAATTCATGTCTTTTGGGTGCAGCACCACAATGAGTATTTTACAGCTCTGTCGGTTGTGATCTTTTTCAACAGCTAAGGTTTAACCAGCACCAATCGAAATTTGCCTTCAGGCGAAAGACTTGGAGCGCCGCGTGTTGCTGTGCATTTAAGCACAGAAATCAAGCATTCATGCAGAGAATGGGGCTACAGACGAGGGGAGGAACACAACTCACCACAGTTATACTGGACGGGGATTTGCTCAGTCTGCAGCTTGTGCTCACTTCGCACACCGATGAGCAGCGGACTTCCTCTCCTGGCGAAAACAAAAAGGAAGCACGTGAGGAGGGGAAGAATGGGAACGAGGATTCCAAGACACTACAGCGCCAGACATCATCACATGCTGCTTCGCAGCCCAACATCAAAACCCAGCATATCACTCTAACTAAACAGGTCCCTCTCCTCCATCCATCCCTCTTTCATATTCAGCTGAAGCTTGCTCCGCTAAAGACGTTTTAATTTTGAGTTTAACTCCTTTTAGGTTCTTCTAGACCAGGGGTCTGCAACCCTTGGGCTCTGGAGCCACCACTCAACAGGAGCTCACGAGTATAAGAAAAATTGTTCTAACTTTTAAAGTCCTACTCTAATGACAATCACATTTTTTTGTGTGTGTTTTTAACATGTTCTTGTCATATTTTTCTTATGAATAAGGACATATATAAAGAGTTAGGATTGTGGGATAGAATTTAAAAAATATGAAATTATATTTAGACCAGCTTTTCTTTTCACAATGCAATGTCTTTAAAGTGGATACAATGTTTTTTAGGCTGAGAGAGATTTCGGTGTTTGCTCAGCCTTCCCAAAGAAGAGTCTGCTCATCAGAAATGGTTGAAGTTTATCTTCCGGAGCGCGCAATAGACCGACCAGCAACTTTTTGTCTGTGACCACCACTTCACACATGACTGTTTTGTTAACCTTGGCCTGAATCAAAGTGGATTGTCCAGGAGACTGATCCTCAGAGAAGGCACCATTCCTACAATCAAACTTGATGAAGATGCCAGACCCTTAAGGAAATTCATACAACTAGCTGAAATTACACAGAATAGGCATTTAATGCACGAGGTAATGCTGCATTCCCACACACATTGCGCCTTGCGTACAGAAATTCTTGATCAGACTGTGGGTCAATTTTTGATTAACTAATTTCCCCTTCTCTAAAGTTTAACATTATCACTTTAGCATTTTAGCAAATTTTCAAGCAACTTTCATTTTGGAATGATTTATCTTTTTAGAATTCATTATTTATGTTTTTCTTCTTTAGCAATAATGAGCTAGTTTCTGCTTCTTTACACTTGTATCACAAGATGCTAATGTTAACCAATTTTGACTCTTCTTATCACTGTTCTACAAAATAGCATTTAGCATACATACAGTACACTGTTCAAAGTTGTTTTGCTAATTTTATCTTCACTGCAGTCTATTAAGCAACTAAGCAAGCTTACAATCAATGGCTGTGTTTACATGGACACAAGTAATCAGAATTAAAGCCAGCCCAGAATTAAAATGCTTCATGTAAACACGTCATTCCGAACACTGATCAAGATTTCCTTCCAATCAAGATGGGTGGGTTATGCCGATTGTTAATCCAATTTTGGTGCATGTAAACACTTATTCTGATTGTGGATCATTACTGTGCTGGCTTTTACGTCAAACGTAGACAGTGTGTGCTCCGGAGGAGGATTTGGAGCACTGTCTGGCTGGCTGGTGTTCATGGGCGAGCAGCCGGACTCAGAAGAACAAGCAGAGAAACGGCATTGAGACGGTGTATGAGCTCCGGTGGCGGCATCTCTTCATCCTATGTGCAGTCCTGTGAAAATGTGCAAACTATCATGTGAATTTGTGTTGCCGATTGTGTCCAGAAAAAATAAAGGCTGATTTTATTCCAACGTATTTACGTGCAGCCAAGATACACACTGCTGCATTGCCCGCACGTATTTTAAGTGTGTTTAAAGCTACATGTTGTTGGGCACACGTATTAACCTAACCCTAACTGTAACAGTAACCAGATAATAAGTACACACTTTTGCACATGCAGCTACACACAACTAATGATTTTAAACATTTTTAAGCTCACAAAACAATTTAACAGCTCTTATACAGTAATAATTTAATAATTCAGTCTCCTCAGTAGTGTAGGCTAATCATTTGGCAAAGTTTTTCTTTTAGAAAATCAAATACATTTTCTCCAGGATGCAAATGTTCATTTTTGATTTTTGTTAGAGAAGTCAGGTTGACTTGTTTGCATAAATGACCAGGTACCATTAATCTTTCTCTGATAACTTCCTCCCTGCCCTGCTCCCTTTGCTGCCTCTTATTGGCTCCCCCCTGTGTAATAACGACCTCCTCTCTGTGATAAGTGACAGTTCATTCAACCAGGAAAAGTGCAAAGTAAAAGTAAATGATAAAAAGCAATTAAATTAGAATCCTACGCAGCAAGAGCTAGAAGTGCTGACCGGAAATTCTCCAGTCCACCTGTTAATAAGTCACAGAGAAACGGAAGAAATTGGGTTCAGAAACCAGGAGACCCGAGGACCGAAAGGAAAAACCTCAGCTCTGTTCTTAAAAAAAAAAAGAGAATCTGAACCACACCTCCTAACAGGAAATTTTACTCATTCTCACTGAAAAGTAGCTAAAACTAAAGATATTTGAAACTCCAGAGTCATTTGCTAATCATCAAGACACCCCAGAATGAAACAAATCTCCTGAAATCATGTCTGGCTTGCTTCATAGTGGTAATAACAGCTGTGACGCATCTGGAGCAGGGCTGACGTGTATGGAGGGGTCAGGGAAATCAAAGGCAGTGTGTGCCTGTGTTTGTGTCAGTGTGTGCTCACTAACCTCGTAGCCACAGCATCTCCGGGGTAATGCAGACTTTTTAACACCAGAGCAAAGGCTCCCTCCTAACACACAAACAGAGCAGAAGCAAAAGTTGCTTCATGTGACAAGTTTCTGCGATTTTTCGCTCTAGCAGGACGATGTGGGGATGTTTGGGGCGAGTGTTGGGACATGTGTTGCGTAACATCAGCTGTTTCGAAAGCTGGAAATCTGCTTCCCATTATAGCCAATCTAGAAAGGACACTGTATGTTTTGAACAGAAAGTGTGAAGCTGCAAAGGATTACTCACACAGTGGAAAAAAAAAGGCTGCACTCTACCTCACCCCAAAAATGTGTTTGTTGACGTCATTTTGTGGTGATGGGGCTGTTGCCATGGAAATGCTTTGTTGTAAAAATGAACTCAGTTTACAGAGTTTTATTGCGAATAGCAGGAAATGATTTTAAAAAATGCTTTACGTTGACTAAAAGAAGGAAAAAAACATCCAAAACAGCTGAAAAAACAAAAAAGTTCTTACAATTATAAAGACTATAAAGCTTTAAATTAGCTCAGAACTTAAGGCATGTGTGATCAACTCACCAGCTGCTGAATAACCCTCTCTACCAGTGTGGAGAAGGTGACTTTGTCATCCTCTCGGTTGTCATAAACATATTTAAGGAGTTTGGGGATCACCTCTGTGTCTGTCTCGGACTCGAACTCATATCCCTTTTTGATCTGAGAAACATGAAGAATACAATCCAAATGATGCTGGACATAACTGTAAAGACCCAAAATATACATATAGAGTCTTTACTGCCTGTAGATCAAGAGAAAAAAAAAAACCTTTCGACAACGTAAGCGAAAATTTCATTGATAAACTCTTAGTTATGTTTCATTAACCCATAAGATCCCATGGTGTCACAGAAAAACTTCAGAAATGTGTCTTGTTGTCCATTTGGTCTGAGGTATGTTCCACATACTTTTATGTTTAAGGAAAAATGGGTTTGTATATTATGGGTTGAAAAAGAAATAGAAAAAGTTTGACTTCTCCAGTTATTGTCGGTCTGATTCATGACCCTCGTGTCATGTAGAGTAACTGAACCATTTTTAGTTTTTGTGTTGATCACGCTAATTAAGCCAAGAAGGAAAAGTTTTAAGTGGAAGAACACTTTCAAGGTTTTAATTATTTTTAAGCTTTATCTTGTGTTCAGACCAAAACTGACTCTGTCAATTTTGACCCTACCGCAATATAAGTGTCAAATTTTTAAATGGATAAATTTGACCCAGAACATAGGAAGAGAGTTAACGATAAAATTAAATACTTTATTCAAGATGGACAGAAAATAGAGCAAAGTTTTGAGAGTTAAAGATCACTAAATTCACCTAATGGTGTGCTTATGTTTATTAACAGTTCTTTTCTGACTTGCTGTAGATCACAGATAAATACAAGCCTTTCGTAGAACTATTTATTTTTTAAGTAATTAATATGCATTGTTCTTAATGAAATAGATTAAGCAAAACATTGCATTTTTTGTTTTGATAAATCTAACAAATGTTTAGGTCTAAAAATTCTAATACCTCACACAAAAATGTCCCGTACATTTTTCTTGCTACGATGCTCTGTCAGTATTCAGAGTTCATCAGATTTGAATTTGATTGCCATTTTTGCAAATACTCCCATTAGAATAGAATGTTGTTGTTGTTTTTCTCCCGTGTTTCGTTTTCTTTACCCTCTGAGAGAAGATGCTGCTCAGAAAACAAACTCACGCCACGTTTAAAAGGACATTTGCCTCTTGACGCTGCGCCCCTGCTGCTGCGTTTGATGATGCAATATTAAGAACTGTTTGTGTTTATGCTTAAAGACACTTACCAGGTACTCTTTCAGCTCTTTGTAGTTGGTTATGATGCCATTATGGATGACAACAAATTCTGAAAAAAAAAAGGTAGACAAAGACATACATGAATTTATTTGTCTATAATTGGATGCATGAGAATGGAGCAGAGCAGGGAGCTTGTGGCTTGCCGTAGTTGCTTCAACGTCACATCAGCAAGATTTTTCAAGTGGCTTTTTTTTTGTCTGCTATTGATTCGGAATGGTTTGCATAAAGAAATACACAAATACAATTTAGAGCTTAATTTTCAATTATATGAGTCTTCTATTACGAGAAAATTGTCACAAGAACATGTTAAAAAGACTTTTTTAAAAATCAAAGTGAGTCTTTTAAGACACAATTTCAAAATAAGTTAAGCAGGGAGAGTTGGCATATTTTAGTACATGGAAGCACATTCACCATTATTCTTGTCAGAGCGCTGCGGGTGGCTGTTGAGGGCGCTGGGTTCTCCGTGCGTGGCCCAGCGTGTGTGAGCCAGACCAAAGTGCGTGTACAGCTCTGCCTCAAGGTCCAGGGAGTCTTTTTCTGGAGAGGAAAACAGTCACTAAAACACCAACGACCTGCAGGGATTTATCTCAGAAGAGCCTTGAACAAGCAATCATGCAGTTAAATTCTTCCATCTGAGTGCAGGTTTTGAATTAAACGTTTGGAGAAAAAAAGCTGCTGCTCCAAGAAAAAGGGACAGTAAACTCAAAACCACAATATCCTGTAGTCTTGATGGCTAAAAACCCATGAACTCACTGTAGAGCTCCTCATCTAGAGCCTTAACCTTCCCCTTCTTCTTAATCAAACAGATGGAGTTGTTGTTGGAGTCGGTGCTCGTCTTATTTGGACCATCCACAGCCACTCCTGCAGGAAAAACACATTTCAATTAGTTTATATCCATCATTTTCAAATATAACCCCAGCAAGTGGAAGCCCCATGAATCTCATTTGTTGTGTTTATGGACAAAAAAGGAATTCCTACTTGTTATGTTGAGTTTTCTTCATTTAAGGTGTACAGAACAGGTGTAGGATGTGGCTAAAGCTGAATTTCTAAATGACGTGTCTTGAAGACGTGGATACTCTGGTGTATGTGTAAGGCTATCCTGTTCAAACAGGATGGAAAACACAAGAAGTGTGTGGGGGTGTGCCTTCCAAATTCATCAGCTTAACCGCTTTGTTTTGTGAGGGCCCTTAACAAAAAAAAAAAAAGGAATATTTTTTACACAGAGTGGGGCTTTGAAACTGTTTTAAAGTGTTTTTATCCCAACAAGCAGCAGGACCTTTAGTCTCGAGTAAACCCAACCCAGATTTATGACTTCTCATATCCTTGAATGAGAACAATTGTAACCAGTGTCACCTCTTACGCCTGTCTTTTGTATAGAGGCATTCAGTTCATTTCTAAACACTTTTAACAATAAAAAAAATGTTTGACAGCTGACTGTATTCATCTGGTTTTGCAGCAGTTTTTCATCAAATCATTTTTTTCTGTCTGTCCATGTCTTCCACAGTTTAAAAAATTCCACGTCTGTTTTTTTGCTGCGTTTTACACTCTAACTACAAGGACGCGAAGGGCAAAACCTACTGGAGGGCTCTCCAAAGCAATCTGAGATTGAGCGCCAAGCAGTGTGGGTCCGTTAGCCTTACCTGCTGAATCGTACCCTCTGTACTCCTGTCTTTGCAGTCCCTTCACCAGCGTCTCAAATATCTCCTTTCTGGTTCGTGGCACTTGGTAATTTAGGTAAGCAAAGATCCCTTTGAAAGGAAACATGGAAACATAATTGAAATGTAGGAGAAGTCATAGAGACATACTTTTTAAAAATTTTTTTTTTTTTACTTTCACCCATTAATATGTTAATAGAGAATAAGCCTCCCAGTGTAAACACAGTTGTTGGTGCAGTCAGGGGCGGGCACAGACTTTATCGTTCTACTGATACTGAGAACTAATTGTATATATTAGTTTTATTATTGCTGTTTTTTTTTTAAAGATCATATTTATATAACTCTAATTTTGTCTTGTTGAATCATCAAAAGTCTTCAGACAGTTTAAGACTCAAATAAAGGTTTAGAAATGTGAATCATATGATTTATGTCTTAAATGAGTTGTTCCAGTGTAAACTATAAGATACAAATTTTCCTTTATATTACTGATTACGACTATCAGTTTACTTAGTCACACATAAACCAGGACTGTGGGTCAGTGATGCCCCCCTGCTTGCTGGAAACTCCCCGCTGATGCTCCCGCAGGCACACAGCTGGCCATTGACGGGCGCGCACACTGCGGTCAGTGTTGGGGAGTGTTGGAGACCGGCTCCGGCACAACACACCCAGGCAAAGGCGTCTTCCACAGACAGAAGGCTGACAAACTGGTCATTTAAAAGTCTTGGAGTTGACATCCGCAAACGGTTTGACGCGTCACAGCTGTGCGCAAAGATCCACGTAAATCCAAACGTGATCAAATGCGCTTTTCCGAGCTCGTTTTGTGTTAAAATGTTTAAATAAAGTGTCCCTTTGCCAAATAATATGTTTTTCTATTAGTTTTTAACAGCGCTATTGTCATAGTTGGAGTAGCTTGTTCTTAACTTTAAATGTAAACCCCCCCCAAAAAAGTTCCAAAACGCGTCTTACCGCACATGATTCCCGCGTTCCGTCCCTGTTCACTGTGCTTTTTAGAGGAAATCCCGGTTGGAGTGATGCACCAGTCTCGTTTCTGTCAGATCTAGATGAAGCGAGCCCAGACACACTCCCACCAAGCCTTTAAGCCGTGCGTCCCGGGGAGGGAGCTGCTCCACCTCCCTCCCTCCCTTCCTCCAGCGCCTCCCTCCAGCCTCCTCCTGCCTGCCCACGTCCTGCTTCCTTGCAACCGTTCCGCACCTTCATCTTCCTGAATGAATTGGAGCTGGAGTGTTTGCAGCTGGATTTACAGTAAAAACTTGCTGTGGAGGTCAAATGAAAGCAACGGCTTCCTTTTTAATAGAAGAACCAGAGCTGGATGTCATGATCTTCAGAACACAATAAGTGCAACTCGTAAAAACAAACAATGAAAAAAAAAAATCTATAAAATATTAATCTCTGGTGGATTTGGATGAATCCCAACTTGTTTTTTTTTCTGATTTGTGCTAATTTTTGCTTAGTCTTTTTTTTTTTTTTTAAAGCTGTTAGAGCTGTCAAAAATATTCTAAATAATAAAAAAAAAAAAACAATTTTAGGTTTAGTTTTATTCGTTTAATCCCCCTTTTTCTCACACCAGATTGACTTTGGGAGTTTTTCCAAAAGCTTTCAAAACTCTTGTTCCCTTCTGAGAATTACATCTGACCCTCTTTGAAAAGTTTTTTTTTTTGGGACCTTTCTGTGTGGAGTTTGCATGTTGCCACAATATTCCAAGTTAAAAGAGGTTGGCTTTTCTGAAATGAGTGAGAAGCAAGTGACTTTTAGTCTTGTTCTGGTGTATTTTGGTGAGATTATTCTCCGTAAAAAAAAAAGAAATTGGCAGCCGTTTTCCTTTGGTTCTGGATAGGGTCTTTATAATAAGTTAAAATGTGTCAAATACAGGAATTCCCCCCCAATAAAACTTTTTATATAACATTACACCAGAACAATGAGTCAGGCAAGAATCATTCATCTTTACAAAAGATCAAGAGTGTTTTTTAAAGAAATAATCCAGATTTTCACTGAGATTCACTAAAAATAGTATTAATAATAAAAACAAAACTATGCAAGCAGATGACTGCTGTGACTTTGCGAGTTAATTTTATTTTTTGTTTGCATACTCTCTTCCCTTCATTACAATTTGATTTAAAACAGAGACTTGACCCTTTTGAATCTTTTCTTTTTCATTTTGCTTTTGATTTAAATAAATGTTAAATGAAGGTTACCAACTAACTGGGTAGAAGGATGACGATAATATTAAATTTAATCTGTGTTAACACATGTTTTCAAGAAAAATTGAAAGTTTTTCTGTGGTTTGTGGAGTAAAATGCGAGCAAATTACTGACAACCTTGGTGAAGTCTTCTGACTGCATGATTTCGATAAGACACAGGAAAGACTGAAACTACTTGTAGGAAAATGTCTTTAGTTACTTTATAATTAAGGTCTCTGATCGACAACATTGTTTATTCATTCTGTCATACTGTTGAGATGATGTTGAATAGGACTGAAATGAAGCAACGTTTTTTGTTACATTACACATTCGGCTCATTACCAATGGTCCAGCGATTTGGTTTTTCTCTATTTCCTTATTTAACTTTTTGAAATTATTCTTTTACTTCTTCCATGCCCATGATCTACCCTTTGGAATGTGCTTTCATTGACAAAAAAAAGCCTTTCCAATGAAATCTCAACACACTTTTATTTTGAAAAGCTTCCAACTCCTTGACCACAGAATTTATCTGCAGCGTAGAAAATACAATTCAAAGAGATGTTACATTATGATAAGTTTGAAGCAGAAATGGTTTGATTCGTGACAATGGGTTAACAGTTAATTTGATTCAATAATTTTTTGATGCTTTACAATTTTTTACTGCATGTGGGGAACTGTGTGTGTAACCGAGAATTTCATGTTTTCTTGCTGTTGGTTTTTACCATGTTTTGCTGATTTAAAAGTCAATAGAATGATGCACTGATGGGAAGCACCTCAGACTATTAGAGTAAGGTCTCAAACAAAACTAATAAACATTAAGTCTCAATAGCACTGATAGTTTGTGTTGAAAATCTTCAAAATTACAATTATAAGTGATTAAGTTTGACTATAAATGGATGTATAGCACTTTACTACCTTTTTAGAAGGCCCAAAGAGCTTTGCAGTCACAGTTCCACTCACTCATGCACACTCACATTCTCACTCCGCTGCCGAACACTGGTGTCAACCTTTACCTACCAGGAGTCCTGTTCTTGGACACTTTGACATATGGACGGGCAAGCCAGGAAGGGAACCAAGGTTGACTGCTCCACATCTGCACTGTGGCTGCAGCAATAATTGGACTTTTGCATCGTTTTGGTAGAATTTGTGTTTCCTCTCTGTGGAATTTAGAAGGATACGGTAGATAAGAAAAGATAAGGAAGATAAGATCAAATAGATTAGAATAAAAATCCTGGATCTAAAAAAGATACTACAAATGTATTAAAAAAGTTGGACAAAAAAGTTCATGTTGCATCACAAAGTGGTTGAACTTCTTTATTTTACAAAAATCCACACAGAAAGGATTCCGCTTTTGTTTGATTTGCCAAATCGGTGCTGGCAGGTAACGGGCTCGCTCACGTTTGCCAGCTTCCCAACGATCAGAAAGCAAAACAATCTTGTGGTCAACTGACAACACTCTTCCTTTTTCTGAAGGACTGATTTATTAACAAAAGCTAATGATGAACCACGTTTCAGAGTGCAGAGGAATTCTAATAAGGTGTTCAATCCTCAGTTTGATGTTAACCAGGACATGCTCAAGGATATTTCTGTGCCGTATTGTGTTGAGTATGCTGTTGGAAATGGTGTTTCAGGTACAGGTAATAGAAAATCAAAATAGTCCTTTGGTATATTCCTACAAACAAAAATCTAATACAAACTACAACATAGACGATTAAAAATTGAAAGTTATGTGACAAACTCAACAGCCTTTAGTAAAAACAACTTGAAAAAAAAAAGTAAAAAATTTGTTTATAAAGATTTCAAGTACAATGCAGTACAATTCTTATAATCTATTGTTAAAGTGTTTCCAGAGGTCTTTTAATTATGATCATGTTGTTTTTATCAAACAAACAGGTTTCATTTCCTTCCACGTATTTTCTCAGTCTTATCATTCCTACAGTTCCATCTGCCTCTGCTCGGAGCAAAGGTCCTGCCAAAGCTTTGATTTCTTGCCAAAGCAACAATCGGAGCAATAACTACGATGCTGCATAACTCTCCGAGTCTGATTGTAGTGAAAAATGCTGAGGGAGTGAAATACTTATGTAAACTATGGTTTATTATTTATTGAAATGACCTCAAAGTTATGGTTGACATCACTGCAAAAAATGAAATCAGAATTAGGGTGAAAGGTAGATACTGGCACTGCTTATCTTAGTTTCTGTCTTTTGACTACCAAAAGTTCCTGATTAGGTAGGAGTAAATTCTTAGACGTTGAGTTATTAACCAGGCTCAAAGCGGGGCTCGAACCGGCGTGAAGTGGCTGCTCTTGAGCATCCTCTGACCGCTGACTGTTCAAACCCTGATGATTCCTTTCCTGCTGGACATATGGGTAGCAGTGTTGGAGGGAAATACTTCCCATCGTCCACACCTGCGTAACCGTTCTTTCATTCAGTTGTGGAGACAAACATGCGGGCCATGACTTGAGACCCCCGACTAAAAAGATGAAAACCAGTGGTGACATATGTATATAACAATATACACCCCTAAGGTCAATGTTTGCGTAATGACTACGATGATTTCAAGTGATGGGGAAATCGAAATCCAGATTTGTTTTCATTCTTTTCATGCATTATCTTTGGAACTGTAAACTTTTAGTCTCTGGGGTAAAGTTTGGTGGTGGATGAAGTCATCCAAATGAAACAACAGACTGTCTGCTGTCTAAGCCGCACAAATGTTCAAAAACGTGTCTGCAATAGGTTAGATTATACAAACACGATGCACTTTGATCAGTTGCACAATCTTTAATAGGTCTCCAAAGGTAGCGAATCCGAGAAACAAACTACGTTAGCCTGCGCGTGCACACGTTTTACCGTGTTTTTGTGTTTGCTTTTCAAGCATCAGACATCAGCAGCTCCCCTGGGCATGTGGAGTCTTGGAATGAGTGTGTCGGTGAATCGGATGTGGCTTCAGAGGACTGTTCACATACCGTTGTGAGGGATTCTCCTCAAAAACATCTGCTTTCTGTTAGTGTGACCACAAGGGAGCCTTTCTCGGAGGAGGGGGTGGTTGGCAGGAGGAAGCCAGTACAGGGAGGTTTGGGACACCAGTGGGTTGTTGGCCTGAGACTTGATACGTAACAGTCTGAAACAGATTATATTTTTAAGTTCTTTGGAAACTGATCCCTTGGACTGTGTCAGAGGCCTGGGGACTTGAAGACCATTGACCTTGAGGCACAACTTTACCAAAACCTGGTCACTACCTAAAAACTCAAAAAGCTCCTCTTCTGGTTTCCTCATAGTCCTACTCCAATCCTCTTCTAAAAGAGTTCCTAGTGTTCATCAGTAACTCACCACTGAGTTGTGTGCCGGTCCGTTGGCACAGAAAAAAGCCTACACTGACATTCCTTCATCCCTTTATTTACACGCTCTCCTGCTAGCTTCCATCCCTCACGAGTCCAACCTAACATTAAGCCGTATAACAAAAATGGCGAGCAATGTTGGCGCTATCCAGTCGTACAGTTTTGAGCCATATGCCTGCTTGGACGTGGAAAACAAAGACGTACACAGATCTATTTGTCTGCAAGTGGTTGCATCAGAATCGAGCGGAGCAGGGAGACTTTGTCCCATCCATTTCAGTTTCTACAACACAACTAAGAAATTTTTCAAACAGCGTTTTTATTCTGCTCCTGATTCATTCCAATTTGAATGAAGTAATAATTAGAAATGCCGTTTTAATTTAAAATTATTTTGTATGAGAACAGTATCACAGTTTTTTGGCCCTCTTCCTTAAACCCTCATTGTGATTTACAGGAATTGATTCAGCGTAGCTCTGGACTTTGACTGCGCTGTTGCACCATCTTGATTGTTTTATTTTTTTAAGTCATTCTGTTGTAAACTCTTATTGCTTGACCCAGTTGCCATCTAGCTCAGACAGTTTTAGTTCACGTACTTGAATTCTGATGTATTTGTGGAGAACTCAAAGATTGGCAGGCCAACTAGACTATAAAATAAGCACAAATCATGACCCTTCCACCACCGTGCCCGGCTGTGTTTCAGGCAGATTCAGCAGTGTGGCTAAATCGCAACGCAGTTTTAGGTCTCAAAACCAGCACCAGATGTAGTCTTGGTGATTATGAGTCAAATGTCGCATAGATTCCCTTTGAGCCCCCACCCCCCACCCCCGCATGCATCATCATTAATGGTTTCATAGATAAGCCTGCATGGCCTGAGAGCTATAAATGAAGGGCATTGTCCTGATAAATACTCATGGTCTGATGGCCTTTTAGAGTTATCTCATCGCTTTGTTGAAGGAAGTCCATTCGGGTTGCTTTCTGACACAAAGATCAAGACGACATACAAAAATCAGGACCGGCAGCAAAAAACTCCACATTGGTCAGGCAGTGCTGAGCCATTGGGCTCTTCAGGTGTGACCCTGAAATAAAGTGCTTCTCCAACTCTTACAAGGACTCAATAAAAGTTCATAGACTCTTCCTTAAACTATTAAAATAATAAATCTTTAACTATTTTTTGCAAACCTCTCATCACCAGCATACCTGAGAGTGATTCTGGGGAAAAAACTCATCCAGTAACAATACAGCTGCTTCCGGTTAAGGAGAAGCCAGCCTGACAAACAAACATGTTGTCACTATAGGAGTATGAGGAATTAAAGTTTTTGTTTAAAACCATCCAAGAAAGAATCTGGATGAACTGGTTTTGGAAATAAAAATGGGTGAGTTAGAAGGTTTGATACAGACTTTTGGGGTTTTGGTTTGGCTCTGGTCCCTTTGGCTGCTTGAGATTGCGACAGGAAAAAAAAAAAAAACGAAATGTGAGTAAGCTGAGATTATTTTGCGGATTCACAGCAGAGCAGGGGCGGGGGGCGCACAATGCCGTCACGTCCAGTCCGGAGAGAGAAGCATGGGTGGAACGTAGAGACTGCTTGGGAACTACACCCTTTGCTCTCTAATTTTCCTTCATGGTGTGCCCTTCCCTCTCAGCCAGACTTACTCAGCCACAGTCTGGCTCTGTGTGGCTGTGCTGCTGTTTTCTACTGCAGAAGAGTCTTATCAAACAGTGAAAAGCCGAAACAGAGCCTTTTGTTAAAAGCAAATCTACACAGATTCTCCCACTTTAAAACCATTACATGAGTGAAACTTTATCAGTTTCCCAGAGTTCTTTGCTTTTTTCTTTCTTCATGAATCAAATTAGTAGTTTTTGTTCTAAATTTTAGTAAACTTTTTCCTGTATTGACCTTTAACCTCTTCTGAAATCAAAAGCAGTCAAAAAAGTTTTTTGATTGCGTTACCTAACTTTAGGATTCTGGATGTAAAAAACATATTTAATGAAAATTATGTTAAAAACAATTTACTTAATTTATTAAACTTTAATTTATTAAACAATTTGATGAAATCATATTTTTTTTATGTACATTCACTGGCCACTTAATTAGGACCGTCTGTCCAGCTGCTCTTTAAATTTCTCATAAGCCAATCAAAGCATTCAGGGATGTAGACACGGTCAAGACGATCTGCTGCCATTCCATGAGCAGCAGTTCTGTGGGCAGAAATGCCTTGTTGATACCAGAGGTCAGTGGAGAATGGCCAGACTGGTTCCATCTTATAGAAAGGCCTCAGCAACTCAAATAACAAATTGTTACAACTGAGGTATGCAGAAGAGCATCTCTGAACCTTCAACACATCTAACCTTGAAGCAGATGGTCTACAGAAGCAGAAGACCACACCAGGTAACACTCCTGTCAGCTAAGAACAGGAAAGTGAGGCTACAATTCACATGAAAATGATTTTGGCTCACCAAAATTGGACAACAGAAGATTGGAAAACCATTGGCTGGTCTGATGAGTCTCCATTTCTGCTGCAACATTTGAATGGCAGAGTCAGAATTTGGCATCAACTTAAAAACATGGATCCATCCTTCCTTGTATCAATGGTTCAGGCTGGTAGTGGTGGAATGGTATGAGGGATATTTTCTTGGCCCACTTTAGACATTTGGGGCTTCTTGATTACACCATATGTGAAGAGGTGGAGCTCTGGGAATTGTAGTTTGTGTTGGATTCAGCTAATTTCAATCTATAATAGTCAGGAGAATGTAACAACATAATGTAAAAAATAATTTTAAACTGGTAACATCATGCCAGCATCTTTGAATAAAAATGTGATAGATGTGACTATTTGGTCAGGGATAACAGAATCCGCTTTATTTTTTCTTTAAAATATTGAAATTTATTTAGAGTAGATGTCAAACGTGTAAATTTGCTTTGATACTTTCAGCCAGTGAGATATAATCCAATGTATTGCTTTTAGAATTTGTAGACCTTAATGAAGCAGCAGTAAAAATTAGTGCAATAACATGCTGGATAAATTACGCCACCTTCTGGTCATGTAGAAAACTTCTTTTCCCACCAAACTTTGCTGTAACAGTTGCTAGATTTTGCTAAGATATGAAAAAAATCGGTTATTTTAATGCCTATTGTAATTACTCTAAAATACAAGTTGAAAATAGGTATTTAAATAAAAAAATGCGATATTTTGTCCTTTTCTGCAACAAATCTTGAAAAAAAAAGACGACAAAGCAAATTGTAGTTGTTGGCAAATTTATTTAAGATGAAAAAACTGGGAAAACTCCCTTGTGCAATAATTTAATGAAAATCATTTTTCACCAGAGAAAAAGCATAGTTTAGTCCTTGGATACCACAATCACAATAAAACAATAACTATGAAGAAAAAGGAAAATAAGCTCTGTTTGATTCTGTCGCAGCTGAACCAACACTATAATGCTCTGGAAAAGTAAACATAATCTGTGCAACCTGTTATTTGGAACACAAAGCTCATTGGAGAGTAGACCTTGCTAGCAAGAATAATTAAAGATGTTCTTTTGCATTATAAAAACATGAGCAAAACTTCTGATGGCATAAAGAAAAAAAAAAAACAAACACTTCACCCTGCGAGACCAGGCACAAAATCAGTCATACACAAAGCTGCATGCTGACCAAACAGCACAAATCAACAGTAAATGAGTTAGCTTATCTGAAATGGTAAAACTCAGAAAAAGAATACCACTGTGAAATATGTGGTCAGTTTTCGTTTACCAGGCACTGATGACGTATTTCACGTCACGTATTACACTACTGTGAACAAAGGAGGGTAATGTACATCAATGAAATGGAGATAAAACAATGTTAATTCATCTTTAAAGGGGACTTTTTAATTTTTTTTTTTAAATTTTGAACCATCTCTGAGGCCAACTAACACAGAGTCGGCCTCAGAGTTCCCTCTCAGCCATAGGGAGTTCATAGAAGGCAGATGAAGACAAGACAACAGAACTAGACATGAGCAACCCCAGAATGGAATGAGTTGAAATCTAGATGGAAGAATGTCTGGGTAGTTGGTCGCACTTCAAAAGCCTGATGGTGTTAAAACATTCATGTCCCGAGGCTTGAGTTTGTGCGGCCGTTGGGGAATTCGCTTATCGGTACCCGGTATTTCAGGCTTGGGGGGTATGAAGTTGGGGGGTTCGTCAACCTTGAGAGTGATTTGGCTGTTGGTGCCATCCATTGTAGAGGACTTCTGAAGACCAAAGTATGACTGCAGTGAGAAGCCTGCAAGAGAGGAGGTTGGCAGATGCTTTTAACAGGAGTTTTCTTTTTGTTTGTTTTTTTTTTACCCTAAACAGTATTTTAACTGCTAAAAGGATTCATTTTGAAAGAGTAACCAGATTGTTTTTGGCTGGAAACTTCCACAACAACTAAACTAAAAATGAGCATTTTTAAAAATGGGTCTCAAACTAGTTTTTCCACCTGTGCTGGTTTCGGAGCCAGGATCAGTGGGGGACTTGTGCACCACCGACTGAGTTCCAAAAAAGCTCCACTTGTCTAAGCCTCCACCTCCTCCCTCGTTTCCCCCCATGTCTGCGTTCGGGTGGTGTCTGTCAGACTCCGGAAGAGCAGGAAAAGGCGCTGGACTGAGGTGGAACCAGTTCCTGTATCAACGGTTGCAAGAGAAGAAACATTTACTATGTCACATCTAAAAAAAATACATTAACAGATATTGATTCATTTTTATGGGCTGCACGGTGGCGCAGTGGTTAGCGCTCCTGCCTCACAGCAAGAAGGTTCCTGGTTCAAGTCCTGGCAGGGGGACCTTTCTGTGCGGAGTTTGCATGTTCTCCCCGTGCATGCGTGGGTTTTCTCCGGGTACTCCGGCTTCCTCCCACCGACCAAAAACATGCTTCATAGGTTAATTGGTCACTCTCAATTGTCCCTAGGTGTGAATGTGAATGCGAGTGTGTATGGGTGTGTGATTGTGGCCCCTGCGACAGACTGGCGACCAGTCCAGGGGTGTACCCTGCCTTCGCCCATGAGTAGCCGGGTTAGGCTCCGGCAACCCCGTGACCCCGAAAGGGATAAAGCGGATTGGAAAATGAATGAATGATTCATTTATTTAGAAGCACTTTGCTGACCTTCGATGAACAGCTGGTGATGACAGGGGACTGACACTGGGGGTAACAGAAGGGGTGACTGGAGGGGTACCACTTGTAGTGGCTTGTGCTGATGTTGTAAGCCTGTCCTCCTTGAAGTCCCCACTTGGCATTCTCAACTTCTGCTCAAAGAAGAGACACAAATATATAAATAAAACTACATTGTAGTACTGCTGACACAAAAATGCCTTTTGAATTTAATCAAAATCAGAACATTTATTTTTTTGCGTGTGTAAACAAAAGCCCTAATAATATTTGTTGGTGCATGATGTAAAAGACTGTTCTGCAGACTGTAAATGAAGACGCCCCATTGCGTCACAGACCATCTGTGATTTTAGACAATTTCTGTGTCATGTGGGGAAGAAAGCTGAACAATAATAATGTAAGTAGGACAAAAGGAGGAAAAACATCTCTCAAAGAAAATTACAGTGAGTGAAGTGAGGTTTTAAATTAATATTTACTAAAATAAAACCTAACTATTTGTATAACATTGTTTTGTCTTTGATCATGAATTAAATGAATTAAAAAAAACAAACCTAGAAACAAAATTAAAGCATATTAAATTTCAAATTTAATATCATCAAATTTAAGATGCTAACCACTTCTGGAAAGTGATTTTTAAAGTTTAGTTTCCATGTGACACATCTATGTTCTCGTCCATATTGTGCACCAAATTCATCTCCTAATAATATAAGACGTTCTGCTTTCTGCTCAGGCTAGTGTCAATCAAGCAAACAAATAACACGAACTGCCTTTGTTGGCTTTTATTATGCAGATTAGAAAACTTAAGAATCTATTGTTGCATCAATACAGCTAAATCTCAGCCATAACACAGAAAAACAAGCAGATAGTGCAGAGGCTTTGGGCACTTTGTAAGTTTCTAGAAATGTTGCTGTATTTCCTCGAACTGCAGATTAGAAATCTACTCAAACAAACATAGATGAAGCTTAAAAAACAGAACAAAAACAAAAAAAAAAAAATCATCTGCAGATCAGCTTGTCTACAAAAAAAAGGAACAAACTATGGAACCACTTAGAAAAACACTGGACAAAGGGACCAAGCAAAATCACATGAGCAGATAAGCCAGACACGAAAGTAAAAAAAAAAAAAAAAAAGCCAAAGTTGTACACAAGTTTTGCAACTCTATCCAATTAATAAAACCATAATTATGATATATCTTGATGGCACACATCAATCTTCGCAAAACTACTTAAATAAATAAACAAAACCAAAATAAAAAAGGGATTGTTTGAAGGCAAATACAAGTTCCAACCATTCATAAGCAATTATTTGTTTCTACATGTTAAAGAAAGAAGACAATTCCGTCTCTTGACCTAAATCAATGGCATTTCACTTGCATTGGTTTTAAAAGGTTTTAACATGCTAATGACAAAGATACCCGTGTCACAGAGTTCAGAAAAAAGGGCGACGGATAACACGAATTTAAGACAAGCTTTCCAGCCTTTCAATCGAAAAATAACACGCTCCCTAAGCATCGTCATCTCTTAGCTTCTTTCGCCATAACACTTTGTGTGGCTAAGCGAAACGCGGCTAAATACGAAGCTTTTGACCTCAACTTAAATATCATTCACAGTTCTAACAACTCATTATTCTTTTGGAATAGTCGAGTCACAAGCTTTGGCAGAGTTTGAACAAAGAAAACACAGGATGAGGAAATAAAGCGGTTTGTTTTCGAGAAACATCTTCAACGCTGTTAGCTAGCAAGGGTAGGTTGCTAACGACCTCAACCGCAGTACAGCCAAAAATGCTAGCATACAAGCAGCCATTTTTATCCATACCTTTTTATGATAAGCTTTCTCTGACGCCTCAGTTGGATTGATTCTTTCATTTTGTCCATATTTCGTTAGTTTTTAGCAAATTCTTTTGTTTTTAGAAAAACCCCAACGCCGCGTAGAGGGTGGCTGGCCTTTTCGAGTCAGGAGGACCCCGTTGATTGGTCAATTTGAGAATTTAGGGAGGGGCTGTTTTTGCGAGGGCGTTGCTCGGCAACAGGACTGATAAAACTAGAAAGCACAAAAAACATTACGTAATGTGTTTACCAAGACAGTTCTCATGTGATATAATGCCCAATGTGATTTACAAAAATAAAACAAAAAAAAAAAGTGTATGTGTATGTATGTATGTATGTATATATATATAATTTGTTACAATTATGGAAATTAATATTGCAATTTATTAAAAATGTACATATAATGTATGTTATTTGTTTAAAGCAGTGCTTTAACTGGAGATATTAAAATGACTAACCATTGGATTTTTGGCAGGCAAAAGCAAAACGCGTACTTGTTACTGATATTTTTTTCCTGTGCCGGTCCACAGTCCGGAAAAAATACAGGGTTATGTCATGAAGGCTATCCGGTGTAAAAAAAACTTTACCAAACCACCTGTGCAAATGAGTGGAAGCTGATTTGCTGTAGCGACCCCTGACGGGATGTGCCGTAAGGTGAACAACAACAACATACATGTGCCATTTTCCTGTCTAATAAACACAAGTTGTGTGTGAATTCATGTGCCACTTACTACTTAGTGCGCTATATAGTGCATTCCCCATTTAGTAGGGATGATCGAATCTACAATTTCAAAATCAAGTACCCTCAAGTCTCTGCGAAGAACCAGTGATGCTCACTAGATTTATCATGTTGCATGGATGATTTTTATATTTATTAGGTTTTTTACTTTGGGATATCAGTGATGTCATATTGCCAACCAAATTGCTATTTAAAATCCAGGCCATGAGGTAGCCCCACGCCATGTACTTTTTCAGTAGTTCAGGTGCAGGAATGAAATTCAGACATAACAACAAATTGCAAATGAAACAGTAACTATCTTGTCTTCCTGACACACACACACAAAAAAATGGTGTCACAGCACACTTTGTATTCCTGCATACTCACAGGAACTGTAAAATCAGCTCGTCGAGTAAAGCGGCTCTCCTCAGCAGAGAGGCCCTTGTGTGGTGAATAAACGTCATCTGTTAGTCCTGCCTGGTGCTCAAACATCTCTAGATTCTCTTGGGTTTGCTCTAAAAGGAACACAAAGACAAAAACTACTGCACTCTTGGGTATTTCACGTATTCACAATACTTCTTTTTAAGCATAAAAAACATCCATCCATCCATCCATCCATGGTCGCTGGGGGATGTCCAGACCTCCCTCTCTCGGGCCGCTTCCTCATGCTTCTCTGGCAGAATCCCAGGTGTTCCCAGGTCAGCCAAGAGACAGTCTCTCCAGCATGTCCCGGGTCCTTCTCTGAGCCTCTGCCCAGTGGAACATGCCATAAACATCACCCCAGGAAGGCGTCCAGGAGGCATCTGTACCAGATGCCAGAGTCACCTCAACTGGCTCCTCTAAATTACATTCCAAGTAACGAAAGCCAAATTCCATGACCGGAAGTTGGAAACCCCCTCCTTATACTGCCCTTTTTGAGCTCTCCTACATGTGGTGGGCCCAAGGGGGAGTGATCTGACGTCATCACCTCAGACTGGGCCCATCCAGGTCTTGTGATAAAAGCCCCAGCCACCAGGCATTCACCTTGAGGACTTGCCTACTAGGCTCCACCATCTCCACTCCACTCCACCCAGCTCTAGAGTGAGGTCAACCCAGGCGATGCAAACCAATCTAGATTGTCATTACTCATAAAGAACTTCTGAACCGCTCCTTGTCTGGCATGAAACACCCTAACAGGGGCATTTGTCTTGGACAGTTTAGGATCAATTGAGCTGTAAAACCCCTCCACCACATTAAGGAGAAAAGTATCCTTCGCATCACAGATAATGACATAAGCTACGTACAAAAAAGTTTGGAAACAGTTCAGTGAGGAGGTGATGGTGCTTATCAGTGTTTTGCTTCCCCATGTTTTTTCTCTTCCTGATTAGAACACCTTCTAGGAAATACAACTTTAAGAAAGCATCTGTAAAGCGTTACCTGGTTTGGTGTTAAAGCAAACTATCTTTGTAAAAATGCACCATAACTCCACAACAAAAAACAAAAAAAACGAAACTTTGAAACATAACTATCTTGATGTTTTCATTTGGTGAACTTACTGGTCATTAGTGAACTCATGAAAGAAGTGGCTTTGGCTTTCACGACAGGCACTGGGGACTTTGGTGGTGCAAATCCCTCGAACGCCAACGTCTTCTTTTCTTTCTGACCTTCCTAGTCACATGGATTTGCAGTGACAGTATCGGGTTACAAAGTTATATAATCAAAACTACTTTGCAGTGAATTGCAAGGTCATGTACAGCACCAACAACAGGGCTAAAAAAAAACAGAAACAGAAACAAAGACACACCTCTGCTCTGTTTCTGAATCTGTGCTGTGGGATGATGGGGTCTTTCCACTGGGTGTTTACAGTCATATCAGGAGGGGGTGAATGCATGGGGGTGTCCATGTGCTCGTCGTACCGCATACTGTGTCGGATAACCACGGCTGGAGATAAGGCACCGCAAAAACCAGAGGGCATGCTTGATTCAATGGCTGACAAACAAACAAAAAAAAATTATGATTAGCTTTTTAAAAATAAAACATCAGAAACAGTTCATTCTAGGAAAATGTTATTAGTTTGGTTTTAATACATCATTTGATTTGATTTACAGCCTCACCTGGAAAGTCTTCCCGCCCTGGGTCCATTTTGATGGAAATCAGGAGGTGGATTTTTAACTTTAATCTACATCAACACAACAAGATGCAGGTTTAAATGATCAAGCGGCTTAAAAACCAGAACAACAAGGACGTCATTTGTTTAAACCCAGGCTTTCAAAAGAAGGTTAAAGAATAACCCATCGGCTTGTGTTTCCAACACGCAGCAAACTCCTTCATCTTTTTCTGTTCCGCCTCAAATAGAACTGGAGAGTATGGTTACTGTCCAGCAGTGTCATAAAAATGACGGCGCCTTTCACATATCAGCCTCTGCCCACTGCAGAGCCAAGCTCAAAGGGCTCCTTCTTTTTTTTTTTTTTTTTTTAATTTCCTAAAGGCAACAATGCATTTACTTGTTTGTTTTTTTACTGCTTCTATGAATAAAATTCTAAGATATGTAACATGGATAGCAGTGATTCATCTGCGATAAAACCCAGCAATCTATTCAATCAAATAGATTGATTTGGTTTGTAACTGCCTCCTCTACCACAATAATAATGTACATTTCATTTGAACAAAATAAAAAAAAGAATAAAAAAGAAAGAAATATACATTCAATCACAATTAGAAATTTTTTAGCTTTTCTATTGTCAGTTGCTGGCTGTGCTGCTCATATCAGGAAAACTGTCTTTTCAATGCAAAACAGAAACACTGACCTGTCCAGTTCTTTCCTTTTCCTCTCCTGGCTCTCAGATTTAAGAATGAGTTTGCTGCTGTGGCAATGATCTGGCAGACGCTAAAGTGACAGCACAGCAGTGTGTTTGCTCACAGCAGAAAGTTCATCCATGACTTTTGGTCACGCAAACAACAGCTGGAGCGCCGACGTTATCGTTGGGGCCATGAACGCACCACTTGAACCGCCCCACAGAAACCTTAAACTCTGGAGTTTAAATGTTTGCATATGTTTGTGTGTTCTGGCTGAGGAACGGGGTGACTGTGCAACCTTAGAACTGTACACTTAGACCAAAATGTAATGATCTAACACACAACAAAGTACCATCTGATTGGATCAGGTAAAAATGAGTCTGTTAGATCTCTCCTCTGAAACATCATTGTGTACTTCACTAATAATGTTGATTAAAACATTTCTTTTAAATACTTGAATTTGTTTAATTTAGTCAATTTATTATGTTTTCATGTAAATACCAAAGACCTTATTATTAAGCGTTTAAATTGTTTGCACTTATGTCTGTATGTGGGCGTAGCAGATCTCAGCCTATAGGACGCCATGGTAGTAGGCCCACTATTACGCAAGTCAGAAAACTTGGTATAGGCTAATTATTAACCTGATAAGATCAATATTTCCAACTGATTTATTGTCATCCATGCTCTGAAGATGTCTATCTTATTTTTTCAAGGAAACCTTCTGGAATTGTTCTGTTTTTGCTTTAAATATTCGTATGAAATGCTTTATATTTACAATAAACATGATCTAAAGGTCAAACGTGATAGGTTTCTGAGTATGACTTTGTTAAAGTCAAAATGATCTCATTTTGATTTGGTGCATTTTTTCCAGTAGAACAAATTGAACTGTGTTTAGCCAGGCAAGCCACTAGAGGGCGACATAAAACATATTAAGCAAGGCGGTTGTTTCATTATCAATCTGATCAATCTGACAAAAAACAATTTGTTCTCACATTGCTCTCTAGGAGCCCCCATGACATGAAATAAAATGAATAAAACAACTATACGTTCCTTCAAATCATCAATTTGTGGCCAAAAAATTAGTATTTTGTGGCCACATTTTATTTTATTTTCATTTTTTAGGGTTTGTGTGCACAAATGAATATTTTGTGCACACAAATTAGTGGCCACACATTTTACTTTATGACCATATATTAGCATTTTTGGTGGCACAAATTAGCAGTAGAAATTGTAATTTGTGCACACAGAATAGTAATTTGGGCACAGCAAAATGCTAATTTCTTTCTACAAAATGCAAATTTACAAAATACTTTTGAGCAGGAAATACTACATTTTAAATACTAAAATACAAAATATCTGTGCCCAAAAAATACTAGCTTTAGTAAAAAAAAAAAAAAAAAAAGGAATTTGTGCACCAAAATTCAAATTAGTTTAAACAAAAAACAACATTTTGCCCACAAACTTGTAATTAACGGTACACAAATTTGTGGCCACTAAAACTAATTTGTGCCTCACAAAATGCTAATTTGTGGCCATGAAATTCTTTTTTGCGTGCACAAAAATAGTAATTAGAGCATAGAAAATATTAATTCGTGGCTGGAAATGATTACATTGAGGGAAAAATTAACTAATTCATTCATTTTCTATTTGTCCCTTTCGGGGTCACGGGGATGCCGGAGCCTAACCCGGCCACTCATTGGCAAAGGCAGGGAATAATTTATTATCCTTTTTTTTAATTGTCAAGTCCAAGTCTCTGAAGCTCTCTTTCTTTTGCAGTGTTAATGCTATGCCTTGGACTGTTTCTGTTTTCATATAAATATGTGTGGACATGCATGGATGGCAGGGTTCACAAAGAAGGAATATTCTGTCTAAAGGCTCCACGTGGAAAAGGGACATCACCCAAAAATCTTTGAGTCAAACTGAAGGCACGGCAAAAGGTTCAATTAAATTACAACACAGAGACAGTCATTTGGACACAAGACTCAGACTTTCAAGACTTGAGGTTTATGGATTATGGATTATGGAGCTTCTCTGATTTATAACATCAACCTGTCTGTCCGTCTACCTACTGACCGACCTCTCAACCTTCTAATCTAAAGGTCTATATGACCATGATTACAGCCAAAAGCAGCATGGTATGGCCTCTTTCAGGGTCCTCATTCTAACAAAGGAAACACTTGGCTGTATAACTGCCTTACACCTCCACTCCATAGGATGCTGCAGCTATTTTGAACTGTATCAGACTTAAAACTGAAAAAACAACAATGTCAAACAGTTTTGGATTTCTTCTTTTTATTACAAAAAAAAAATGGTGTGTCCAAAAATGCAGAGAAACAACTACAATAAAACAGACTGAAACATATTTAGCTCTGAGAAAAGGATTGAAAGACAACATTAGCATAAATACAAGATAAATAATTTAACATTTCAACATCTGCATTCACAGAAAGTGCTTTTTTTTTTTTTTTTTATAAGTGGTCACAAAAAGTCCTTGTTTGGCCAAAAGAGTAGAGAAGGAGATTCAGTTGGAAGTTGTCAGGGGGCTGCCAGCAGTGGAAGAGAAGTTTGTGGAACTGGATTTAACATTATTCTGTTTCTCCCTACGGGCGACAAAAAGACGAGTTGTTAGACATTCTGTTCATCCTGAAAAGTCTTGTTCCGTAACACACAACGATGATACTCACATAAAGACAGCAATGGCCTTTTTTACAACTTTCATTTCTGGGTTCAGGCAAACACGAAGGCCGCTTTTGTAGGTCACTCTGTTGAAAACAATGGAAAAAAAAAAGGTTTTGAAACATATCGAATTCATTTCAATGTTCAGAGATTCCTATAAACTTCAAAAGCAGCATTGCATTTTTTTCATTTTCGTAAATTCTTGACATCAGTGACGCATCCTGCTTTCATTACTTACACAAACTCAATTTTGTTGCAGAAGACAGTTGCCTGGTAGATCTGGATGTCTTTTATTTCATTTTTTCTCATGATGCCATTCCTGATGCGCTGACAAAGGCACTGCTGTCCAGCCTCATTGACTAAAAAGTAGAAAGAGAAGAAAAA
Source organism: Adrianichthys oophorus (assembly GCA_036245035.1). Classification (NCBI taxonomy): domain Eukaryota; kingdom Metazoa; phylum Chordata; class Actinopteri; order Beloniformes; family Adrianichthyidae; genus Adrianichthys; species Adrianichthys oophorus. The sequence goes on along the minus strand of BSAI01000162.1, from coordinate 10,291,839 downwards.
GAATGAATTTTCGGACAAAAATTCCAGCTGTTAGGAGTCTGTTCTTCTGAAATGATAACAAATAACTTACACTGGGCTTGTGTGAAGCACACCATGGCGGCCAGGAGGAGAAGTGCTTGAATCATGCCAGACATCGTTGGTTTCTTCTCTCAGTTGACAGTGGAAGTCCTGATGCAGCCAAGTAGACAATCGGAGCTTGAGGTCAGATGTTTGTCACGGTGCACTGTGAGGTCTGGAGGATTTTGGGGTCGCCTTAAATACTTCCCTCCGAGGCCGAAAACCTCCTGTTCCCTGTGTCAGAGGGGGTTTTTGTTCAGACTGGAAAGTGGAAGTAAAAACACCACCAGTAGAAAAAAAAAAAAAAAAAAACACTGTAATCCCACTCTTCCTCTGGTTCTGGTTTCTCAAAAGACAATTGCAGTAATCTTTTTTTTTTTAAAGGAACATTAAATTACAAATGAGAACAAAAATTGACATTTTTCAGATGGAAATTAGCTGTAGGCGTTTGATGAACCTTGTATGTTTCCGTGAAAAAAAAAAGTTGCTTAAAGTGTGAGCTTTCAAGTAATTTCTGATTTTGGTTTGTCTTGAATAAAAAAAAAAATCACAATTGATTTTTATGTCTGGTTTTGTCAGCATGTGCATTGACACAACCATTGAAATCACATGTTGATCTTCAAAGGAATTAAATATATTTATGAAAAAAAGCTAAATGAATAAATAAAACTGTCAACATGAAATATCTTTGATTCATATCATCATCTCTTTCTTTTATTTGCTACTATGTAAAAAAACTTTCATTCATTTCCTATTTTTAGCCTTAAAAAGTCATATCAAAATTAAAATGAATTAACTCCAATTGAATGTTTTTATAAATAGAGCGCATGATGAGTTAATCTTGTTGAGCTGAAAGTGTGGGTTGATGATCTTTGCAAGGCAGTTGTCTCGTGCATGGAGTCTGCAGCAGTGGTTAACACCTCTGGCATGTTTTAGCTACTGAAATGTGCTTGTTCTTTGAAACAAACACAAAAAAGCTTTGGTTTTCCTTCCATTGTAATGATCAGTGGGTCGTCTTTTTTTTCCTCTTTCTGCTGCTGCTGCTTCTGTAGGAGCTTGTGATTCATTTCCTTGAAGGTCGTTTGTCATTGTTATGGTCACCAGATATCGTCCATCTCCCACATTCTGCCCTCAGGGGTTCGTGTGTCGTTTTAGGGAAAACCATTGATTTCAGTTGAAGAGCTGCTACAAGTTTTCACTTTTTATATCGTCTTTCCTTTTTGTGGACAAGAATGAAAAGTCACAGCTTTCTATTTCCTTTTTTTAGTTTGGCCTCGTGTTCTTCTTTTTTTGTGCTTGGACCACAAAAGTGTAATAAAGAAGGACTGGCTTTACAAAGTTGATATCCATCGCTACTGCTTTTAGGTTTTATCTTTATCCATTTAAGTCATTTACTACGAGAATTTATTACGGAATTACAAGGGTGGGGCAATGCAACAAGAGAAAGAATAATGGAAGTCCTGCACTTTGTATCCTTGTTAGGATAGTTCACTTATTCAAACTTTATTTTTCGCTGACCACTTTTATATTACTGTATAAATGTCAGGTACAACACTTTTTACTTTTTGGTACGGCGCAGGCCATGCGAATTGGCTTCACGAATTGAGTTCAGTGTGAATGCACTATTAGTCTTTGCCTTTAAGGAGCGGAAAGGTTTTCCTCATCTCGACAGAGAAGAGTCTGTTGTTAGGATGACTGTGGTCCTTCGACACAACATTAGCTCTGGTGCAGCACTGCTTGCTATAGATGGTCTCCAGGTCAGGGAGCTCAATCCAAATGGTACGCTGCTTGCACCAAACTCTAGAGAACTTTCCTGTCCTGGTTTGTTCTGGTCCCAAACCAGGCTGTGATACTTCCCATCAGGATGGTCTAAATCTAGTTTTCCAGAAATCCTGCCTTATATGCTGCTGATTACCTGGATCAGGTGTGCTTACCCAATAAGGAGATTCAATATCAGGTTGGTTGGAAAACATTAACTGAATAAACTTAAACCTTTATAAAATATGCTCACATTGAAATAAATCAATTTTACTGACATTAGAAAATACCATTTGGATTGAGGCACAGTATGTTTATTTAATAATAATGTCAAAATGACCAAGTGCCATCACAGTGGATAACACACATGTGATAGCAGCAAAACAACAGATCGGTGGAATCACCTTGAGTGAAATTCTGCTGTTTTCTTTGACACAGAGACAGCCGTGCTATCACTTGCTTTGGCTTTCCCTCCTCTTTGACAGGATGTGGGTTCAGGCTTTGAGATAAGCATCTTAAATAAATCAAAATCAAAACCATTGAGAACTACGGACTGGGTTTGTCAAATATTAAACATGTTTTGAACAGGAAAGACTGGCACATCATTCGAAGGATGTTGTTTTTTTCAAAAAAAAAAAAAAAAAAAAAAAAAGCAAAAAAAAAAAGTCATGCCAATCTGGCAGATTTGAAAGAACAAATGTAGAAAAAAGGTCAGATGTTCTAACTTTAGAACGCGGCGTGGGGGCGGGGGGGGGGGCTTCCTGATTTTCACCAGGAGTAAAAAATTGATCAAGCAATAAGCAATCCTCAGAAAACTAATCCATCTCACGAGCTCTTACTGAGTCATCATGAAACATACTCTGGAACTTACCAAATTCCTTCTGTTTCCCTTTTTGATTTTCTTTTTCTGAGGGCTTTACAGGACTGCCTTCACGTCACTTTCAGTTCCATTTTCAGGATTTTTCTTCAGCTTGCGTTTCACGACAGTGTGACCCGTTGTAAATCTAACAAAAAAAAGAAAGGGTAAATCTTTAAAGCTCCGGTTGTTTTTCCTCTGCATTTGTTGAAAGATTTAATTTTGTTTTTTTCTGTGAACAAACAGAATTGTCTCTTAGCAATCAAGCTTCCATCCCGTCATGTCAGCATTTTTTACTTTTCTCTGTTATAGAATTCCAGCTTGTGATCCCATGTAGGCCTTGAGGTACAGATTATCAGCTTGCAGACTCCCCTTGAGACTGACATGCAGTTGCACTTCTCATGTCACTCTAAGCTGGTTTCCATGCTTTAATGAAATCAAGAGGGATAAAACTGCAAGGAGATGACATAAGACACACCACTGAACATCAGAAAAATACTTAATGTGGAAGAGCTCTTGAGACCAATCCAAAGAAATGATGTTTAGTGCTTTTTTAAACTCATTTTTATCATTATTATTGTGTCTTAGTCAGGCTCTGTGTTTAACCATCAGTCACTTAAACACCAGGTTTCAAATGAGTAATTTTCAGCTGTTTCGTTTTTTTTTTTTCCATTAGTGGGTTTAAGAATCGAGTGTTTAAATTGTCTTCACCCCCTTTTGTTTCCTCTCAAGAGCTCTGGTTTTACTCATGTCACGGTTGATTTTTTCCCTGCTATTTGTTGCGTTAATTTGTTAAAGTATTTAGGTTTCTTCCGCTGAGTTTTGTTTCCTGCTTTTGGGTTTACCACGAGCGTCCATCCCTGATAGAGGAAAAACCAGCTCTCAGCTCACATGTCAGTATCACCTCCGAGCACTTCCTGAGGATATTGTTGAGAGCAAACCTTCTGTTGCACCTGTATTTTGGTTTGTGGGCTGCACTAATATAAAATGTACAGTCTTTACTGAATTTTATCTAAAAAAAACCTCACAAACTTTCACAAATAATGCAGTTAAAACAGCTTTTTAATCTCCATTTCAATATTCAATAATGCTGCTTAATAACAGTGGGATTGCTGGGACATTTTAGAGCTGTGAAGTAAATGTGTCTCTGTTAACTCAAGCAAAAAACTATTTAAATTGGGCAATTCACTGTGTAATGAAAAAATGAAAATGAATTTCTTCGCTTCCTTTTGTAGGTTTATTTTTGTAGGTAATATAGCTCGCTTTTGTTGGGCTGGTAATGTTAAGTTAAGAGTGTGAGGGCTGTAAGGTATTGGGAGTGAGTGTAAACAAAGGTATGATGGGAAATGAGAGAAGGCTTACTCTGCACCAGTTTTCCAGCCCACAACTCAGAGGCAAATTTCTGATCAACTGCTGCCGTTTTGCAGAAACTATATCCTAGAAAATGACACAGCTTTTTAATGATTTTGGCAAAAAATGGCAAAATCATAATTAAGTGACCACTGGGAACGTTTTTATAAAAGATCAAAAGATGATTGGAGTGGAACTTAAGAATTAGACTGTTTAGTCTAATGAGGTCAGTGAGGTCAAAGCACAAATGAACTTGTGATTTTTTGGCTGAAAATGTCTTAATATGTGGTTGATCCTGTCCACAGTAGGTCTGAAGTGACTATTCAGTTCTTTATTTTGTTAGGTCACAATGTCGCTGGAAGCTTAGGCCACAAAAAAAGTCAGTGAAACTTTTTCTCCTTCCGAAATGTGTAGTGTTGCATATTTTCAAAGTTCCCACTTTGTTCAGCCTACATTTGTCACCTTTGAAGCAAAGCGGTCAGGCTGGTGAGAGCAAACTTTCCCCTAACATTTTAAGTGTGAAAACCAAGTCCCCAAACTCTTGTGTTTTCCTGTTGCACAGAAAGTGCTTTCATTTTCTTGAAAAAAAAATAAATACATAAATAAATTTTTTGGAATGTAAATGTATTTTTTGTGTATATCTGTGTATTAAAAAAATGTCCTTTTTCCACAGTGAAAGGAATTTCCGAGACAGAACAGTTGTTTAAACTTTTTATGGAAACAAAATACTAATAAATGAGCTCAATGTGTATATAAAAGTCTTAGGTAAAAAAATTAAAGAACTCACATCTTGTATTCAGAGGGGGTTGAGTGAATGCCCTTTTTTGATGTAAAATCTCGTGACAAAAAACTTACTGTTTGACTTGGCATATGAGTCGTCACTGTGAAGAAATCCTGGCCCACGTTTGAAAGGATTCAGTTACTTTTCTATAAACTTTACAGCAGAGTGTAGCTTCTGAACATTTTCTTTACACACCAATATATCTGAGGATCTGAACTGAGTGAACTGACAGAAATATTGACATTAATGTCATGATTGACTAAATGAAGTAACTGCAAAGAGAAAACTATTATTTTATTTGTGAAAAAAAAATCAAATTTATTTGACGTCACAGCTTTTAAAGAGAAAAACTAATCAAAAAGTTAACTGCAGCACCAGAGTTCTTCTCAGGTGCTTTCAGCTGATTTGTGTAAAATATCACAACATGTTCATGCTGCTATTGTAAACAAGACAATTTTATTTACAATGACTGAATCCACACATAGAAAGTGACAATCTTCTGCACTACATGCATATGTTTCTGTTTCTGTTCCTACCCTATGATAAATGTTAAAGTCCCACTCCTATCATCTTTTGATTTATTGTAAAATTGTTCCCAGTGGTCTTTTAATTTAATTATAAAGTTTTTAGGCAAACTCAAACAACCTGTATGAGTTCTAGGACATCGTTTCTGCAGAGCGACATGAGTTCATTAGAAATTAATTTCTGAATTGTGGGTGGGGATAGCCCGCTCCCACTTCCTGTTATCCATCTGTTTACGCTCTCTCCCACTAACTCCAACCCCTTACTCCAACTCCAACCTAACATTACAGGAGCAAGAAAACATGGTAAGAAAAATTGGAGCTATCCATTCGTACAGTTTTTAACCCAGATGCCAGATCAGACAAGGAAAATGAAGATGTACATGAATCCATTTGTTGACAAGTGGATGCATAAAAATGGAGCAGAGCACGGAGCTTATTGCCTGCAGTTGTAGCATTGACATCACTGCTACAAACTTTATCAAATTACGTTTTTTTGTCTGCTCCTGAATTAACACAAATTTGAATACATAAATACTTAGGAATGCAATTTTAAGCTTGATGTTCTTTTTTATATGTCCTCCATTGACAGAAAAATGCCACAAGAACTTAATGAAAACACCCTAAAAACATTTTAATCGAAGTGGGTATTTACGAGTGGCACACTTTGACCTTAAATATCCTCTCTTTGGCACTGCTTTCTTGTGTTTACTTTACCTATACCGGTAATGTTCGATTGGGGTTGGAGGGTCTGTAAGCTAGCAGGGGAACGTGTAAACAAAAGAATGGTAGATGAAGGCACGCTTACTCCACGCCAACAGTTCTGCCCACAACTCAGAGGTGAATTTCATAATAAAGTAAAATGTAATCATAATTAGAAGACTTCTGGGAGTGCTTAACAGATCAAAAGCTGAATGGAGTGGTACTTTAACATAGTCCTTCCTGTCATAAAAAATGGTGCATGTAAGCGTTGAAACCATCATCGATGTGTCGTCAGAAAAGTAAACCGGTTTTGTATTGTAATTTGCAGAACCCCGCTCTAGGTGACTCAGTTTAGAAGCAATGAAGTCTTATTCAGCTTGTAAAAATATTACTGGATTTCGGGTGGGTCTGCACATTTGTGACAACACATGAAACAGAGGTGAACCTACCGAAGGTGCAGTAATGACTCATCCAAAAGGTCAAACAAGATACGACAACATCCAAATAACTGCCCCAGTTAAAATCAGTGGACGTGGCTCCACTATCACAAAGAGAAGAAAAAATAAAAGTGAAATAAAAAAACATGAACCATCCATCCATTATCCAAACCTGCTGAATCTCTTTCAGGATTATGGGGTAACTGTTGGGTGAAGGCGGCAACACCCCAGAATAGTAACCAGTACATCGCAATGCAACACAATCACACACTCACATTCACACCTGGGGGCAACTTAGAAATCGTCTATCAGGTAACGGAGCATGTTTTTAAACTGTGGGAGGCATCGGAATGCCCGGAGAAAACCCACGCATGCAAACGAAGAGCGTACAAACTCTGCACAGAAAGGTCTCACCTGGGATTCGAACCAGGGCCTTTTTGCTGTGAGGTGAGAGTGCTAACCACTACACCAAAATACACCCCACATCTGTGAACCAACAAGACAAAAAGGGAACATTTTGAAAAGTGTATGTCACAATAAATGTGTAAAAGCAAACAAAGTTTAAAAAAAATAACCAAACGTCAAGTATGGTGGTGGTAGTTTTGTGCTATGGGCCTGTTTCTGTTGCTTCAGGAAGACCTGCTGAGGTAAATAGAACCTTGAGTTTTGCTTTCTAACATAGAATGTCTTCTTTTCTTATGTGTCCCCAAGACCTAAATGGAGTTTTGTGCTCAAAACAAAGTTTTAGGTGGCAATCATTTTTTCTCACTGGACCTCATGGATTAGCTTAGGTTGTTATTATAGAAATACACTTTGTTAATCCCAAGGGAAATTGGTTTAAAGTCCCATCAGTTGTCACGCACCTAGGTGTGTGACATTTGTTCTTCTCACTTGACCCATTTCCTAGGGGAGGTGTGAGTTGCAGTCATAGCCGCGCTTGTGAACCATTCGGTGGTTTAACCCCCCCAATCAAACCCCTTAATGCTGAGTGTCAAGCAGGGAGGTACTAGGTCCCATTTTTGGAGTCTTTGCTATGACTCGGCCTGGACTTGAAGTCACGACCTTCCAGTCTCAGGGAGGACACTACCACAAGGCCACTGAGCCTGATTGTCTGATACTTCATTTAATGACCTGAGATATTTTGATGACCTGAGATACTACCAGACTACCGGATGGAGACAGGATGCTTTTTTCACACCACTCTATAACTTTTACCATAAGCATCATACCATCTTCCTGTTTCCAGCTTAGAGACGTAGCAACACCTTCACCAGTGGAGTGCATCACAACCATAAAGAAGACGCTTTTACTCAATTAGAAAAGTTAGTAAGGCGCAAATGCACACGTAAAAGTTATAGACGGCCTGGATTTTTCCAAGTTTTAATTAAAACTGTTTACTCCAAACATTTGTTCTACTTCAAAACAAAAGTATGTTCTTCGATGGCTCACCACATCCCTTTGGCACCAATCAAACCATTTTTTGATTAACCACTGACATTTGAACTTACAAGCTATTTAGAAAAACCTAAAACAGCATAAATACTGCATTTTTTTTTGTCTTGATTGATATGTGTCTCTGTATTTGAGTAGATCCTGTTTGTTTCTGGAAGGGGTCACAGCCTTTTTCTCTGCATTGACTGTCAGTCCTAGTCAGTTCCAACAGTCTGAATCTTTGACTGTAAATTAAGAGAACTTTATCCGGCTAATTCACATTTCTGGGTTCTTGAGTGATTGTATTCAAACTTTATTTATTTTCAAGTCACAAAGTCCAACTATTTATTCAGCTAACATGATGGCTTCAAAACTATGCTTGACTTAGTTGTTGCCAAGTAACATGAAGTGAAGCACCTCAATACCGTCTTAACTGCACCAGGCAGCAGAGGCCATCTTTGGATGTTTCTTTGTGGTAACATTTGTTTATCGGTCAGTCATACAGACAGTTGTGAAGGAGAGTGAGGCTAAAAATGTAAAGAACTCAGATGGGAATATGTAGATGCAATCACTGATGTCAGGACATTGTGCATCTGTGAATTTTCAGTATTTTGATGCAGCACAAATCCAACCTGTAAATCCAACCTGAATTGAATTGAACCTGTAAAGGTTTGTGATTTGTTGGTGATTTGCAGGCGTTTGGTGAACTTATCATTCTTCTTTTTTTCAAGCTTGTTCTGTCCAGCAGCTGAGCAAACAGATAAAAGCTGAAGAGAGGGACCTGGCTGCAGACAAAGTGGCACCTGACATCAGATTTGCCCTAACTTTAACCCTAGTCCATAAGTGTTTAGAATTGTGGACAAAAAACATTTCTAAAAGCTTAAAACAGGTGAACCCGTAACTCTTAAGGTCGGATGTTAAGATCTCCTTTGTTGACTTTACTATTACACACAAGGACACACAAGGTTTCTATTAATCCCTGTTGCATTTTAGGCTAAACTTTACTATTATCATTTATATTTATATATATCTTTTTTAACATTACGGAATAAGAGAAGAGAGAAGAAGAGAGGTGGATGTTTGGGATGGGGGATAAGGACACAAAAGAAAGGAGATAAAAAGGTGGTTGAAGAAGTACTTATCCTTCATCCAGCTTTTTGCTACATCGGTTTTCACAAAATTATTTGGAAGTTTTTGCTTGGCCCATAATATGATTGTCACATTTGACTAATAACTACAAGAACCTCAGAGAAAATAACAGCAGCTTCAGGGAGACCTAAAAGAAATGTGTCCTTCTTGTGCAACTTTTTCATTTTTTAACACGGGAGATTCTAAAGGGTCAAATTTAGCCCCTGCTTTTTAAAATTTTTTTAATATTATTTACCTTTTTAAATTTTTGTTTTCTTTTATTTTTTATCGATTTTTGGCTGCCATTAATCGCTGATACCCAAAATGAGCAACAACAAACAAACACAAAAAGTCCAATTAATTTCAAAAGCGCAGGGTTCAGGGGTAAAACATGTTTGTAAGTGACTGATAATTGTTAAGGAACCCCCCCCCAAAAAAATTTGAGTGATATAATTTTACATCTGCAATTATAGCCAACAGATCTTTGAAACAGCTTCCAGGGGATTTGATTTTATAACAGCGGTTATGCAAAACACTTTCTAGATTGGTTCATGTTGCTAGCACACCCTCTACAGGTGTACATTGAAATACAATGTGTTTACAAATTCAAAGGAACATCTGATGAGATCATCTTTAATTGAAATATTAAACAATTGAAATGTGAGCCTTCTTGTTGTTCCGGTGCTAATCAGAAACAGTGTGAGTCACTGGCATCTGCAGCCAGCGTCTTGGGATGTATTTCTTTGTTCTTGGTTGTTGCATGTTGCCAATTTTTCAGTGCAACAACAAAAACAAACAAACAACTTGCATCTTGCATGTGTGGGCTCAACGGTGTCATCTTTGCTCAGGCAGTGTTCTTCCACCCGTGTGTGTTTACCACAGCAAGATCCCCCGACAGTTTCCATGGTAACTCCATCACCTGGCACCAGCACAGCTTAGAGTGGGCTTTGGTTTCCAGGGATTTCCACTGGCAAGAAAACACAGTTTGAAGCCAAAAAGAAAACACTGCATGTATCAAAAGATGGATTTATTAGTGCTTGTACGAGTCACAAATCACTAATAGATGTAAAATAGTTGCTGCACATTTTCCCTTATTTATTTTTTGGCGCATAAGGATCAACAGCAGACACGAGGAGCAACAACAATGTAGAAAAAAGGAACCCTAATAAAACTTGACAGAAGGGCAATCATAAAAGTATGTACTCTGTGTGTTTTCTGTATTTTCTATTCCATGTGTCATACATTGATGGTCTAGGAAATGTTTAAGAGAACGTCTGGATGGTGGTCCAGGCCACGCCTAAACCTCAGCGCCTCCTTTGAAGCTGACCCGCAGTCAGAGATCCACTGGGAAATAAAAACTGTTTGATTTCTGTATTCAGTTTCTTCCCTTCTGCTCCTCTGCCTTCTTGGCAAACCTTCCTGACCTCTGACATTTTTGTGTTTTGGGGAGACATTTAGGGCAGGAGTGTTTGTATTTTTGAGTGGTTGCTTCTGTGCTGGCAGGGGAGATCTGAACCTGACTCAGCTCTTCACTGCTGCCTTCCAAACCTCCTCCTCACACTTCCCGAGAGCGCTGAAATGTTGTTCTGATGTCCGTAAAGATACTCCAGAGGGTCGGAGTTGCCGCACATCAATGGGTTGTTCAGTCCTTCCTCATCTGCCTGCTCCTCCTGAGTCACCTGCGCCTCCTCTTTCAGGTTCAAATCAAAAGTCGTTAATGTGGTCCTGATGAGCTGGGATGGCCTCAGCTTCCGCAAGACGGCGTTGTGCTGCTGTGTTTGGAGGCTGTCCAGGGAAATGTCTCTGGTTGGGCGGGCCAGGTGGCAGATGGAAAGGAAGTAGTCCTCTGAGGAAACAGACTGATCGCTGTTATGGAGTGTGTTGACTCCGTTCAGCTCCTTGACTGTCTCCTCGTTGCCCTCCGTGATGGTGGGCAAGACGAGTCTCCTCTTGGACGGCAGTTTGGATCGTGGCCGCATAGCTGGAAGACAGAGCAGGAGATGGATGTCACTTTTCCTGCAAAACAATCTTCCAAGAAACCTCTTAAATCTTTGTTTTTAAATCAAATGTTTTACTTTTTTTCCCCCAAAATAAACTATGGTCCACACAACACACCTCTTTCTATTTAAAAAAACAAACATGTGATTGACAGTGATGTTTAAATGATAAATAAAGCTTAAAACTGTTCAAATGTTTTTTTTTTTTAAATCTGGGGAACTTTGTGTTTTTCCAAAGTATTTCCTTGAAATGCACTGATTATGTTTTTGCTGTGATATAATCTGAATGTTGATCCCATAATGCTCAACAGCCCGTTTGAAAAAACAACTCCCTCCCCTCAAAGAGTATTAATCAAATGAAACATAAAGCCTTCCTCTCCTCCTCCTGACTCTCATCTTCCTCTTTTTTAGGCTCCGTCTCCTGCTTACTTTGGAGTGCAACCCAGAATACAAACAATCTCAACGAGGAGTTGCTGGAGCCTCCATAAATAGATATCACTTCTTTGAATAACACCTCAGTCACGTGAAGCCACGGAACGTGCAAGCCTGTGTTTTCTCATGCCCGCCTCATATTGTTATGACCCCGAGTGAAGCCTGCACTGCCTCCACGCCAGAATGAGAGGGAACCAAAAATGCCAGCCTAAACCAGTTTCCTTCAAGGTGTAGCCATTGCTAAATTTAGATCAGCCGTCATCTAAAAATGGCTGCACGGCAGCAGCTCCAGCTGAAGCAGAGTTTTCATCGCATGCATTTTCAGGAATCGTGCAGGATCCTTGCTTTTACTTACCGACTTCCAGATCTGTAGTGTCCACTTCTTTTTTTATTCTTTTTTTAATTAATTTTTTTTATTTTTAAAACTGCTCCCCTGCAATTTCAGACGTAGCTCTGCATCAGTGTTGTTCTTCTCAGTTGTTTTCCCGGTCCTGTATTCTGATTTGGTGATGCCACACTGTAGCTTCAGCTGTCTCTGGCCAGAGGCAGAGGTGGAATGGAGATTTATCTTCTCACATCTCTCCTTCGCCTCCCACACCCAGTCTCACTCCCACCCTGCCCTCTCTCTCTCCAGCTTACTTTTGGTTTGCCCTCCTTCCCTCATTCTATAAATAGACTCCCTATCTATTTCGGCAGCTCCAGCACAGTCTGTGGCCGACTGCACTGATGGGGAGGCGAAAATAGAGGAGGATGTGGAATGGAGAAATAAGGAGGAAAGCTGGATGGTTCTTCTTACAGTTGTGAGCAGACTGATTCGTGTGCACGGGACAGATTTACACAGGTGTACTTTTTTTGGTGCTTAAAGCAGAGACACTTGATGATGCAAAGATGGCACAGGTCTCCAATCATCCTCATTAGTCAATTTCCCCATTGTGGGACAGACAGAGGTCTTCCTGTTGGGGGTATAACAATTGACTTGATCTATGAATCAATGTATATTCCTTTGATACAAGATTTATCTGTCTGAGGGAAGTTGTTAATTGAGTCAACAGATACTGTATAAAATTGTTTCAAGATAAAAATAAATTAATGATACTGACATTGGAAAATACCTTTTGGATTGAGGCATGGTAGGTTTGTTTTACATTTTAATGACCAAGTGCCATCCCAGCGAACAACACACATGCGATGGCAGCAAATTTGCCATTAGTCCTTGTTTACTTTTTTGTTTGTACAAATATTTAATTTACACTTGATTATCTTGCAAGAAGTACAAGTAATCTGGAAAAGTTCATCTGCACTGTTCTGCACCAGGTATTTATCTCTGAGTCATACTGGTTGAATTTTTGGCTAAAGATGTCCTGGATCGATTTTCGATCGGTGAATTGGATCGTTCAAGATGAATCAACATCGACTATGAATCAGATCAGCAACCAGAAATTATGATACAAATCGAACTGATATCAAAATGAATCGTTACATCCCTACTTCTTGTTCTTGAGTCACATAAATCAGCAAATGACTTGAAATAAATTATAATTATATGCAATACACTTCTATATGCAAATATCTCTGAACATAGCCAAAGCATGCATAATTGTAAGAAATATATCACCATTCACTTTTGTCTGACAAAGTACAGTGGCGTTTGTCTTGAGGTTCAGACTGTCTTGTAACAATGTTTTTGCCATATATCAGAAGTCAGCTTTGCCTCACAAACACACATTCATTTTCACCCGCAGGTACACCAGCAAGACACACAATGACTGCTTTCACAAACATGCTCTCTACTAATGACACACACCAAGCACAACATCAGGCCAGGCACAGAAGATTCTACAACAGATTGCTGGATGGACGTTTATAAGAAAATCACCAATCAGGTTTAATTTAAGAACCCATTGTCATTGTATTTGTAGATCCACATGGAAAAGAACTACAAAAAAAATATAAGACATTTAGTCACCTTCAGCGCTAAATCTTTGTTTCACATTGTATTGTGAATCTTATAAGACTCATAAGTCCCATATTACAAAAAAATCTTGAAGGAGGCCACTTTCTCATTCTTTTAACATATGACATTAAAAGAATATTTAACTTTTTAAAATCGTCTATGTGGAATATAAGAAATATGAAAGGCAACTATGTTTTCATACAGGGTCATATCCGTTTTTTTTACTTCTCTCTTACATGTCCCTTTTCCAGACATTTGCTTTTCATATTTGAAAATCAAACATCACATGTAGGTTTTCTGCTAGTAAAAAATATATTCTTTAGAGGGAAGTTATGCTTTCATTATATGCTGTTTTTACTTTTATTACATGTGAGGGTTAGGGTTTGAGTTTCAAAAAAGAGAAATGTCTGTCTCAAGTATTACAAATGTAACTAAAATGAAATATCAGCTATCAGGGCAAAGATAAATTGCATATGTATTCTTATGTAAGACATTTATTACTTCATGTTATTATAGTCTTGTAACACTTGAAAGAACGTGACAGTTTTCACTTTGCTTCATATAGGAAAGTAAGTAAGTCGCCATGACCTCAGGCTAGAACTGGCCAAAACCAACAGCATCCAAACTTTTGCAAAGATGGATGTGCATATTGTGCATATAAAATGAAAGTGTATTGCAGACCACCGCGGGCTCCATGGAGAAAGTGAGCGTGTGTGTCAGTCTGGGGGTGGTGCTGGCTACGCTGACCATCTCTGGAAGGGACTGTTCCTCAATTTGTGATGTCAAAAAGTGAGAACCCGCTCGTATTGTAATGTCTAGTCCTCAGTTCACGCCTGTCATGTCATCTGTGTTGTCGATCTTTTTAAATTGTGTCACTGTTTTGCTTTTCAGTAAGCCGTTGAGTTTCTGTCATAAACCTGCTCTTGTGCTTTTTGGGTTCTTCAGCAACAGTTTCTGACAGGGTTCAGTTTGCTGTTTAGAAGACCAATTGCAGTTAAAATGGAAAAAAAATGTGTTTCCCTTTTAATTTATTCATGTCAAACAGCACAACAATGTCAGCCATTACAAAAAAAAAAAAAAAAACATAAATAAAACAAGAGACCAAAAAAACACACAAGACCAAGAAGCGTTTTTTTTCTTTTTTTTTTTTTACTGTCGACGAATTTTAAGTAAAATATTTACACAAAATACTCACATTTTCAGTCTTGCATAATGCACAATAGTTCAGCTGCAAGTGTCAGGGTAAAAGAAGAAAAAAATTAACAGTTTTTTAAATTGATATCAATCTGAATAAACAACTTTTTTAAAGCTCAGTTTGCATAGGAATTGCTGTGTTTCATAATATGTATAAAACTTAAAATCAATGACAATTGTTCTTGATCTTAAAATGTTGTTCCATTTTACACTAATACCAGGTGGAAATACTATGGCATTTTGTTTTGTGGTTGTTTTGAAATTTTGCTGACAGCTAATTTAAAGCCAAAAATTATGTTAAAAAGCAAATAAATTTGCTGTTAGTGTGACTTTATCTGTGCAACATTTTGACACTTTACTAAAAACATCTTCTCGAAGTAAACAGCTAAAGGCAAAGCATGTGAGGTCTCTTGTTTTGACTCTGGTTAGATTAGGAAAACTATTATCTGTACATTAAGGCAGTGTATTACGGAATACATGTCATGAAATACATATAACACACATGTCAAATACTGTAACAGACAATATATCAAATTTTTTAAAGTGGATGTTGTTTAAGCAGTTTCTTGTCTGCATTTTCTCTCTTTTTTTTTCTTTCTTTCTTTTCTTTGAGGAAACATTCTCCTTGAAGTAAGCATTTCCTTTATTTTGTTTCTTTTTCATCCATGGTCAGCTTATCCCGAAGACGCAAGATGCCATGAGCCTAACCATCAAAGATTTTTGGGGATATTTTATGCATATTTTTCTGTATCAAAAATAAGTCTTTATTTACATTCCTGATGGCTTCGTCACACTTGCCCTTACACTAAAACAATGGGCAGTTCCTGTGAGGGCAGGCAGGTGACATGCATGAAATATCAAGGTTGTAGACCGCTTGGTAAGCCCGTAAAACCAAAGTCTTTGTGCACGTTTTTTCCACGAGTATGCTGCAGTGAACAGTGAGGCGCAGGCATATTGTACGGATTTTTCATTTTTCAGACCTCCCCAAATCCTGCGGACTGTGTAAAAAACCCATAAGAGACTAATGCTTTATTAACAACTAGAGGACCGTTAGGCATGGTGCATGCACTTCCAGTAGCCTCATGACTACTTCGTGATATATTTACCACATCCACCAAAGCTTAAGGGAACTGCAAGACACATCTTCACTACCCTAAAGATGGGCCTTCAACTGGCCACTCCTCTCTACAACCTAGGCGTGCCCAAAAACCCAAAGACCCATACCGGTTAACCCTTGCACAAGTGCATGTGACTAAAGATGTCTCCCTTTTGAAATAAAAATTTTCTAAACTTTTTATAGGAATGAATATGCACGTTTTCGTAGAGAACTATGGTACACCCAAACACAGCAGGGATTGCGGAAAAAGTAGGAATACAAATGAAAAATAACCATGCTTATTACCTTAAGAAATCTCTGGAAATATACATCAAAAACTAATTTAAAAGACATTTAAAAATGACCATGACAAAGAAGTCACATGCACAAGAAAAAAAGCTAGCGCCATGACTCTGGGCACCTGCACGTTTACGAAGAACAAATGGGTCAAGGTGTTCAAAGTAACACGTAGCCATGTCCTTATGTAAACATTTGTTACTGGACTACACTGTCAGCCTAGATCAGGATATTTTTGAAGATCACACTTCCATAGTCAATGAACAGATATCTGATTATTTCCTGTTGTCCAATGTCTGTAACCCTGTAAAAGGACTCTATGAGAATGTCAAATCCAGCTTCAAGATACTAAAATTTGTTCCATCTAATTCTACGTACACACTGGGCATGTGTGCTTCTTTGTAAGTAGGATTTTTACACTGGACTGCCGCTACCTGATACTAGTGCATGTACCTACGGTTGGAAGAGGTTTGGCACGAATTGTCAAAGCAGTGCTAATTTTGCCAATTTTGCTCCAGGCTTTTTTCTCTTACAGCTCTGTTCCGATACCAATAGTCTTGGTGTGGTTAAATTCCGGCAAATCGCGATAATTTTCAAACAGTTGGCATTTCCGTAAATTAGAAGCAACGCCATCTATACATCACTACCATATGAGAGTTCCTGATTGGTCAAGTTTCAACCTGGTCCTTCAATGCGTGGTCAACTGGCTTGAACATGACTTGCTGAGGTCGTGTGAATTTAGCTTAGGAAATACAGTAGTGGAGGGAATGATATCGCCGGGTATCACTAATGTCTCCAACTGCAACACCTGTGAGACCAGTTTATCAAAAATTAATCCACCAAGCCACATCAGAATACACGGATGGGCTAAGGGCCTATTACTTTGAAACCAAGAGAGACTGTTTATATAAATCTGATATTTTTATTAAAAAAATAAAATGATAAAAACAGATAGCCCTGTTGATTTAATTATCTTAAGGAAAGCTGAGAAGAAACAAAGAGAAACAAATATTTGCACTGTCTCCCCCTTTGTGCTGAAACTCAGATAGCAAACCATACAACATTTTCTACTGTGTTAATCAAAGTTATCATTGATATTTTGAATGCAGTTAAACAAAAATCACACAACACTGATGAATTGCCAAACACCACAAGAACTTTAATAAATACTAAACATAAACTTTTATTTCATACGTACAAGTATTGTACAGAAAGAGAGATGGCTTTCTCTTCTTCTGCAGGTTTGAGATGCACAAATACTGAAGCTTTGAGAATATAGAGTAAGTCGGCTGAATCCTATAGCTCTAGCTCAGGTGTACTGATTTGTTATTCTTTATGGAAGTATGGTATGCTTACATGAATGTATGAGGAAGATGCTTTCAGCAATACTAAGGAAAATAAAAGAACCAAACTTGCAAATGCAATAAAAAATTGTTACGTTTTCCCATTTTATTATTACAATCACAACACAAACGTTTGGCACTTTCCCTTGTTTTTACTGTAAATTCCTGAGGCTATTTTGAGTAAATGTAAAATAACATTCAACCACTTTCAACATTTAATACGAACAAAAAAAGACAATTGTCACCATTTGGCTTCATTGCATAGCGTTCACCCAAACGCTCAACAAAAAAGTTTGTGTAACATTTTCAAAGTTCTGGGAGCCCTCAAATTATTGACATTAATAAACAGAAAAGCATAAACTTATTGTTTATATAGGAAATTAGATTTATGGTGTTTTAAACTGCTTTTGTGCACTAGATTTTGTTTTGGACCTGTTTTAATGGGACTTAGATCTTCCTTTAACTTTAGCCTAAATCATCAAAGAGGAAGCAAAAAAACAAATGCCAACTTTAGTCTCATCTGGCTTTTAGGGTGTGACAAAAATACTGTCAGATTAAATGATACATCCATTCCAAAAACAGGTTGTTTTCTAAAAATAATAAACATGAATCCACCATATGTGCAACTTTATTAGGAGTCCTTGTAAAGTTTGAGAGCCAGTTGTGACATATTATGCAGAGAGGGCTTTGTGTGTTGGAACAACTGCCGCAGTTAAATATACATTTTGAGTATGAAATCTGGGGTGTGTTCAGAGCAGCTGTCTATGTCTTTAAAGTAGTAGGCTCTTCTTTTGTTTGCTCACTTTTTCTGTACAAAGAAACATTCCCAAGATGTTTGATTTTTGTCAAATTTGCAAGCTTGGAGGTTTAAATTTATCGCTAATGTATGTTGTTTTACCGGCTAAAGCGGTCCCTTTAGAAGGTAGGCGATGTAGGTAAGACACGTGACTGAGGCAAACTTCTTGAGATGCATCAGAGAATTTGGTAGTTTTCAAAAATAAAACATTGTTCAAAATCAAATAATAAATAAAACAGACACAATGTAAATCAGATAATCTTTCTGTGCAGCTCAGTATTCATTAAAGCTGGTTAGTTGCCTGGGTGTTGGGGACCGCTGTTGAGGAGCTTATTTCTCACAGTTTGGGTTATGTTTTGGTTGAACTGCATGCGACGTGGAGTGGTCTATGTGATGTCATAGATAAGTGGTCAGATCTGATATGTACTGTATCAGAGTCTACTCAACCTCTGCAATTAAGCCTAAGGATGGTTTGGTTTATCACACCACAGCTTGGAGTGAAGTGATCAGTCAAATGAGTTGTTCTTTGGGGTTCTTTCAAACATACTTGGGCCTAATATGTATTGCCTAGTGTGGGTATACCCTACAGTATGGGGAAGAGTGGGTTGGATCTCTGGTCTTGTGTCTTTTGTTCTATCAATTTCATATTTTTTTTCTGCAGCAAACTTCATAACATAAGGATTTTTTTATTCCCTTTCTATCTTTTTGGGAAGGGCATTGTAAAAGTCATTGGCATAAGTTCAAGAGAAAATTAGTTAATCTCTATAAGAGAAATGAGTGTTGATACAATTACTCTGTTGTTAGGTCTGTCCTCTTTTCCTCCGGAGAAGAAAGTTTCTCTTTTCTTCCAAAAGCTCTTGAATCCGTTTGTTCCTGGTTCTTTCTCTGAGGTTGACCCGCTGCTTCGGGATGAAGTTGTTCTTAGAGATATCACTGTCCGAACTGGTGACTCTGTGGTTAAAGACATCAACCAAGTTGTTTTCATTGTCCTTTGTCGTTGTTTGGTCAGACCATAAGGTAGGTGCCACAGAGGTTATTGTGGTCGTTAGTTCCGCCTCTGTTTGAGGGATTACTGTGGCAGCTGAAGTTACAACTATACTGGAGGTTGTTGGGGTAGTTGTAATGCTCATGACAATGTCCTCAAACAAATTCAACCATGGTGACGAGAAGTACTTCGTTGTGCCATCTCCATCCACGTTTGGAATCACTACAGAAATATCACCATCCATCACCCCACTGATTACTCCTGAGCTACTGTCAGACTCTGGCATCTCATAACCACTTGAGAAAGTCCCGATGGTCTCCATTGCAGTCCCCCTGCTTGTCACCGTGGGGTCACTGTATGAGATACTTCCAGTGGCTGTCACAAAGTCAGCAAAGGTGCTGGGTGGGGTGGCTTCAGTCACTGTGTGTCCATTGTTCCACAATAAAGTGTTAATTGGAAAAGCATGGTCATTATTGATGTATGTGGTGCTGGTACCTGACTCGGTATAGTAGATACTTTCCACTGTTGCATTCACATTAGAAGAAGCAGTTGAAAAAAGGTCCACTTGTGTTGATTCTTTCTTTGAACTGGGAATGAACGTTGAGCTGGTAGGAAACTGAGTTTTCTTTTTGAAGTTATTAATTTTGTTTTTTGTTTTATTATGACTATCATTATTCTGTGCAATCGAGGAAGCATTGTGTCCTACCTTTGGTACCTTTTGGACAACTTTAGTCTGCGCAGTTTTTTTGTCTTCTTTTATGACAAGAGTCTTTTTGAAGCTGGGCTTTGGGGGAACCTCCTTTTTGAACATGGATTTGTTTGTTTTCTCTGGGGATCTTCCTGCAGTTGCCTTTTTTACTGTAATTTCTGGCGGAGTTGTCTTTTTAACTGTAACTTTTGGTGGAGTTGTCTTTTTGACTTGAATTTTAGGTGTCATTGTCTTTTTCACTGTTGTTGTTGGTGGAGTTGTCTTTTTGACTTTCACTTTTGGTGGAGTTGTCTTTTTGACAGCAGTTTTAGGTGGAGTTGTCTTTTTTATTGTCGAGGTCAGTGGAGTCTTTTGTACAACAGATTTGGGTGGAGTTATCTTTTTTACAGCAACTTTGGGTGAAGTCGTCTTTTTAACGGTAGTTTTTATTGGAGTTATCTTTTTTACTGTTGTTGGTGGGGGAGTCATTTTTTTAACTTTAATTTTTGGAGAAGTTGTCTTTTTATTGACAGTTTTGGGTGGAGTTGTCTTTTTTATTGTAATTTTAGGTAAAGTTGTCTTTTTTGCTGTACTTTTTGGTAGAGCCGTCTTTTTTATTGTAATTTTTGTAGTTTTCCTTTCATTAAGGTGATTTTCTGGACTAACTCTCTCTGCCGTCGTGCTTGCCGGAGTTATATCTACTGCACTAGTCTTTGTTTTTTCACGACTGACTTTTTCTGCAGTTTTTGGTTGGATGGTTTTCCTTTTCGGGTCAGTTGTTGATGGGACGGATTCTAGATGACTTTCGTCTGTCGTAGATTCAAATAATAATTCTGTTGGATTTGTTGTTACCTTACTGGTTGTTGCTGAAAAGTTTGTTGGTATTTTAGTTACAGCTGTTGTTGCAAAGGTTGATGAACTATCCCACAGTGGATCTGTGGGAGAAGTGGTGTGAAATGCGTTGATAGTGAATGGAATGGAGGAAGAAGAAGGCGAAATGCTATTTGTGGGTGGTGGATGGGTAGGGATGCATTCTGTGGTGGAGGTAGAAGGGGATGGAGGGGTAATTGACCAGAAAGCTATTGTGGACGGTAAACCTGTGGTTACAGCGGCCTTGGTGGGTTGAGGGTCAGGAATATCCGACATCAGCATACTGGCAGATGAAGACACTGTAACTCTGGGCAGGGCAGATGTGACAGGGGTGTATCTGGTACTGTTGTTAGATGTAGATTTAATGAGGCTGATGTTACTGCAAGTCTTGCAGCAAATGCGTCGATACTCCGGTAGAGTGCAGTACCGCCTCAGCAAATTCATGCGGCAGAACACAGAGCGGTCTCCACGACAACGATGGCCTGTGGAATAAAGAAAAAAAAAAGAGAGCTCAGACGTGCCACCGGTAGCAAGAGAGACTATCAAGCAATGTGTTAATGCTTTGAAAACTCACAACACAGTAGGATATTGTTGTTACATTACCATGATCTTTGTGTGCTTGTTAGTGTGAACAAATATAAAGTGCTCATGTATTTGTGTGTGTTTTTGTTAGTTGCACATTGTGCAAAGAACAGAAGTAAAGCTAGACCATTAGCAGAAGATGCAGGAAGGATGAGGAGAAACTCCCATGAAGAGCAGTCATTAGATCAGTCCTGAGCAACTGAAAAGGAAAAAAATGGTTGCCAGATTTGCTTTTCTTTTCTTTCTAATGGAAACATTTTTTGGTTCCATTAAATTGATTAAAAAACCATCTAACTTTCTACCAGTTGTTCCTCCTTTTTCCCAATGTGCAAAACATTCTCAAAGGGATTGTGTCAGATTTTGACATTTTCCACTACTATCAACCTAGCCAGAGCACATTCCTGTTGAGAGAAAGATCACACATTTTTAAAACATTTTTTATTGATACAACTTTGCTGTTGAGAATGACAGAAACTGAAACCATGAGATGTTCGCCCCTCCCCTGCTTCTGCTCAATATATAGGTTTTTTTTTTCTTAAGAAAAATAATTCAACTGTATCGAAAGTTACAAGTTCACAGTCACTTTGGTAAAACACTATATTACTTGGAAATCAACCACTCAATCTGTTCATTGATTGAAAAGAAAAGCAAAAGACATGAAGTACATAAATTATATTTGCTTTTTTAAATAAAATACATACATTTCCATGATGATGTAAAAACTGGAATGGCACATTAAGTGTCATATGAAACATTTACAAAAACATTAATAAAATTTCCCTGATAAATCAAAGTGCATATAGACGCAGTGCACGTAGTCCATCAGAATGTTTCTTCAACGTTAGCCGAACGTTAGCCAGCCCCACGCAGCAGGCCAGTGAAGCCACAAAACAGTTACCCATAGTATAGAATATTATAGAAGAAGATAACAGTCATGAACATTATTAAATACAGTCAACACCAATGTTATATACAGTATCGCACTGCAAAGTCTGGCTTGGATTCACACAGTCCAGCTTCAGCAGAAGGAAACCTTGGATAGCTCGCTACATAGTCACAACAAAAATATGTGATCACAATACAATGACAAATTTGAAGTGTTTTTTTTTTTTTCTTCTTCTTTTCAATGTCACATGTGTTAATCCCTTAGGCCCTTTGAAAACCCTTTTTCCTGCTGTCGGACAATGGTCCGGCATTGCCTAGTTAGGTTCGATGGTTGGCGGGTGTGAGTTTAAGTTGGTTTGAAGCTGCCTCTATTTCGAGTGAAACTTTGAATGAATAAAGCCATCTCTTTCACAGATAAATGCCATTACATTCAATCCAAGATAAGGCATTGTTCATGCTGTTAATGTTCATCAAAAGAAAGTGAGATGACTGGACGCTCTCAAATCAAAGTTTATGAGGTATTTCTGTATCTGATCGCAAGATGTGAAAGCCTGGATGGTGAAGCACCCTTACCCACGTACTCACACACACGCACAAACACATGCACATACACAATTTGCCTCCCACCACACCCAAACATACACGTGGACACACAGCCACATCTGCACCCTTATACACACATGCACATGCAAACTTCCTGGCGATGAATGCAAATGTGCATGACAAAGTGTGATCCTATTTTTAATTAAAAAAACAAAACAAGAAGCAAACGGTAAACTCCTGATCCATTTGAGAAGAATGGAGAGGCAACTTACTGACCGAGTCCTGCATACTATAGATCTAACCCCTTACCCCCCAGGAACACTTCTAATAAATATTTATCTGTATTTATGTAAAACCAATAAAAAAATACACATAACAGTCAAGGATCTAAGCGATCAATAGCAGTCCAAAGGTTTTAGGCAAATAAGCTACAGCTTATTCATGGTAAAACATTATTAATGTTATTGTTACTCATATAGATTTTGATAGGTATATATAAAAAAAACAAATATACTTGTCGATGTATTTGTTCAAAGTCTGCAAGCACAAATAAGCTGCATTTATTCATTTTTTTATAACAGTCAAAGAGATGATGAGGTGAAATGGGATGCAACCTCAAGTGGTCAGACTACCCTGTTTTTTTTCTTCTTTGCCATCCTTCAGCTTTTTCACCTTACACCCCCACCCACCCCCAAAAAGTCTGACTGCTGACTCATACTACTTCCTGTCCCTGTGCTGAGTTCCTGTAAATCTGAGAGTGTAACGTAGAATGAGACGCCGCTCTCCTTCCCATAAAGAGCAAGGATGTCAGATGAGCATTTTAGCAAAGATGTCCTCAGATCACATTCACAATAAAGCTTTCATATTTTTATATATATATATATATATATTTATATATATGGTATATATATATAATATATATTTTAATACTTTATAAACCTCTAGTGTTTATTTTCACACCTTCACACCACACTGACAATGCGCTACAAAAAGAGAAAAGTGCAGCTGCATTTCAGGAGTGGCAACCCATGAAAACACACTGCTAGCCCGCGCAAAACACAGCCGCCAAACGCAGATGGAGTCCCCCAGAGGTTATGTGCTCACTTGCACCAGGTGCCAGTGACAGCCTGCTTGTCTTGCCACTTTGAATACTTTTAACATCAATTTTTTTTGTTGAGTTTTCGACTGGCCAGCGGTTACAACACAATGCTCCACACAGGAGAGGATAGAGAGATAGAAGGAGACAGAGCAAGAGAGATCCAACCAGCACACACAGGAGCCAGAGACCTCCCCCAGTCAGAGCCATCTCAGACACAGAGAGAGACAATATCCCCCCAAAAGAGAAGCGAAAGCTTTGCCGCTCGCTCACAGGCGTGGGCACAGGCACAAGGCATTAGGGAGGTGGGTCAGGGGGCCAGCCGGGGCCAGCCCTGTAGAGACAGCAGGACAGAGATGGGCAGGGCCCAGTAGAGGACAGACATGCAGCTGCAGCTGCCACTGTAGAGGCCAGGCTGGGAGCTATAGAGGGAGGTTTTACGTGAGGAGATCCTTGGGTAGTTGGAGTTTGGACGAGAGAGCCACTGGATCAGAATGTTGCTGTTTTTGTTGAGGTCGGATGAACCCTCTGCAGAGACAAAATGAGAAAGATCTGAGAAAGAGACAGGAGGCAAAGCTGAAGGTAGCAGAGCTGAACATGTCGAGGTTTTTGTTGAGTGACATGAATGGATAGCATCAGGAATAAACCCAATCAGAGAGACAACTCTTGTGTAACGTTCTAGAGATCTTGGATTTGGACACATTGGGAGGAGGTACAGTGATGGTTGAAGCTACCAGGAAAAAGGTCAAAAACAAGTCCAAAGAGAAGGTTCATGAGTGTATCTAAAGCCTTAGTCACATGTTGTGGGTTTTTGGGTTGTCTGGGCTCATGGAAGATTGTAGAGAGGTGTGGAATGCAGTTCCCTTGTAGCTTATGCGGCCACTTTAAGGGATGTCATTAAAATGAAATGTGCGATCGTCGTGTGTGTGGTAAGTGTATCTTTAAGTATTTGTAAAGCAAATGTAAGTTACACACACATATGAAGTATAGTGTCCTTTTGCCACAATCTAGCCATAAAATGGCAAGCACCCACTGGCTCCTTTCTGACCGAGCGCAAATGCTTTGTGCACTTTATACACCCCTACCACTTGAAAGTGGGCTCAGGAAAATTTGCCAGTTAACCCTTCAAAAGTTTGACATGTAATCACATCCTTTTATTGAGGCATCTGATTGGCCAGTTTATAACATCAATAACTTTCAATAAAGAAAATAAAAGTCCATGAGATTTTGGCTGCTTCGGACCAGCGGGTACTTTTTATTTAAAATGCAATGCCAGTTCTCATACAATCAATGATGTCATCAAACTCAGTGAGTTTGAGTGTGAAAGTGTCCAGAAACTGTGATTTGGCAAAGGGAATGTTAGGTCATCTAGCTACAAAACCGCTGGAACTAGAAATCTGCTCTTATTTCTTTAAAATAAAAAAAGACTTCATATTATTTTGGGTCAGGAACATCTGCGTTCAAATTTAATAACTATTGCTTTTTTGTTTTTACAAAGCCTTGAAGATAAAGGCAATTTTGTGGGCAGATGTGGGTCAATTTCCTTTTTTTTTAACTGTAGTCTGCAGTGTTTGCTGGACAGTCATTTGCTGATGATGATGTGTAAACAACATTACTATGCTGTTTCAGAACTGCTGCTCAGGCTGTTCAAGTCAGGACATTTGTGAAAGATACTTTCATTTTTACTTACTTTGGCCGCTTGAATAAAAAATAAAACAAAAAACAGAAGTATTTTTTTATCAATAATAAGAAAATGTCAATGAGAATTTAAAGATGCCCCAAATTTGCAACCTTTTAAACAGTACAGACAGGTTTTGCACACAGGTTTGACAATTTTTAAACGTATACTATGGCCAGAAATACAACTGCCACCATGCAATGGGGAGGCATCGGCAGAATCTTCAAGATTAGCTGCCGCCTCCCGATTACAAATATCGCCATGCGACCACCCACCGATTTTGCTGAAAAACTTGTACTTAGGTCGTTGCGTGGTGCCATCTTCGGAAATGTGACCATATTCTTAACACGCTAATGCTGATCTATTGAAATTATTTATTTTGAAGGCTACTTCTCAAATGGAATTGGCTGAACACTCACTGGGGCATGGATCCAGGCGACAAAATCTTATGGTGTCCGGTCTACTGTCCAGACACAGGCCGATGGTGTTGTCCCTGGTGTGGCACAGCGCCTGCCTCTGTTGGGTTCCGTTACCGCAACTCACTGAGCACTACGATGAGAAAAGGTACAATTTTAAAATATGAGTTTAATTTAAATGACTCCTACATATAATTCTGTAAACTTAAGATCCCAGCACAAAATATTTTCTAAAGGACCTGGCTACAAACATCAATGTCCAGAATGGAAGTCCTTGACCAGAATCAGAGGTCCCCCCATATCCCTCGAAAAAAAACTTTATTTTAATTGATGACCTTAACAGTTCTTTTTTTCCCAGTTTTAGGATCTAATAAAACATTTTTTTATAATTCCAACCGCTTTTGGGTTAGGGTTTTTGTTCACTTTTCGGTAATCCCATCAGGGTTCACCACAGCAAATCAGCTTTTTCACTGATTCGCACAGGTGATTTGGCATAGATTTTTACGCCGGATGCCCTTCCTGACCCAAACCTGCATTTTATCTGGGCTGGGGACCGGCACAGGGAGACCCAGAGTTGGGCCCCCTTGTAGCTATATAGTTAGGCAGCAGCGTAAGAAGTTTTGCCTATAAGGACCCACACTGGATTAAGCTCATCGCACACCCTGGGAAGCAAACCCTGGTTTCCCGCACACCACTTCTTCCGGTCAATTAGGTCAGGCACCATGTTGTCTGCAGCCAGGTCCCTCTCAATATTTTTGTCGTTGAAACCCAGTCAGTTTGGTGCACCTGAGACCACGGGCCCACTCTCCATTGTGTGGGGCAGGGATATCGATTGCAGGGTCTCCGAGCTTCGGGGCGGTTGTCATTGCAGTGTTTGTTACGGATGGAGCGCGTCGTGTTGTCTTCAGCAGGCTGGACGCAGCTGACGGAGCGGATTTGCATCCCCGTCTTCCCGCAGGGTTTACTGCAGTTCTGCCACTCTCCGGTCACCCAGCTGGGAGAAACAAGACAAATCAAAGACATGTATGGTACCAAAGTATTTATATTCCTTACATTGTATCGCTGAAGCCATAGTTAGCACTTACATAGGTGGGGGGCAGGGCTTCTGGTTGCAGTCTCTAATGTCTCCTCTTGGTTTCAGATTAGACTTGTTACAGAAGCTTTTACGAACCATTTTGCTATCTACTTTTCTTCTGCAGCCATATCTCAGGTAATGCTTTCCTCCCCCGCAGGGCTTGGAGCAATAGGACCATCTCTTCGGTGCCCACTCATACGCACTGTCCTCTCCCAACATGTTGTCCTGAATGTAGGAATCACTGTCCTTATTCATCATGTACTTGTAGGACAAATTCACATCTTCATCCCCGTTTAATTTCATCTGCAAAAACAATTTGTGAGAACGGCAGTTATTTACATGCCCAGTTCAGGACAAAGACATGTACTTTTTAGGTGTGAAACAAATAAATATCAAGTTCTTTATGTTCACCATTATTACAATTCCATGTCTGAGAGGCCCTGTGCTCTGAAGGCTTTCTTTATCGTTGTCATTCTCATATTCCCACTCTACACCTTTCTCTATGACAGAGCAAGATTTTGGGTCTTCAGCGTCCCCGTTTAGGAAAAAAAGCCCAGACGCCACATTCTTTACAACTGCACACAAATGGAGAATAAAAAAAGCTTTAAAAAAATCACGTACACTCATATGAATAAAATACAAGCAGTTAGTGCGCAGTCACATACCAAGAATGTGTGGGGTCGCTTTCAGTTCCTGAATCATGAGGTGTCTCGCTCCTCTGGGGATTTCAAGAAGTTTGAGGAAATCTAAAACGAAACACCAACAGGGTTAGTGCTTGTTAGCCACTATCTTATTAAAAAGAACAATTGTTTTGTGTCTTTACAACATATTTCAGAAATAAATATTGTGCTAAAATTAAAATCCCAGCAGTGATTTCCTGTAAAAAGCAGAAAGCAGGCCTGGAAGGACATCAAGAGTAAAACTAACTTGTTAAGACATAGGCTATAAACAATGTTTAGCAAGAAAGATAAGTATTTTCCTCAGAAGTTGCAATCAATTTCCGATTGTCCTTTAGAGGGCAGTATAAAAATAATCAAAAGACTCTGAGGCAGAGATAAGTTGGCCATTTTCTTTTTAAAATCACCCTGCTGGGACCATCTCTATCATTTTGACTGTTTACCTTGTTTCTCTGCAGGTTGTGTGATTATGTTTTTAAATGTTACACAGGTGGAGCTGTCGCCTCCACACATCCCACACTTGTCCTCCAGCTTAGAGGAACCAACCACGCTGTCACAGCCCACTTTCTGTAAACGAGACAAGGAAAGCTTCAGTCATACTGAGGAAATCAAACACAGCTGTCTCAGTCTGAGCCTCCCTCACCTTACACTCGCCACGAACACACACACTGTGAGGGTCCTTGTACGAGCAGCGCGTGCCATCCAGGACTGCTTTCTGCATGAAGACCACGTCTTGTGTCTCCTTGGACTGACAGTACAGCTGGCATCGCTTGTTAGCTAGACAGCAAACACAAAGGCCCTCTCAATAAAATGTCAGCCACATCATCAACGTGGGCTGTTTAATTTCTACAACGAGCACTAACAAGTTATATTGTTCCAAATATACTCTGTTGAGCTTCAGAGACTTTTTCACACCAGCAATACTCAAAAAAGAACTGAAGCTTTTACTTTGTCAGGAACCATGAGCAGGAACCATAAGCAGAAATACACAAAAGAAAAACAACAGCCTTTCATTTGTTTGGACCCAATTACCCTTCATTTGATAAAAGTGACAAAAACATCAACTGACAGAAAATGTAATAAACTATAATTCTGCTGTAACAGTTTGCATATTTTGGCAAGGTGGAAGATTCTTTTCATTTGGCTTTTGCAACGTATCATCTTCTTATTTGCGGAACTGAGTACACAGATCCAGACTGGCAACCCCACCTTCGCCCAGCAGTAGCACGGTTGGCTCTATGGAGAAGAAATTTGACTCCACCTGGCTCCAACAGATGTTCCAACCATTTGAAAATTGATCATGAAGGAGAATTTAATACATTTGGTTTGAAACATGGCTGGAAGACACCAACTTTTTCATGTATTGGAATAGAGCTGTGACAGAAATAGCCTGGAGCAAGATTGGTGAGAGTTTTGCACCACTCTGACATTTCACACCAAGCCTCTTCCAACTGCAGGTACATATGCTAGTATCGGGTAGCAACAGTCCAGTGTGGACACCGTATGCTACAAGCGCATTCAAGAAACTGTGTTCAGCGGATTCTTGAGCACAACGTGCCTGGTGTGAATGTAGCATTAATCAAACGTTTGCCTACACGTCACTACTTACACTAATATTCAGAAATGAACCACATTTTATCTACAACAACAACATCTACGTGTATTTCTGCTCCTGTAAAAGCACACACAAGGCCTGAAGAGCTTGCATACGTTTTCATGCTTCTGGTCAATGACATTTTCAAGCTTTGACACCTGCAGAAAGGTGTCAGACACACTACAAAACCTTTACTTTATAAAGGGAAAGCACTGACAAGTTAAAGTGAGACAGCAGACTATTAATATAAGGTAACTGTTTTCAGTCATCTGAATGAAACCTCTTACACTGTGAAATGACAGCTTTACATTTCTTTAACAACTTGCATTGACTATAGGCGACTTACAATCTTTGTGTTCATAAGGCAGCCAGTTGTGCTGGTCACCGTGGTCCCAGGCTTGGCACTGCTTTTCTCTTATGTCACTGTAGATATCTTCACACTCTTCTGTGTTGCACATCTGGAATTGAGAAGTTGCCCCCACACAGGTTCGCCCTCCGTTTGCTGGTCTGGGGAAGATCAGAGCAGACTAAATGCATTTCTACACTAAAAAGAAAATGGTTTTCATTTCTTTTTGTGACTTTTGTTTGGCCCACTGGGTTTTAGGCTCAAAAGTAGATATGTTACTTAGGGAGCAGAATAATGTTTCACTTTTAAAAATGTGATTCCCATTAAGACTTGTTTACTGCATTTTTCTATCAAAGCGAAGTGTCACAATTTTATCATATTTTCTTAACATTTATGGATTTCCAGCAGTCTTTTATTTTGAAAGTTTCAGAGACAATTTAAAAAGGACAAACACGATGGAAACACACATCATCAAGGTCAGGATTCTAACAATGAAGACTGCAAATAAGGACAAAAATATAAATATTTACACAAGTGTGCACCTTCATACCTTGGATTGTCACAGGTACGCGTACGAAACTGTACCCCTCCACCACAGGTGAGTGAACATTGTCCAAATTCGCTCCACAAGCCCCAGTTTCCATCTTGCCTCATGATGTCGGGAGTCAACCAGACACATTTACCTTTAAAGCAGTGCTTTAACACACCAACAATGCACCGCAACGTTAGCATTTGAAAAAAAAAAACAAAACATGGATGAAAGGACTTGACTTCCACATTGTTATTTTGCAAAGCTGTGTTTCAATACCTTTCCACTTCCACACATGGTTCCATCGATGGGTGGGCCTTTTTTGGTCTTGCAGAAGAATGGATTGTCTGGGTGGCTGCACCACAGCTGCTTACATGGATCAAAAGTTCGATACTGTGAAGCACAAAGAAAAGGCTCCTTACCAGTCAGAAGTCAGAAAACCAGCTTTTAACGTACAACAGGTCATGGTAGAAGGCTGTGATGAGATAAAAAAGAAACAAATACATGGAACAAAAGCAAAGAAGGGAAAAAGTACACTAACATTTTATGGTCACAGTAGTATACCCGACAATAAAAACACCAAGTCTGTACTGAGCCACTGCACTGTACACTGTGTTTCACTGAGAAAACAAACAGCCATTCATGCAAACACAGCCGACATATGATACAGAGATAAACACTGTGGTTTATTTGCACCATGAGGGAGGTCAGAGGACAAGTGTTTTGCAACCAAAAGGTCAACTTTCACTGACATTTCAAATGCTCTTGGACACCGCATAGAGAATGGAATTCTTCTCCTTGTCAGACAGGAAACAGAGAAGAAACCACAAAAGCAGCAGAGTTTCTGAAAGACAAGCCCTTCTCCCTCCCGTTCAAAGACTTCCCTGCCCAATTGATCCAGAGGCATCTTTAACGCTCAGGAAGGGAGTCAAATTGAAGCTACATTCACACCAGCCTCAGCAACGCAAGTTCAAGCAACCATTTTTAATGAAAAGTCTACACATATATGCATTCAACGTGGTGTGGCCAAGCAAGTTTTATGACCATTTTCGGGCTCTATGTAGAAAATGCACAGCTATGGAAGGCGTGTTGAAAGTTAAACCAGATTGAACTTTGACCTATCAGGTACACGGATTTGGTAGTGACATATGGATGATGTCCCTCTTAATTAAATGAATCTGGAAACCATTTGAACATTATTCATGGAGAAGAATATTAATAATAGAGGTTTGTGCTAGAATTATATGACACCAAGTCTTTCATATATTGGAATAGAGCTGTGAAAGAAAAAGACTGGAGCATTATTGATGAGATTTGCACTGCTTGGACATTTTGCACCAAGCCTCTACCAACTGTAGGTAGCAGACATTTGCTTTTAACCTTCATTTAACCAGGTAGAGCCCGGTGAGATCAGGATCTCTTTTGTGGGGGTGGCCTGGAGGCAAGGAAGGTGCCTTCCTGGGGGCACGGTGGCGGATGGCTGAGGGGGGCGGGGATTGAGCCACCAATCCTTTGATCAATTGGCTAACCTGCTCAACCACCTGAGCTACTGCCACCCCCCATGCGCTAGTATCAGGTAGCGACAGAGCAGTTTGAACACCATGTGCTCCACACATGTTCAAGAACGCAATTTTAACACGTTCTTAAACGGGCGTCACATGCCCGGTGTGAATGTAGCATCCGGTGCTTGGACTGTGGTAGGTAATACAACTTACATCAGCCTGAAGGATCCTAAAAGTTGATGTGTAGAAGAGAAAAATACCTTCTGTTTTGGAAAAAAATATAATGGGAAAGATTTCAGTCCAACCTCTTCCACTTGTGGTCTGGAAAGTTCCAATGTAAAGGCTCCTCCTGCCAACGCCTTAGTGATTTAACACCGGGGTGGGTTGAGGGTAAGGTGCTAACTAAGTATTTCAGCACTGAAAATTTCGGAGGCAGTTTTTCGTCTGAGCATTTTAGAATCCTGCAGACCGCTATCCAAAATAAGACAATGAGTAGAACGGGAGTGGGGTGGGGGGTGCAGCAAAAAGCAACAACAACACTTGCACAAAAAGAAAAAAAGAAACCTGATAGAATCAGTGATGGGCCACAATATTTTCTTCCTGGAGCTTGGATTACCTTACCTGTGTTCCTGCCTGGCCCGCCTTTTGTAGCTGAGGGGAATGAGTTTGACAAGAGAATAGAGGGTAATCTAGCAATCTGTGCAAAGCCTAAAAAAAAAAAGTAAAAAAAAAAAAAATTCAAGCAATAGCTTTGCAGTAGTGTGCTGCAGTGGTCTCACAATCACAGAGAAATGTGATTTTGACTGCGGGGAGAGCAAAGATGCAAAGACGTGATGCAGCAGGGACTAACTTGTCTATTGTGTGCATGTGTTCATACAATTCTTTCAGTACTTAAAGAAATTGTAGCTTTAAGGCAACTGGATAAATATCACAAAAAATATTGAAAACTTAAAAACATAAAATCAGGAAAAGAAACAGCTTACAAAACAGATTTACCTGCTTTTAAGCAAGATGTCACATCCCACCAGAGGCCGGGAGAAGAAACACAAGACATCACAAGAACATGAATAGTTGTGTGTCTCTTGTCTGTCTAATTTAAATCTGAGATATGTGTAATAAAATGGGTTCGGAGCATGAGAAAAGTGACATTTAGATTAGGGAAACCCTTAAATACATGAAGATTAAAGATGTTTTGCCTAAATCTCCTGGATTTCTTGGGGAATTTTGTAGGATCCCAAAAAATGGAGAACCCAAGCGAAACCTAACATGTGCAAGAAAGCTTGTGTCGTCAGTGAGTTATCTAAAGGGTAGAAAGATCACCAGCATCGCTTACCGCTGTGCACATTGTGTAGCCAACGCCAAAGTCAAAGCGACACTGTTCATTCATGGAGTAGTGCAAACCGGGAAGTTGAGGCAGTGATGGCCAGTTGTGGTCAAACGGGTCATCACGAAGACAGTCATATGAACTGCAGAAGGATGTAAAAATACATATTTTTATTATTTATTTTTATACATTCAGTCCAATTTTTTTCTCAAACAAAGTCCACACATTCAGCACCAGGCGTTGATTAACTTTTTAACACCATGATCCTACCCCTGCCATGTTTTACTGTGGATAGGGAATGTGTCAAATTTTAAATACTTTATCTAAAAATGAATCATTCAAATTATCCAACGTTATATGCACTCTCCAACATGCTGGCACCTGAGCCATAAATTATTCCTGGTGACCTTGAAGCTTCTTGGACATGTCTTGGTTTTGCTGACTTGATTGTTTCACTCCAACTCTGCTTAAAAATAAAACGTCCGGGAAGCTTCCTGCTGGAAATCCCTTTTCATTAGTTGTAATTTCAGTGGTGCACTAAGAAAAAAAATCCCTCACATCAAACGTGATCAAACGAGAACCATCATTTCTGTTTACTCATGTGGTGCTAAACCTTCAAGATAAGCTGGGGGAAGAATCTGTGAAGTGACTTGTACAAGATTATATTTGGTTTCTATTACTGACTTAAAACAACCTTTTATTTTCATTGTTGTTTGAAATTATTGGTATTTTATTTTTAAATTTAGATTTATAGTTTTAGAAATGTTGTTGTATTGGGTATAATCATCAGTCAAGATCCCAGATGCTCAGGACTATTTAATACTAATTAATCCTAAAAGTGCTTTCACTTGATTTAATAAAAAAAAAAAAAAAACAAAGAAAATGATCTGTCTAGAAACTGTCTAGAAAATGTTTAAAAAAAAACATTTTTAATAGTTCTAGACATAGGAAGTTACCAGGTTTGGTAGGGATTTTAGGTGATCTCTGATGTCACTGGAATCACTTTTGTTAAAAAATGCAAAAGTTTGTTGCTCTTTAAACTCTGACTTCCTGTTTCACAACAGAGTTTTCTATCCTTTCTGGTAACACCGTGGTTCCTATTTTATGTAAATGCAACGGCGTGTGTTTCTCACTGAAGGTAGCGTCCCAGCTCCTGCTTGCTACAAATGGACCAGTGAAATCGGTGGAAGGCGGCTTGGACCAGAGGAGCCATGATGCTGCCCATGTGCACCTCATCTCCACAGCGGTTTCCCTGACCATCATGCTCCATTCCCAGCCTGCAACAAATCCAACAGACAAACCAAAACACACAACACATCAAACGGGAGCAAACAGAACTATGGTGAAGTGAAGAACAGCAGCCATTCACTGAGAGATTGATCATTTGGCTAAAACTGTAATGAATTGACACTACCTTTGAAGAGACAGCTTTAATGACTCCTTATTGCTGACAGGCTTCAACAAATGATCACTTACACGTGTCCAGTCTCGTGCGCCACCACAAAAGCTGAGGAAAACCCGTCCTCGTGGTTCAAAGTGCAGCTCCTCACCGGATGGCACATTCCGGTCACTGGAGCATAACCTGAGGAGACATGCAAAGTCAAGAACTTGCGCAGAAAGACTCAAAAAGAGAACTATTTATTAGCCGTTAGAGGTCAGAATAAAGTTTTCAACCGATCACATACAACTTAATACTTGTTTTGCTTCATTTTAATGCAGACTTTGAGGTTAACAATGTCTGTTCTTAAAGTAGGTCACACAGTAGATTGTCTGTTTGAAATACAAGAAAACAATCTGCATGATTGTCACTATATCTAATACACTGATCTGATAAATAAAGTTTGATTTTACCCAATTCTGCAGCCATATGTACAATTCTAAAAATGCACAACCTCACTTATTAGAATGTATATTTATTCATGCTTTCTAATCTTCATCCAAGACTTCCTTTCCAAGCATGTCAGTCCTTAGTTCATTGAGTGTTTGTCAGTCCTGTATTGCCTTAAATTGTGGAGCTGTGGCGTTTCTGTATATTGATTTCCTGCTGCTGATGGCTGCGCCCAAGGGCAGATGAAGGACTTCTGCATCGCTAGGCCACTGCCTTTCGAGGCCTCTCCTGTGAGCCTGACAGTTTGCCTGTCCTCCCCTGCACCAAAAACCTCCAAAGCCACAGTGCACTCTGCAGCTCCACCAGGCAAAGGAACAAAGACAAGACCAATTTTAAATAATAATAATAATAATAAAGAGAACATATCCTTTAATACCCTGCATGCCAGTGGGGCCAAATTCCTGTCTTGTGAGAAAAATGGCGTGATCGTGATACTCAGCATCTCCCGTTTCCTGCTTCTGCTGCAGAAAGGCCCAGCGACACACGTTCTCCAGGCTCTGAGAGGGGTTCCCCAGTTCAATCAAACTCATGGACTGAAACAAAAACAGAGAACAATTAGAAATACTGCTAAAAACAGATTCTCATTTCAGGTTTTTTTTTTGCACAATATTCTCCTAAACCCTGTAGGGGGCGATGTCACTGTATTTTTCCATCAGGGTTGTGGGATGCTGCAAGCTGTCTGGGTGCATATCACACTTTATCACCTACACAAACGGATACGGTCTCAGACAGATGCACAAAAATAATCACCGCTCTTTAAAAAAATACTTTCACTAATGAATGCAACCCGGAATGAAGCATGAGCTTTTAATGAGCCATGAACAGAATGTAAAAGACAAGTCCAAAACATCCACCAATGAATCTCTGATCTAACACCTTTGCAAACAACGAGATGCCTACAATTCTTTCCATTCAACTTGTCCTTTTTTCCCAAAATCCCTGCTTATCTCTACTTTGCTCTTCATATTGTTCTATTTTTTCTACTCTTCATATGGATCAAACGGTATTTATATTCAGTGTGTAATAAATGTGACCTGCTGTTGCACACATGATGGGAGTGGAACTCTGTGTGAATTCTCGGCTCCATCGGTTGGTTTTCGTGCAGGTTAATTTTAATGATTCCACAGAGCGGCGTGTGTAAATGTTGAGCTGGACTGCGTGTGTCGAGTGTGGGCGTGTGAGCATGTTTGCATTCAGGGTCACACAGCCCATCTCCAGGATGTCTGGGCGCAGCTCTGTTGCCACGGTAATTGGGAATGATGGACAGT
>BSAI01000162.1:10236758-10251491 GCA_036245035.1 Adrianichthys oophorus | reverse complement strand
AGATAGATAGATAGATAGATAGATAGATAGATAGATAGATAGATAGATAGATAGATAGATAGATAGATAGATAGATAGATAGATAGATAGATAGATAGATAGATAGATAGATAGATAGTGATGTGTTGATGATAATGAAGTTAGTGTTGGAAATGTGTATTTCTATGAAAAATAATAGTCAGTTTGATTTCTTCTTTTTTTTAAGTCACACAACAATTAAAAGTGAATTTTAGTTGCATGTTCATGAATAAAAACTATGAAACTAAACTAACCTTTTAAATGTTTCAGAAATCAACTGCTGCACAAAGTGATGAAAGTGAGTTATGTGAGACATAAAAGGTGAATTTGAGATCAGGCTGAATCCCATGAGCTAAAAACGTGTTTGTCGCTGGACAAGGCAAGGTCAGTTGTACTTTTAATCTCCACAAGCTTCATCCGCAGTTTGGCAGCTACCTTTGGCATCACATTGATACATTCTTTACAATGCAGTTTACTTAAAAACATCTGTGAAATGTAGAAAAACATTCCCAGAAGGGTTTCTTAAAAACTCAAATCAGAGATTACAGTATACAATTAGATCAGGCCTTAAAGTCCTAGATGCAACAAGAACATGCTAAAAACACCAAAAACACAATTTTTATTGAAGAGAGACTTTAAAGTTGATATGCATTTTTAATGCTGCATTTATGAACCATGTATTTAACAAGATATTTCCTTCCTTTCTACTTATCTTCTTGATTTTTTCCTGTATTTTCCTGCGGCTCCAGTAACCTTGATACTACAAAGATGAGCCTGAACCATCTGCACCTCCTCCATGACCTTTTACACAAATGATAGCTGTAATACTATACAGGCCCTAAAGATGCTGATGAAATTATAATGTACCAAAAGAGGAAATCAAAATGAAACAAGTGTTCTCTTGCTCTCTCACTCACACACACAGCATCATTTTCAGCAACAACTATTAATATACACTGAGAAAGTAATTAACACTTTGTGACACCCATCTAAAGGTCTCTTATAATGGTGGGAACGATGCGTAGGCAGACAAATCACCACAAGTAACAAAGTCCATCAACATGATGATGTGGTGCAAAGAAAGATTACAGCACTGCAGCTTCAGCACATTTAATACAGGATCTCACTATGACTCTTGTTTCACAAGATTAGGTAAACTGTCAGTTCTATGAAAAGTGCCGTAATAATG
Organism: Adrianichthys oophorus; assembly: GCA_036245035.1. Taxonomy (NCBI): domain Eukaryota; kingdom Metazoa; phylum Chordata; class Actinopteri; order Beloniformes; family Adrianichthyidae; genus Adrianichthys; species Adrianichthys oophorus. The sequence continues at coordinate 10,250,284 of BSAI01000162.1, read as the reverse complement.
TGGGTTAGGTGAGTAAGCCTGCACTGATTAGGTATATTGATATCTTCCAAGCAACAACAGAAATCCTGTCAGAATCTGTCAGTACTCGACCTCATGAACATGATAAAGTAAGAAGTTGTAGTACCACATTCTTAAGAGAGTCTTGGGTAAGTTATAGCTGAAAATGGTTTACTTCGTTCCGACTCCAATGTAATTAAGTCAATTCAGTTGCCATTTTTTCACGATGCAGACGTTGCCATGTTGGAGCCAGACAATGTCAGTAAGCAGTGATTGGTCCGAGTCAGTCTAAGTCAACATTCCTGTGGCAACCACTCTCCCCAATCAGGAGTGAGCTTGTTGGAAGTCCACACCCTTCGACTGAAAGCAGACTTGGTGTCACTCAAAATGTTCAAACAATCGATGTGGGGACAGTGTATTTTAATTGAGGCATCTGATTGGCCAGTTTATATCTTGAATAATGTGTACTATGGAAACAATGTGATGCAAGAACATGGTTATTCTGACAAATTTAATGACTGAGTAATAGCTGTTTGCTTCTTTAAAGAAGTCTATGGAACACCTTGGAACATGATGAGGGATGGGGTCACTCAGTCCAGTTCTCATATACAGTCAGTGGTGCAAACCAGTGGGTGTTGTCACTACTCCTCCTAAAATCTCCCAGTTTGTGGTTTGAATGCTAACATCATCCGCACCACCATGTTGAGCGACATGGCAGCATGTTGCCCTGACATCTGAACTTCCAGTCTGCTCCCGGTTCTCAATCCTGCCAGACGCCAGCACATCAAAGGCAAAGCCTCAAAGTGAAACCTGACAAACTAAAGGTTAGTTCTTTGAGGTCAGGTGCAATCTTGGTCTAAGCTCAGTTTTTCTAGATTTTTTAGTCAATTCTTCCAGAGTGCTTTTAAACTGATTTTTTTGGTTTTCTTTCTGTTTTTTTATTCACGTTTTTGCAATAAAAAAAATGCATGTTTTTAAGTTCCTGAATTGATTCTTCTAAAGTGGTATTCAATTAAAAAAAGTTTAATTTAAACCCTTAAATAGACAAAGAGCCAATGCAAAAATTTATTTTTTTATTCTTCTAATTTCCCTACTTGGCTGCTGTTTAGATGTTTGAGGTATTGGCTTCAGGTGTTTATCTCTGCCCATCTTTATCATCTGAACTGATAGATTCAGGAAAACCTTTATGTTTAGCATGAAACATTTTATTTGTTATGCTTTTCAACCCAAGGCACACCCATGTGTCAAAATCAAGCCACAGAAAAGATAGGAACTTTTGGGTATTACTGCTATGAGTTGTGTCTTCCCTGAGGTAGTTAAAAGCAGTGCTTAGACAAACTGCTCAAAAATAAATGAGCTGTTTATTGGCAGACAATATATCGACCTTTGGAACCTTCAAGAGCTCCTGATTTTTAATCCACTCAGAATCTCTAAACAGATTTTATTTCTGACATCTGCAGGTAGAACACTAAAAAAAATACACGTTTGTCAAAACTGTAGTGGAAACTAACAAAGTGAAGCTTCGTTAAGGATTTTTTTTTAAATTCTGCTGTACAAACACCTTTCAGCTACATGTCATAAGTTAAGGTGTTTCAAAGCGAAAACTCTTTAAACATCACTAAAGAATGGTGCTGCAGCCAGGTAAGATGCTCATTTATCATGCTTCTTTAGATATTTTTTTTAAAAACACGAGCTGATTTATTATTAAAAATACGCCCTATATTTTTGTGATTTGTTAATGAGACATGACACAGTCCCTTTTAACTCATGCAAACCTTTTGACAATTAATTGTAGAGGAGAAATTAACAATTTCGGTTTGTGACCAGCTGGAATTTTGTGACATTAAGTTTTCATATATCGGAATAGAGCTGTGAAAGAAAAAGCTTGGAGAAAGATTGGTGAGATTTGCACCACTTTGACATGTGACACCAAGCCTCTTCCAACTGTAGGTGGTGGGAATGCGCTAGTAAATGGTAGAAAAAGAGGCCTCTCTCTGGACACCATGGGCTAAACGCACATTCAAGAAGTTGCATTTAGTGTGTTATTGCGTCACTTGCCTTGTGTGTCTGTGGCTTTAGTTTAGCACACAATCTGATGTGAAGAGTTTGCAGCCTCAGATTACCATGAAAAGTCAACATATACAGCTCAATTTGAGGAGAAACCTCACACAGATAAACTTCCTTTAGTCTGAGATAAAATATTTGCCTTTTTTTTTATAATATTTGGAGATTCTGATGCTCGCATAGCTCAGAAACTTGTTTTTTTCCACTTTGACAGGACACTTTTACTTTAGTTGAGGTATTTTTTTTCCTCTTGTTGTCATGGTTTGGTCTCACATCCCTGAAAGAGGGAAGACTCAATTAATGTAGTGAGTCACAGCTTTATTTGGCCCTGGTCCCTGTACACCAGACAGCACATAGAATGGCTTTTCTATCTTAAACAATGACTTCCATCTTTAAAAGGGGAGTTTCTCCCCTCTGGGAAACATTTCAAGTCTTAAGATACAAAAAACTGAGTAGTGCAGAAATAGTCTTGTTCCTTTCATTTTTAAAATATACAAAATACAATTATTTTTGAAAATAGGGTGGAAAAATGTACTTAATTTAATTGTATTTTGTAGTCCCACTTCAATCATCTTTTGATCTTTTAAAAAGCATTCCCAGTGGTCTTTTAATCATGATTTTGCCATTTTTAGCCTAAATAATAAAAACCTGTGTTTTATAAGACAAAGTTTCTGCAGACGCAAATGGTTAATCAGAAATTTGCCTCTTAGTTGTGGGCGTAACTGCTGGCGCAGAGTGAGCCCCGCTCCATTTCCCATGATCCATCTGTTTACACTCTATCCTTCCCCAACCTGCTCCTGATTCACAATAGTTTGAGTACAAAATCTTTAAAAAATGTATTTTAAGTTTAATTTTCTTTAAATGTGTCATCCATTGTGAGACAAATGCTACTAAAACATGTTAAAAAGACCAAAAATACAATTTTAATTGGTGTGGGACTTTTATGATCGTTACTTGATTACATCAAATGCCTGAGTTTTATTTTGAAGGAGAAGTGAAATTGTTTTCAGTAGTGTCTGAAAGACATATAATTTGCATTTTAATTGTCTAGTTTATTTTCTGATAAAAATATATTTACTTTTTCAATTATAGATTTGGTATTTTAAAGTGTTTCATATTTCTTGAGTTTTTCTAGTCTTTTTAAACATACATTCAAGTAAGAAATATTATTTTGAAATAAACTTGTTTTTGCTCGAATACAATTTTGAATACTCAACCTTACTCTGGTTCTTACCTTCATTCTGAGAAAAGAAAAACAATGAACTAAAATACAGTACATTTATATTACTTTATAAAATACACATCTATAGTTTATTTCACATCCGTCTAGACTCATATAAGGTGGATGAGGAATGTTTCTTCAAAAAAATGAATTAATTTTCACTTTCTAGTATTCTTGTATGATAACTCATATCTTTTCTTCTCCAAGAGGCATTCGAGCATTTGTTCTGGCACTGAATTTACGTATTCCAAAATGTGCTTTCTCATATCCTTACTTATCACTCATTCATATAAAAAAAAAAATGTCTTCACATTAATTCATTCATTCATTCATTTTCCAATCCGCTTTATCCCTTTCGGGGTCACGGGGAAATGTCTTTACTTTACTGGAAACTGTTGCTTCAAACTATCTCCAACAAGGGAGGAGCAACAGTGCGAGCAAGCAGCACTGCAGAGAGCCTGAAAGAGGGAGAGGAAGACAGTCGACGGCACACACCCATCCTAAAGTGAGCAAAGCAAACTTTCAAGTAGAAAGTCGCCCAGATGCCACGCGTGGGAGGAAACCCTTATTTATTTATTTCTGTTTATCCGTCTGTCAGTAATTTATTCCGAATGTGCTGTTTAAAATACTTCTTCTCCCTCTTTCCCTCCATCTCTTTCCCACAGATTAAAGGAGAGTGGTGACAGGGCAAACTATTCCCTTCTCCTATATAGTCTAACAAATATCTAAAAGGGGAGGCAGGGAGCACGGCAGCTATTGTTCTTTCTCAAGCGCTGAACTGAGAAAAAGACGTGCGCTCCGATTTGCTGCTCTGTGCTTGCACCTGCTTAACAGTCAGAGATTACTTCCTTACACAGTGGGTCGCAACACAGGCGACGGCAAACTCTGGGGCACACACCGACAGATGTGGAAATGCCTGCAAAAAACAAACAAACAAAAAAGGCCGCACCCACTGCACGTTTCATTTGTAAAGATTAAAGTCAGTTGTGTGCGACTTTAATTGTGAGTGTGCGGTTTGGCACACGTTGCAAGCATAACACCTAAAACTGTGAGCCTTTTGAGGTTCACTACCTGCAGGTTTCTGCAACCTTTCTTCCACACACAATGAATGATGACATGACACAAGCCTGATGGAACATACACACATGCACACACCTCCACAAATAAAATCTCATCATATTCAGATGAAGAAGAAAGGATTACCTCCTTCTGATTGCAGGATGAGAGCATGTAGGAAGGGAATTGAATCCTAATTCAGCTGGCGTGTGGGTGAGGGTGTGTGTTACAATCCTTCCCTGACCTCTCTGTGACTTTCTGTTCAACTCAAAAGGAGGCATTTTCTAAGGTAATCACCTTTTTTTTTTTTTTTTTAAATGCGAGATAAAAGAGTTTTGTGTCTGAAAAAATCTCTCACATTTAACAAAAATCACACATTTGGACACTTTTTGCAGCAAAACTCTGTCTAACTTATATGGAAAACTCTTCTGATTGTAAGCAAACACACTTACGATGTTCATTAGTGTGAGCAGGTACTTCTGGACATCCTCCTTGCCGTGGAACTGGACCACGGAGTCATCGACGCCCAGCAGCACCTCGATGTTGTAGGATCGGTCTGGGCTCTGTCGGCGCACTCGCCCTGCTCGGGTGTGGTTGATGCTCTGCTCCACGCCGCGATACAGGGACTCCAGGTCCATCAAGCCTCCAAGATCTGCCCCTGAATTAATGGAGAGCGTTTGGCAAGAAAAAAACATGATTGTAAGCTCGCCATGAAAATAATTTAACCAAAATATTTTTATTGAATCATCTTAAATAAGATGATCAACGACATTCTTTCAAAATAAAAGTGTACAATAACATTTTATTTTAAAATTTTGTTGCATCCATTAACACTGATCAATAAACTGACCGTATGATTCAATAAAACCTGATATCATCACACAGATGAGAATATAATAAGAATATGTTCACATATACCATGAAAACAGACTTGACTTAATATGATCAGAGTAGACATGTTTGGCTTGGAGGTTTGTGAAAGCCTGTATCCTGTCAGTAACATTAAGTTAAATCGTGTAAATGGTAAATTCTTTCCATGCTTTGTTATAACTTTGAAAGTGTGAACCATCAGGTATTGTGGTATTATGGTGAAAAATGAGAGAGAAAAAAGGTCAAGTCAAGCTGCATGAGGAGACAGCAGAAACATCTTCATGATCTGTTACCTTTAAGACCAGATGGTCTCAATGTTCTTGTTTCTGTCTTATGTCTGAGTTTTTATCTCGTTTTGTTCGCTACATTTTTTGTTGTACTGCTGTCAGCATTTCTAACCTGATGACCCAATGCCAGCTCATATTTTGGCATTCCCTGGTTCGGTCTGGTTATCACCTGGAGCCTTATGAGCTTCTGCTGAAGGCTGATTTAGAAACCGGCCTCCAGTGGTCTTTTAAGGAACTGCAACACATGGTATTTATAGGTTTGCTTCAAATTTTAGAACAGATTATAGAATCTTGATTGCAACATGAAGGCAAAATGATGGGGAGCACAAAGTAAAATACAAAAGCGAACCTGGGATCTGCAATTACCAAACAGCAATAATAAAGAAGAATTAAACCACTTAGGTTGGAGTATGTACTGGTATTACCGACCATCCTTCCATGATCTTCTCTTTACCATCCAAACAACTCGTATTCAAGTGAAATGAACAGACTGTTACTAATTTCTTAATTAAGGAGAAATCCTTGGGAAGCAACGGATTAGCTCTGAAAATGCATTAATCTATAGAGATATCACAGATTACGCCCAGCTTTGTGATATTTTTGATAAACAGCACTTGGTCTTCGATCAGATTTTGAGTGTTTGGTGATGTTTCTTCCTCCATAAAGAAGTAATGAGCTGGTGTCAGTACCAATACTAGAGATAAATGGTCCTTTCTTCCCCATCGAGGCCATCCTACCCTTACATGCTTTTTGCAATACTGGTAGAGAAGCCACATAAGGCCGAGTCATGCAGTGGAGAACATGGCGCCCCAGTGGATTTAAGATAGCATTTTTCTCAGAGCCTTCAAGGCCTCCCTGCAGCCAAGGATAATACATAAAAACAGCTCAAGAGACTCACTGGGAATGTGTGCATGGGTGTTAGTGTGTGAGGACTCCGTGCACAAATATTTCCGATTGGGCCATAAATCATCATTCCAAATGGAGTTTTAAGTTAGGTGAAGCTTGCTTGCAGGGCCAACTAACCCCGCTGTTTTTGCTGTAGAGCTTTATTTAGAGGTGCTTGCCTGCTGAGTCGATTCAACACGTAAATCAGAATGAAGGATCCAGTTTGGAGCTCCAGCAACACATCCGCTCTGTACAAGTGTTCGCGAAAGGAAAACAACAAGAGGCAAAAAGATACGCCAGGGTAAAAATTGGAAAACCAATTTTTTTTTCCAATCAGCAAGGGGTCTCCCACTTTTCGCTTCTTTCTTAATGTTGCCAAGGCAACCAACACATGGGTGTGTCAACAAAGACGTGTTTAGCACTGTTTTCTGAGCGTGTGGCAGAGTTAATGTGAAAGGATGACTGATATCCTTTAATGACCCACATTTCACAGCAAAAGAATACAACAGTAGGGGAAAAGGAGGTAAAAATACAGAGATTTTAAATATTTCACAACTCATCACCTACAGACATGGAATGATTCCCTTACTTGTTATCAGAAGATACTGTATTCATGCATAGCCAACTAGACTGATTAGACTCATGAGAGATTTTAAGGCAAAAAAAAACACATAAAATGTACTCTGAACTTTTGGATTTTTTTACCAGACCAGGACAAATGAAACAATGTGGCAACATTGCTTAACACAGCCACTGCTGTGGAAAAGATTAATCAATGCGATAAAAATGTAGTAATACAAGATGACCCCGCTGAAACAGAGGTTAAAGGTTTAATCAAGTCCTAGTGCACTATTGAGGGTGGACCACACTAAAACCTATGTTTTCTTGTCCTATTTTACAGTTCATTTTTAATTAGCAAATGTTGACTTTTATATCAAGGGGTTGGTCAATTTTTTTTTGTCAAAATACACATAATCAGAAATAAATTTTACTTTTTTGGGGTTGTTCTTTTAAACTAAGCTTTCAAATGAAAACTGAAAATGTCACAATTGTAGTAACTTCTTAGAAAAGTGAGATTATAAACAAACATGAGATGAGACCATAAAGACTTTTAGTATTGAGAGCATTTCACAATAAAACCTGTGACAGCAAAGAACAGGAAATAATTATTTTTACTTTTTCCAGCAAGAACACCTTCAAAGCCTCAAACAATTAAAGTTCCATTCCAGTCCTCTTTTGGTCTTTTGTAAAAGTGCTCCTAGTAGTCTTAATTATGCCATTTTTAGAAAAAAAAAAAAAAAAAAAAGTTTTCTAGAACATAGTTTCTGCAGAGCGGCAGGAGTTCATCAGAAATCCCCCTCTGACAGTTGGGGCAATCTTTTTCAAACTGCATTGTTTCATCTGCTCCTGATTCACAATGATTTGAATAAAGTAATACTCTGAAATGCAGTTTTGATCTTAATGTTCTTTATAGATGTCCTCCATCATGAGAAAAATGTCACAAGAACATGTTAAAAACAGTGAATCTTTAACTTGTGTGGAGGTAGTGCCCTTTTAGTTGAGATCATTGGTCCAGTTTTTTTTCTCTTATGTTCTTTTTCCCCCTTGTTACTACAGCCCTGGTCATCGCTTTTAATTCAATCAATCAATCTTTATTTATATAGCACTTTTCATATAAAACATAACACAAAGTGCTTTACACAAAATAAAAATAAATAAAACAAAAATAATAATGATACTAAATAAGCAAATAAAAAACAAATAATAATATAAAAATAGGCATAAATTAACATAAAGTCCCCTCCCCCAGATCCGTACACAACCCCCACCCCTGTCAGAGCTCCCACCCCCTAACTGATGGAGATTGGCAATAAGAAACAGGCTGAGCATGACAGTTTGTTTTTAGAAACGCAAAGAGTTGGGACCTCTCTCTCTGTGAGTAGCGGCATAGCCAACAAAATGCAGCGACACAAGCAGGGACCCGCCTCACCACAGCTAGGGAGCGATGCAGGTCCCCATCCAGAGCCGCCGCGGCTGAACGGCAGCCAACCCAGAGAGAGAGAAAACCTACTGAGGAAGCACCGGAAACAAAATACAATTAAATTAAAAAGTAAACATATTGATAAAAGCAAAAAAAACAAAAAAAACAACAATAAAACATTATAATGAGGAATTTAAAATGAATACATAATTTATTGTAAACATTATAAAATAGATAATCGATAAATAGGTAAAAAGATACAAAGTAAAAATTATTTGAAAGCCAGGTTAAAAAGGTGGGTCTTGAGCCTTTTCTTAAAAACATCTATGCTCTCTGCAGCTCTTAGATCCTCTGGCAGACCGTTCCACAAACGAGGGCTATAATACTGAAAAGATGCCTCTCCGTAAGTTTTGGTTTTCACAGCTGGAATGGTTAGAAGACCAGTGCCAGAGGATCTCAGGGTCCGCGAGGGTTCATATTTAACTAAAAGATCTGACAGATAAGAAGGCGCAAGACCATTAAGACATTTAAAAACCATTAAAAGTATCTTAAAATCAATCCTGAAGCTTATGGGGAGCCAATGCAGGGATTTTAAAATTGGAGTGATATGGGCCTGTCGTCTGGTCTTGGTAAGAAGTCTTGCAGCAGAATTTTGGAGAAGCTGAAGATTCTTAAGGTTAGTTTTTGGAAGACCGGCAAGCAGGGCATTACAATAATAATAAAAGCATGCATCAGCATCTCCATGTTAGCGAGAGAGAGTAGTGGGCGGACTCTAGCCAAGTTTCTAAGATGATAAAAACACGTTTTAACCACATGTTTAATATGTGGGATGAAAGTTAGCTTAGAGTAAAAAATAACGCCAAGGTTTCTTACTGTTTCTGAATAATCTAATTAAAGTTCTTTTAACTTCAAAAACTTTTTCTCTCTCTTAGCTTCAGGACCAATAATTAAAATTTCAGTTTTCTCCTGGTTGAGCTGCAGAAAATTATTTGTCATCCATAATTTTACCTCTAAAATACAGTTAAAAAGTGCTTCTATTGGCCCTGTGTCATCAGGAGACATAGCTATGTACTAATTGCAAATATTAATTGCAAATATTTCCATTTGTGTTGCCTACCCTGAGGCTATTTAACTTGGTTTTCAGGTTATTCTTGTGAGGCCATCTGTTGTTACCATTTCCTTTGTCCCTTGGGTAATAGTTTTGTCATGATTAAGTTTAGTAACTTTGGTCAATTTTTAGGTTTATTTACATTCTATTCTTGTCAAAACTGGTGTAACTCTCTGTGATTGTTATGGTCTCCATCATCCTCTTCCTTCATCCTTAACTCTTTCCTTTTTGCCTCTTTTTTTACCTCTTCTCTTTCTAAAGTACTTAACATACTTTTACATTTTCCATCTGCATCCAAAATCTCTTCATGAAAACACTCAACACTACACTCACTTCCCCACACACATCACTGTTGTTCATCCTGTTTTCATTCAGGTGGGGTATGGAGCATGGCCTTATTAGGAGACAAAGGTTCTTTGTCTTTCAACCTTTGCAAAATGTCAAGAATGTCTGGTTGCCCACTGAATACGAGGAGGAAAAAGGGAGGGTTCAAGATAGTATGGATTGCCTAACAAGAGAGGGGAGGAGAGCTGTGATAATTCAGATCAAGCAACTCTTTGTGACCAACCAGAAACCTCTTGCTGTAGGTGACGATTTGGTTCTTTGGTCTGTAACATCGCTTTGAACGGAATTCATGATTCACTCAGATTTACCGTGGTTATTCAATCCCCACAAAGTGCAGCGACGTAACTAACTGTTAGGTATTTTGTGCACTGTTTGGTCTCCATCTATGGTACTGAGAGTCGATACTTGCATTCGGGTCAGGGCCAGACGCGTCTCCATTACATGGCTGAACATTTTGTCTCCTCAGTGACAGGGTTGTCAAGGTGATGAGAAGCTCGGTCAGTGGATTGTTAATGCTGCCCCGAGTATCTTGGCAGGTAGGAATATGCCATGCTGTCCAACACAGTGTCCCTAAAATGAACACTCATTATTTTCTAAGCTGCTATATAACAGCTGTAAAGGCTGCAGACTGCGGATCACATAGTGAACTATGGTCCCTGTAATCAAATTTGTATTAATTATTTAGGTTGGCAATCAGCAATCTAATTTTACATGGACAGCTCCCTAAAGACTACAATAATTATTCAAACATCAAGCACTGAACTTAGCCTATTAATTAATAACAGCTTTAGGTTAGGGCTGTTTATTTTCTACCGGGACTTACTATAACGCTGATTAGATACTTTGAGTTGTTGAGTTTCGGCTCGAATATCAATAATATTGAGATTGTTGCATTACATATGTGCTCCCTGCAGTGAAGTGGAGAACATTTTTTTATGATTATTTTTGCACAAAGTAGCCTTTAAAATCAGCAGGTGAGCTGGCCACCTATCTGCACCGCTGCTTGTCTGTCTGTGTGGATTTCTAATGGTTCAGGAGACAAGGCAACCTTTAACTCTAACTTCTTACATAACTGTCTGTCTGTCAGAAGCCAACAGGGCTGTTGGCTGCCAGGGAGGTGAGGCGGAGCACATCGATTCCTCCTGTGGCCCTCTTTACCACAGATTCATTAGCCGACATCAGCCATTCTTTCAGAAAGCCAGTTATGGATGCAGGCACTTATTTTGAAAGGGAACAGACTCTGCTGCAATTTAAAACTGAAGTCATTTAAAGTCATAAATGCATTTTTTTCCTTAAAATAATAAGTCTATGACAGCATTTCTAATAAGATGCTTGAACGTCATTCATTATTATTACTATGTCAGAAATGCCACACCTGCAAACACAGTTTTATTATTCTGGCATTGACAGGAAAAACTGCAGGGAATGATGGGTCTTCTTTTTGCAGCCTCTCCACCCCCCCACCATGGTTAGATTCGTGGAGCTCAGTGTAAACTGAAGAGCCTTAGTGTTCAATAAGGCAGTAAAGTCAGGCTGATATGAGGCTTACGGCAGGTGTGGCAGTCTGACACTGGCCTGTCTACCTGTCCTCCTCCGTGTCTGTTTATATCAGCCTTGGGACATTTTTAAAGGTCTCTTATGAAATCTGAGGAAAGGAAGCAGGTCAGCTCAAAAGGAGAAGAAAGGAACCTGATAGAACAGGTATGCAGACAGCGGCTTTCAAGACTGCTAATACAATGACATTTCTTCCCACTGTCTGAAGCATCATGGCAAGTACTTCAGCACTGTATGCACGATTACATCTGCACTGCAAGGAAGCACTAAAAATATTATTACGAAGATAACATGTTATTACTATAGCTCCTTCCACAGATTAAATTATAAAGTATAGTACAATGAACAACATAGATGTTAAACCAAACAACATGATTAGATAAAAGAAAACATAATAAAAATGTGTTCATAACAATAAAACTTGTCATAAAAGACAACCAACTTAATAGAGTGAGACTGAACTTTTTTTGTTTTTTATTAGCTGTCTGGAGCAGGGATGGGGGGGATTCCACAAATGTGTTGCCACTACCTGGAAATCGGGGTTCCCTCCAAATTAGTGGTCTGCAACCTGAGACACTTAAAGAGCCATTCGGGTTAATTTCTCACAGACCACAACCCAGCAGGAGCCACTAAGTCTTACTTCATCCTTAAAAAAATAAGACACTGCATGCCACACTCCCTTAGGCAGGCAGCTCCAAAGCTCTATAGCTAAGACAGTAAATCAATAGTCTTTAGATTTTAACCACGAGGGCTCTACCTGAGGTGTTTACTCTACATTTAGGCTCATACAGCGTCAACAATAAAGCTATTTAAGTCGGTTTTAAAACAAAAAAAAAACAATCAATAAAATCTTGAAAAAGACATACGGCTGCTTTTTAACTATTTAAAAGCGACCTAATGCGTTGCATAAACTAGAGTAAACGCTTTCACGGATCACATTTTGGTCTAATCTTGTGTAAAATGATCTAAATCTGTTTTTTGGTTTTTATTTTATGTTATTTTGTATTTTGAATGAAAAAATTAGGAATGTACATTTTTAATGATGACCAATGCTTTGTCAGTTTGACTGATTGATTTCATCTTTATGTTTTTGAAAAGCTTCACAGTTGATCAAGGCGTGATAATCAGCTGGCATAAAGTTACCATTTCAAATGATCAAACGCCTCACATTGGAAATGAAGGGGAGGGTCAGTTAGGCATTCTGGGATTACAGAGATTTTGTAGATATTTGTAATTTGCGGCAAAGTTGAAGGAAACTTTGGATCAATTAACCATGAAAAAGAACATAAATCAAAGATTTAATTGGATCTAAAATTAGGACCTTTTGGAACAAGAATATTACTCTCTCTGTCAGGCTTATTTTTTCATTTTGGATATTTGCATCTTGCAACACAGGGGTAAAAAGCAATATTAGCATTAATAATAATAATTATTTACTTCTAAAATTGTAATTTTTATTTTGGTAAATTTCTCACTTTGTGATTCCTCCTGAAACCCACCCCACCTTTGTGTGACACCTTAGCGGTTCTCCAATCTAATTTTCATAGTATCTTTCTTTTTCTTTTCTTTACCTTTCCCTCTTTTCAAAGATTCAAGGATTCTTTATTGTCATTTGACCACTATTTGATTAAAGTGCAAATATAGCAAGCAGAAAATGATAACAAAATTATACAGTGCTCAGTATAAATGAGTGCACCCTCTTTAAAAATTACTATTTAATCAGTAGCGCGATGAACAAAAGAACAATTTCCAAACTTTCCACAAGGATGAGTTTTATTGAACACTTATTTTACTCCAAAACATGAAATGAAGGTGAATAATGTAACTTAGATCACAAAATATTGAGTTTTACTCAAATTGGTTGAAGCAAAAATAAACACACCCTGAATCAAAAACTACTACATCTAGTATTTTGGATGATGGCTCTTTAACATCTCGACACTCCTCTCAAGATGTTAACTTTCGTGGACAGCCTGGACGTCTCTGTAAGACGGTTGACTTGCGTCTTTCTTAAATTTTTAGATCACTTTTGCTACAGTATTTTGACTGATATCTAAAGCTTTGCTGATCTTCTTGTAGCTCTCACCATTTTGTGTAAAAATATCATTTCTCTTCCATAAGGAGCCATTTCTGACAGCATGAAATGGGCTTTTCTTT
>BSAI01000162.1:10075025-10236358 GCA_036245035.1 Adrianichthys oophorus | reverse complement strand
TATATATATATATATATATACACACATATATATATATATATATATATATATAATATATATATATATTAACATTCTATGATGGCCCTGAAGTTCAAATCCTTCCAACATATCACGCATCGCAAAAACATTCTAAAGATGAGGGATTCGTTGGTGTGATTTGCACTTCAGGGCCACCGTACTGGCTGAACCCTCAAAGGTGATTACAACATTTCTGTAAGTTAACTTTAAATATACTTATAAATTGACCCCAGCGGTTGCAGGTCCTCAATTTCTTAACTTCACTCGTCTTGCTTCTTGTCAGCCATCTGTTCTGTAAACGCATCTTCTCGTTTTCCTCCATTTGCATCCCTCTGCTTTATTGTTTTCCCAATGCTGCCATAAATCCAGGCAGAGATGAATGAACTTAGGAATATTTTGGTTAACAAGTTTACAGAGATGTTACCAGGCGGATTTCATTAAACTCGCTGGAAAGGGAGGATTGTAATTTTGGGGCAGACCTGAATGATGAATTTGAGCAGAGAAAAGCCTCTCAGATAGCGCTTCTGAGGGATCGGCTGTAGGGCTTGGATGGGCAAGAAAAAAAACTATGTGGAGCAAGGGTGGGGGCCAAACCACACACCTGCTGCTGTATCAAGATGTATCACCCTATGTAATCTCTTCAGAGATTATCATAGTAAACACATTTACCTGACTGTAAAATAGTTACACATCATCTCTAACCCAACTCCCTAAACAGAGTGGTAAATCAGCCGAGATTACACTCAAACTGTTTTCAGTAATTAAGCAGCATTTGAACACACAGCAAACTTGAAAAGCAAAAATGCAAATGCAGAAGTTCTGGCATTCACAAACAGGCGTATTCTGCCACCCAGAAATATTACAAGCACAGCTTTTCAGTCGCACTCTGCTGGTTTAATGACACTACAGTGTATTAGTGTGACTAAATTGACTGTTTCCCCACACAGTCATTTAGATTTGCTATAAATAACAAACAATTACAAAATAACTGCTCACCACTCTTGCAGAGTTTTTTTCTCACAGACAGGTTGCTGGTGCCTTAGATGAGATTTGTTTATGTGAAGATCACACCTCTGACCAGGTGCACTGGACTGAACTCCCTGTCTGCCAAACAACACATGGTCACTGAAGCAGAGTGTGACAACAAAGGAAAAATGCAAGCTTGAAGTCACTGAGAAAAAAAGATGTGCATATATTGTAAAATTTACCGTCAAAGTCAGAGAAAGAAGTTCAACCCCGAGGTTTCCAGGAAATACCAGGACAATAGAAACTACTGCACAGATCTATCGATTCATTTGCAGTTTCTAAAACTTTGCCCAGGCTTCTGTTTAGATTATGATATGATTTGAAACAAATCTAGATGTAATCTTAATGCAAACATGTACAAGAGGAAAAGGAAATTAGCTCCATCATCTCTTTATATCCAGATTTCTCAGCCGTCTGTGTCCTGGTCTAAGTCCTAATGGTTCGGGTTGAAACTCCAAGCTCTCCTGCTTCCTGACTAATCAATGCAGCTTCTTCCGTGTAAAAGTAACTCTATACTCAAGCAGGGAGGATAGGGGAGCTACCACGACGGCCTCCCCTGTCTCTTTATCCTAATGAAGCTCCCAGGTAATCAAATCACTGTACACACAGGCAGATGGCCAATAAAGGGACGATCATCAGGGCTCTCAATGGGAGCATAACAAAGTTTGAAAGTCACCAATGGGTTATTTCTTTTTCTAGCTATCATCAAGCAAAAAGGACTGAACATGTGGCTCCTTTGGTTCCATATGGCCACAATATTGTTCGTCTATGAGCAAGCCCCTTCTGGATGACTGAAATCCCACATGCTGATTTGCTCAATTCTTCTGAAAGTGTGTTTTAATTGTTGGTCTGACACGACAGATGTTAAAAAGCAGGAGAAATATTTTCCTTCATAATCATGGGTAAAATAAAAAAGTCATATCCAATCTGAATCACTGCTTTCCAATAATAAGGGAGGCCACAGAAATCAACTGTGCCACCAGAATCACTTCCCCGTATACAGGATAAAAGGCAAGGAAACACATCAAAACTGATCACAATTTTAAATGTTCCATTGATCGAGCAGAATAAAAAAAAAAAAAATAGATAAAAGAACGACTTCTCGGACAATAACTGTCAAACATGGAAGAGGAAGTGCAATTGTATGGGGCTGCTTTTGTTGGATTGCAGGTGAACAAACCCAGCTTCCTTAGCATTCTGCAGCACTGTCTTTCTTACATGGTTGTTCAGGAGTTCAACTTACAGCAAGAGCATAAACCCAGGTAATGCTGGGAACTACCCGAGGATAAAAAAAAATAAGGTAATAGGCTAGAAAACATGGAGGTGGTGGGCAGCAGAGTACTTGAACCCTGCTGAGCTGTTTGGGATGAGCCACATAGAAGATTAAACGCAAAGCAACCGAGAAACTGCAAACTTTTAGAGCAACCTCTACTTTGTGGGAAATACTGAATTTCTCTATAAAACAAATGCAGTAACTGTGTTAAAGTTCCATTCCAATTAACTTTTGATCTATTTTCTGTTATTTGCACCATCCTAATTCCATGTTTGGTGCAGAAACACAACAATCAAAGGTTTAGTAGAGGTAATCCAAAGCCTTTAGTCACATTAAGATAAAAAAAAGTTTAAACAGTACATTATGTTTTGATGATTGTCATGAAGCTTTTGACTGCTAAACACATTTATAAGTGTATGTTTTCCAAGAAATGGCTTGAAATAATCTTCTCATCCTCTGCATGTCGGTGTTATGGGACAAAAGCATTATGGCACACTAATATTTTAATGCTTGATTTCTCTTTTAAGCATGCCCTAATTTAATGGATATTTCAGGCAAAGAGTTTGTTTATTGTTTATTTCCGTGTTTATTCGTGGGAAATAATTGAATTGTAACTAAATGCAAGTACCAATCTACATGAGTGAGCTCCACGTTGCACCATTTAATAGGATTTAACTATGAGATGATTATTTCAATTAGTCACAACTTTTATTTATTACAGTGCCTTTGGGCGCAGCTGCAACAACTGTGAAAATCTGCAAAAGGTGATCATTATTGAATTTTTAGCCTTGAACTGTCAAGACGGATGTATAGATTTAATGCAATAGATCAAATTTAAGATTAAAGCAACATGGAGAGCAAAGCAGTAACTGTTTATTCACAGCCAACGCTAAGCACATGCTAACCTTTTTATGATTTTTTTGCGTTCATGTTAGTGTACTAATTCCAAATACTATCACTTTTGGAGTCATGTGGCACTAGGATTACTTTTCAAAGGTCAACACTGTCTTCGGAGGAAAATTAGGTCTAAACAAAGCTGAGATTAGGACACACTGCACACTATTATTTTCCCTATGAGCTCACCTACATCTTAAAACAAACAAACAAAAAAAAAAACTGCATATATAAAGTAGGAGTTCTGGTTAAGGGTACTTAAAGCAGTGTAGTCAGAATGCTTCCCAACTTTCCAAGCATCACTGTCACCGTTTTCAGACATGTTGCATGCAGCTAGCAGGTGCCAGCCCAGGTAACAGATGAGGATTTCTAATTTGTTTAACTAACCAGCAAAGTATTAGTCCACACAAAAAAGTTAAAATATCAGTGTAATTTCAGGTGTTTGTTAATTGTTCCTTTATGGAACTCCATGGTTAAGAAGAGTGACTCTAATCTGTTCGTTCAACAAAACTCTCTCAACTGTAATGGTCTTGTACAGAGTCTGCACATATTTAAAAAATGTACTGAACCGCTGTCTATTCTGTCATATTATTAAATGCAAATTATGTGCCGCAGAACCTGTTGCAGGTAAATTAATTTCACATTTATCTGTAGCCAAAGAGCAGGTTTTGTTTCTGTCTGTCTTACACGTCTGCTGTGACCACATTCAGTTTAGAGTTGGATGATTCTGTTTTAGGGCCGCTCATGTTATGACCCACCTCTGTGACCGTGTGCAGTGAGTGAGCCTTCAGAGCATGCATGACTGTTAACCACTGTGCCTGTGAAACACAAGTGCTTCATGCATGCAGAAGTTACAACACACAAATAACCAAACAAATATTCAACATTAGGTGTGACTTTCATCCATTAAAAGTAAAGAAATGCATTTTTGATTAGTGATCAAGTCAATGGAATCAACCATAATGTGGCATGTTGTGTATTGCACAAACATTTCTCATATGACATAAACAAGTGCCCAAGCAAGAACATTTCTCTTTACATTTGTTGAGATCAAGCAGATCTCGACAGATTAGAGTTAAAAAGTTGCACTTGCCGGGTCGAACTCTGACGAGTGACCCATCAGGAGGAAGAATGGTTAATTAAAACAGACGCTGGAGGGGGTTGATCATGAAAAAGTTCCAATTTCCTCTGTGCAGCAAATGCAACGTGCTGTAAATCAAACTTTAAACTAGATCTGTGGTCCAGCATGGGTCTGTAAACAGAGGAACTGGTCTCTGAATGAAAGAATTATATCTCTAAGCACTTGTGGACACACTTTTTTTTTCTTTTGGGGAAACAATTACTTCAACACAAATAGATGCTCTTAACATATACATTTTTTTTTCAAATTGCCTTTTTTTTCTAAATAGAACTAATGCAAGTTTTTATTTTTTTCCCAAATGTTTGACTCTAAAACCTGGCATTCTGGCCTCCTTCTTATTATTTTGTTGCTCAGGTGCAATCAATCATTCCATTTCAAGCCAGTTTTTGGGCTCTACGTAAAAAATGAACGTCCAATGCATGCTAAACCAATCAAACTTTGACAAATTAGGGACTGGGGTTTAGTAGTGACGTATGGATGACGTCTCTCTTAATTCACGGAAGTACCAGCCGTTTGAAAATTGATCATGGGAATTAATAATTTTGGTTTGTTCCCGGCCGGAATTCTACGACACCAAGTCACCAAGTCTAGTATCAGGTACCAACAGTCCAGTGTGAACACCATGGGGTAAACATGGTTTCAAGAATGTGTGCTTAAGATGTACTTGAACGTGCATCACATATCAATGTCGTTTTAGAGAGAAAGAGACACCAAATGAAAGATTTCTTTTTTTTTGGTACTTGGAAAATATTCAGGGGAAAATACCATCAACCTAAGAGTCCATGATGTTTTTCTTAGTAATAAAACTGTATTTTTTATACTGTGTAAGTTTGTCATTAGATTATGGAGGACCAGACACAGAGCAAATAGTTGCAATTCCCAACAGTGTTCATTTAGACACTGACAGCACACACACACACACACGCACACGCACACACACACCCACACACACGATCCAATCCCATTCAATGCAATGTAATGAGATATCTACTGCTTCCCATTTGAGCCTCTTCATCCTCCACAGAGCAGAAACAAACGATGGGGATGCGAGCAGAGGGAAGGACAGGAACTTAAGGACAGGGTGGAATATCCTATTCCCCTTCTTCCTCTCTTCTCCGTTTAGGGAAGTCATGTCTCTCCAAAGCATCACATTATAATTAAGTGGGTCTGACTTTACTCGGCCGTATAGTCCTTTCTCCATGTGGGCACACGGACACACAAACAGACAGCACATACTCTCATGGTAATAGCCTTAGTGACACTGTTTAAATATGAATGACCTCATTCTCTCTCATTAATAATGGTTGCATTGCTGATAAGTCTGTGATTGCTGCTGTGTGTTATGGTGGGGGGGGCATACAAATTAGACTCCGCAGAATAATATCCCTGTGTGAGTATAGAAAGGGTAAATATACGTGTCTGATAAATTGCGCATTCACAGCTGTTTCCATTAATCTGGTGGCAATAGAATATGTTTGTCATGAGTGAATCTCCCATTTCTAAAATGTGAGATGACAAGTTAACGCATGGATTGTAGCGCAAGTATGTTGAAGATATAGTCCAAGCTCGGGCTTAGTTACATCAGTTGTTTGGAGATTTCATGGTAATTTTTGGCTCATCAAAAAAACGTGACCTGAAATTAAGGAAAGTTGTTCAAATAAAAGCACAAACATTCATTTGAGTTTTTTTCTTTTTTATTGTATTATTATTCTTTGTAGTTCACAATGTACAGCAACGTATCTGACTGAAGCCAAAGGCAAAATCCGGTGCTAAAAGTCCCACTCTGATCATCATTTGATCAATTGTAAAAGGGTTCCCAGTGGTCTTTTAATTATCAATGTACCATGTTTAGCCAACATAAAAAAAGGAAAAACTGACAGACATAGTTTCTGCAAAACAACAGTAGTTTATTTGAAATTCGCCTCTGAGACTAAGCGTGTCCCCACTACCCATCATCTATCTATTCATACTCTCTCCTGTTAGATTACAGCCCCTTGCAACCCCAACCTAACATAGCAACAAAAATGGTGAGCATTATTGGAACTCACAGCTCAAAATTGTGAAAACAATTTTCATTGGAGTGGGTCTAAGTCATCACTATACCTACAGCTAACAGCCATTTTATCAATAGACCATTGAAGCCAGTGAATACAATCATAAGAGAAAAAGTGTGTATAGAACTTTGGAGGTAAAGAATAAAAACAAAGAAGTAAACATGGTCCTAAATTTGTATCTGCCTTATATAAAATGTCGGGAAAAGTAGAAACATATTTACTTGCATACACACCTTTTTGGGGCAACTGGAAATTGTGCTTTGGCATCAGTATCCAGTAGGCTGCAATGGAGAAGTTTGCTAAGAATAATTCCTCATCTCATAAAAAGAGAAAGGGAGGATGCAGGTAGAAAGAGAAGTGTGATAGAGCAAGCTGTGTGTCCTTTAGTAATGATGAGTCAGGGAAAAAAGGAGGCGCACCCTAACGCACAGCGAGCCATAACAAGGTACTGAGTGGCCACAAACATCCAATATGCTAAAGGCATACAAACATTGGTTGTTGTGGTTTCATTGATTAGGTGATTAGAAGCAAAGATATCATCTCTTTGCATTTTCCATACATACTTCTGCAAGTGTTTATAGATTGCTTTGAGAATGTGCCTATATATGCCTGTGTTTTAGTGGTTGACAACCTTACCAAAATTCCCATTTTTCCTGATGAATTACAGCAAAGTGTGTTGAGACAGCTTAAGACTTAGAGAAAGTAAGAACTATAAAAGCAGAAAAGGTCATCAGTTTTGCCGTCTGGGCCTGCCTTTCAGATTGCAAAGAAGCAGTCTTTCCTATTTTGGTAATCATTCACTCAAATATAGTTATCTATGAAGAAAAGGAAAAAAATAAAAAATAAAAAAAAAAACAAGACAAATCTCATTGCGCTGCTATTATGCATTCTTTCAAATATTTTTCTTGTTTTATTTAAATTAGACATCAAAATCCACCCGAAGCCAGGATTCTCTATGTCTGCCTGCCATCACCTGAAATGTGTATCTACCGATGGAAATCATCTTATTAGGGCTATGTTAATGCCCTCTGTGGATTTCAAGGGACACCTTGTCTGCCCTCATTTTAATTGGCTGCGGCTATTTATATTTAATATATTTGAATACGGAACATCACCTTTGCCTTTGCTCACTCTGACCCTGCAGTGGGTAGCTCAGGGCGTCACACTGGAGATTGATGAAGATCAGGAAAAATAAATTGGTTGTGATGAACCACAGGATTTCACTGGATTCGTCTAACAACATCTGATGTATGTCTGGTAAAAAACCACGGCGTGTTTGAAATGCCTGGATGTCATGAGGCCATTATAAAAAACTATACATCAAAACATAGCATGCATACAATGTTTAAAAATTTATTGTTTTGCAGTTTCAGCTAAATCAACTTGACTTTTAGCCGCTGTAGGAAATCACTATAAAGTTTAAGATGATTTAGATGCTTAAACAAAACACATTTGTCTTCAGAGCAACATAGGAAACAACATGAGCCGCACACGACCACTAAAAAGTGGAAGTCTTCAAATGTTTGTCACATTTAAAAACAGAGTGGACAAAGAAGAGGTAACACTTTCTGCCAGATGCAGGAATTGTCTTTTTTTTTTTTTTGCATTTTATAGCTATAATAATATAACACCTATCTACAGGTGGCCACTTTTTTAGGCACTCCTGTCCAAATGCTTGTTAACGCAAATTTCTAATCAGCCAATCACTTGGCAGCAAACCGACCATCAGAATGGGAAAGAAACAGGATTAAAGTGACTCTGAATGGTCTGAATATCTCACTAACCGCTCATCTACTGGGATTTTCACGCACAACTTTCTCAAGGGTTAGCAGAAATGTCTTGTTGATGCCAGAGGTCAGAGGAGAATGGTCAGACTGGTTCCAGCTGAAGAAAGACAACAGTAACTCAAATAACCACTGGTTACAACTGAGGTCTGCAGAAGAGCATCTTTGAACGCAGAACACGTCCAACCTTGAGGCACAAGCAGGAACCCAGTGTTGTTGTTGCTCCGCTGGTTATTTAACAAGTCTTCACCAACATTTTCAGTCAATCATTCAGGATTTAGCAACTTAAAAAAGTGATTCTTTCTCGTGGAGAATGACTGGATCTTACAAGAAGAGAGTAAAAGAAAACTCAACACATGTAACGAAACACCATCAGAGGTCAGAAAGGGACTCCATTAGCCATTGAAGAGTCAAAGGTTTGAAAAAGAACAATTCAACCTAAATATGGGTTTAATACTGTCGAAAACTTTTAACAGAATTGTGCATGCACAGTGCTTCAGCTGTACGGTGTGCATGTTGCTCAGTCAGGAATGCACTGATATACACGCATACGCTCAGAAGCACACAGCCTCTTCAGCCCTGAGGCCACCTCGAGGACAGAACACATGATGGAGCAGGAAGAAGGAAAGGTGCAGTGACTGGAATAAATCCAGAAGGCTGACATGAAGGAGAAACAAGTTGATATAATTTCATACAGCTCGTGTGGCGTTGCTCACAATGTTATCCCATCATTTAGTTTTATCACTCACTATGATCCTGAGTTAGTTGTGCTGGTTTATGGTAAATGAATGGTTATTGGTAAACACTGAAGCTCTATGCAGTCAAACCTTTTTGTGAGGAGCTCAGACATTTTAAGAAAAGGGGGTTTATTCTCAAATAGGATTCGCAAAAGTCTTGTTTTGTCAGTGGATATCACATCGTATCAACCTTAATAGTTCAGAACAGAACAAGCACAGATAACACATTTAACTTGTCAATGTCCCTTAAAAATTATATAAAAGTGAAGTTGTTTGGATTCTATTTCATTTTAATGTTTTTAAATTTGTTGATTTTAAAAGCAAAAAATAAATAAATAAATAAATAAAACATTAGAAACATCTCATATCTGTGAACAATGAATCAGTAAAAAGACTGTGGTTGTGGAGGACCCAAACAGGACCTATGGTCTTGTTGAATGACAACTAGGGATGTCCTGATCAGGTTTTTTCTTTACCCCGACTCGATTCTGAGTCATCTGATTTCGTGTATCTGCCGATTCCGAGTCCTGGTGTTGTTGGTGTTGTAACACACCACCAAAATGAGCAAATACAAAATAACAGATCTAGGTTGTCCCCTATTTTTTATTTTATTCACAATTTTTATAATTTAACACTGCACTTTCCTTTTGAGGTAAGTATTGAGTAGTACAGTGGACATTAAATCCTACATTTGATCTCAATAAAATCATAAGCTCGACTTAAAATACCCAGATGGCATGTAAAACAATAATTAAATAAAAGTTCAACAGTGTCAAAAAGTAAAGCCTTTGTCAAAAGCAAAATTAAGTTGTGACAGGTCGAAAACCTGAAACACAACTAAGTATGAGGTCAAAGAAACAAGGTGTTATGATCCTCCTTTAGTGTGTATCTGTGAGTGTGTGTGCATAAACATGTATTTCATCTGCAAATGGTCCAGCAGCATTCTGTTGGGTGCCTAACCCCATCCTCTGCACCTGTGATTGAGGTTCCCTTCACTTCACTTCATTCCTGGGAGGCCTTAAAAGAGCTGACAACACCCAGCTCCAGTGGGCAGCTCATTTATAGAAAAGAAATCCTGCATCCAGCCTACCCTCTCTGTCTTGGCTTGGTAAAAATTAGTTGTAAACTTATATAAGAAACCAAAGAATTGCTCCATATTGGTAAGATTAAGGATGCTTCTCCAGTTTTATGGGATTTTTTAATGCTTATTTCTTGTTGTTTTGTTATGTTTACCATTTTGAGTCACATGTTTCTTTGTTATTGTTTTTGTATGATTTTTTTTGCTCCTTTTTACCTAAGCTTTACTGTAATTACCCGAGTTCCACTTTTCATTCATGTTTCTTATTTCTCTACTTTTCTATACAGTGGTGTCACAACATAGGTGGGGGCTTTTCTGGCATAGGCATCCAGTTTTGATCACCTGATGGAGTAAAGTTTGGAGTGACGCTGAGAGACGTAGTCTCTCCAGCGTGTCCTGGGTCTTCCCCAGGGCTTCCTCCCAGAGAGACATACCTGGAACATCTGGGAAGCGCCCAGGAGGTATCCGGACAAGATGCCCAAGTCACCTCAACTGGCTCCTCTCAATGTGGAGGAGCAGCAGCTCTACTCCGAGCTCCCTCCGGGTGACCAAGCTTCTCATCCTATTTCTAAGGGAGCACACAGCCACCTTACGGAGGAAGCTAATCTCAGCCGCTTGTATTCGGGATCTCGTTCTTTGGGTCATGACCCAGAGCTTGTGACCATAGGTGAGTATTGGAGTGAAGATTGACTGGTAAATTGAGAGCTTTGCATTCTGGCTCATCTCTCTCTTCACCACAACGGACCGGTACAGTGATCGCATAACGATGGATGCTGCCCACCTTTATCACCTGTGGGTGATAAAGGGAAGCCCTGTTGGAGTCCAACATGCACTGGGAACAGGTCTGACTTACTGCCTGCCA
The DNA here is from genome assembly GCA_036245035.1 of Adrianichthys oophorus. Classification (NCBI taxonomy): domain Eukaryota; kingdom Metazoa; phylum Chordata; class Actinopteri; order Beloniformes; family Adrianichthyidae; genus Adrianichthys; species Adrianichthys oophorus. Next base: position 10,225,491 of record BSAI01000162.1, on the reverse strand, counting down.
TGTGAACCAAGCTGCTGCTCCGGTCATACAGAGATCGGACATCTCCCCAGTAAGGATACCCAGACCCCACACTTCCAGGGCACCCTCCATAAGGCACCACGGTGGATATGGTCAAATACCTTTTCCAAATTCACAAAACACGTACAGACTGGATGAGCAAAGTCCCACAAACCCTCCAGCACCTTAAAGAGAGTGTAGAGCTGGTCCACAGTTCCATGACCAGGAGGGAAACCGCACTGTTGTTCCTGGATCTGAGGTTTGACTTTCTTCTCCAGTACCCTGGCATTGACTTTCCCAGGGAGGCTGAGAAATGTGATTCCCTGGTAATTGGAACACACCTTCCGGTTCCCCCTTCTGAAAAGGGGAACCACCCCCCCTGTCTACCAGTCCAGTGGTACAGTTCTCAACTTCCATGCAATGCTGCAGAGACATGTCAGCCAAGATACTCCCACATCATCCAGAGATTTGGATTACTCAGGGCGGACCTCATCCACTCCTGGTGCCTTGCCACCAAGGAGCTTGTCGATTACCTCAATGACTTCAGCTTGGGTGATGGACAGAACCCACTCCAAAGTCCACAGCCTCTGCTTCCTCAAGGGAAGGTGTTTCAGTGGGATTGAGGAGGTCCTCAAAATATTCCTTCCAATTCCTTCCTGACGATATCCCCAGCCGAAGTCAACAGCTCCCTACCTGCACTGAAAACGGTGCATGCAGAAAACGGCTTTCCTCTTCTGAGGCGACGGTTATTGTGCCATAACCTCTTAGAGGCCAACTGATAGTCCTTCTCCGTGGACTCGATGGACTGAGTATCACACCTGCAGCCACTGAGTCAACTGCAAACTGCTCTGTATGGCAGATCATTCCTCCAACACATGTGAGGTCATCTTTCCGACAGTAAAAGTTTGGCTGAAAGGAGAAAATGAACTGAAAAATATTCGCAATTACAACAGCAAAAATTCTAGTGACAATACATTTTCTTCTTTTTCAAAAAGTAGAACATGTTGGCAATTTGTCCTCATTACAGGCCCTCAGATCTGGTAAAACAGTTTAATATCTTTGTGTTTCTGTTGTAATACAAATAAAATAATAATATAAGCATGCAAAAGTGGAAAAAACCTAAGGCTGGGAGTGTAAGCTCCTCAATTGGTCCATCTAGGACCAAAATCTATGGGATTTTACCACTTTAACATGATATTTTTTCCCCTTGAAATTATCACATATTCAAGAAATTCTTGGAAAATTCAGAGACATTGTTTTAAGAAAAAATGGGGAAACGGAAAATTGGAAAGAAAGGGGAAACGAGATCTTAAGGAGCGCTGCAATCAGGTATGATTTTAACACAACGGCTTGTGCAGTTTCGAAGTTTGTGCACAAATATGTGCGTGTGTAAACCGCGGATGCTTCAGTGACCTTTCACACCCATCTGTCGTTGACTGGTGCAGCTCGGCGCTGCTGGCGTCTCAATCAGCTGGCAAAACACAGCACAGACAACACTTTCTCTCCAGTTCTGTGGCAAACACACACAGACGCATGTTGATGGGTTAGCTGTTCGCCACAACAAGCATGTGATGGCTGCAGAAAAACACAGTGTCCCCACAGTGTTCCCTGATTAACGAGATGGTTTGTTCTCTTCCTCAGGCATGAGCCAATCAGCCTCGAGGACACAAATCTCTCCCAACTGGCGGTGCTGAAGGCCACCGGTCACTATTTATTGGCAATCTCACCCCTAACTACCCAGACAGGGAGAGCCACACGATTTCCACAGGCAGACATCACCATTGCGTCTGCCTCTTAGTGTGTTTTTCATGTGCTGAGCAGGAAATGTGATGGCAGGCAGATCATAAATTACACCCCTCATACATAATGAATTAACACACAAAAAGAAGTACAACATACACCCAGGGATGTCCTCATTTTAAGACTCTGTGGGTGTGGCTTTATGGTGAGGATACCAAAGGTTCAAGCCTCCATGTTAAAACCAGAGAAAAACTTAAAATCCACTAGATTTTAAGTTTATCCAACTCAAAAATGAAGTCCTGTTAACTTCTACTAACATTAGTTGGACGTTGGTACCTGATCATCTGGTAATCCATTTATTTTTCTGTTTTGAGAACACAAATGTATGAAAATATATACAAAAAGGTTTAAGCAGAACTTCTGCCTAAACCAGTGTTCAGTTTTTTTTCTTCAAATAGAGAAAATTTAGATAATTCCTTTTGGCAGACATAAAGAATTTTATCTCACAAATGTTCTCATTGCTCAATATTGATTACATATAATCCTAATTCTTTTTTGTTACCTCTTATTTGTTACCTTCAAATTCTATTGCCACACGTCAGCATTAGAACTCAAAAGAAGTATTATAAAATATTCCTACAATATTCATTTCTGGCTACATTTTTTATTATTGCCTCTAAAAGTACATTTAATTTATGTTGGTGCTTTATTTGTTTTTTGAGTTTCTGTTTTGAGTCAGAAAATTGTTTTAAGAAGTTGTATGCTGAACTTTTTTCTTTGTTTATAATGGAATTCCGGGAAAAAACAGCTAAAAATAAAAATGATAAATACCGCTGCATGTATAAACATGAAACTGCAAACTTTTAAAACCAGCATTATCTTAATGACCTAGTAAATACCTTTTTTTGTACATTGTTTGATTCCAGCCCTTTAAACCAAGTGTCTACATGCCTACATGTTTTCATGACATTCCTGCTCCCCTACTACTTACCTGGTTCAGGTGTTTTTCACCATTGGGAACAAGCAAGACGTAGATACCCTGGCTAAGTGGGTCAGAGACTCCAGTTTGGAAGAAAAAAAACAAGTAGCAAAACAAAAATACAAGTTCGCTTTTTTTTTTTTTAAGGGGAAACAAAAAAAAATTTTTTTTTCAATGTTTTCAATTGTTATGTTGCCATGTTTACAGATGAGAGGGATCACATTGGTAGCTCAATGAAAATTGCATCTTTGTGCATTGTGTATCAACAGGACAAAGCAAAAATCAGTTTTGTTTCTAAGTTTATGTACCATTAAAAGGTTGAGATGACCGCTGAGGCTGGCCTTTTCGGTGTGAGGCCAGAGCGCTAACCACTGCTCCACCATAAAACCTGCGACTACTTCCAATGAAAGGTTTATGTAAATGCGAGTTTTGGGCTTGTCTCGCATTCACCTGAAGCTACACAAGTTTCTACGACTGTATCCGGCTCTATGTACAAGACGCGCAACCTGTGAACGCACATTAAAAGTTAAACTAGGTTGAAATTCCAACCAGGAACTCGGGTTTGATGGTAACATGAATGAGATTGAATACAGAAGTGCTAACCGTTTCAAAATTGATCATGGAGGAAAAATGAATAATTGTGGTTTGTGTCCAGACTGAATGATATGACCCCCAAGTCTTTCATATTGTATTATATGTTATATTATAGTATAATATAGTTTATAATAGCTCTAATTGCACCGCTTTGACATTTTGCACCAAACCCCTTCTTGTCCAATTGGACTAAATGTGCGTTTAAGAACCTGCATTTAACATGCCCAGTGTGTACTTAGCTTTAAAGGGCATTTTCTTTTTTTGTTCCTTTCAAACTGTTTGGCTTGGAATTCTGTCTCTAAAAAAAAACACATTTTTATTTTTTATTTTGTAAAAGTAGATAAAAACAAACTATCCCGAATACATTTTAGTCTTGTGTAAACACAGTAAACAGTTCTCAATGTATTTTTTGATCAGAATTTTTCAATTGTTTAAAAAAGTTAATTTTTTTTCCACATCAACACAATGAAAAAAGGCAAACTTTTGGAGTCCATGCAGGCATGATTGTACTCTCCAAAGAAAGAGTATGGAGACAGGAAGAAGGGAGATGAAGAAAAGAATGCAGACAGAAGAAAAGAAAAGTTTGCTACAGTGGATGGGAGGAGAATGAAGAGAAAACACACACACAGATGATCGCAAGCCAGGAAACCGGGGTTTAACAGCTTGATCAGAAATCCTTTCAGAAATCTCCTAGAGTTATGAGCAGCGAAAGCCTGGAGAAAGAGAGGGATCACAGAGCTAATATTGGTTATATGCCAAAGAAAAGAACTAAGTTTTCTCTGGCATCAGCATATCTGTTACAGAGGACCATCTATCTCCCTCTCGTTGCTACAGGATGACATATATGGCAGCAGGGGAAGAATCTGCACATAAGCTCTCCAGTGAAGGCCTGCCAGCACTCTCTGTAATTGTCTCAGTGTGATTGTGACCACAGCTGCAAAGACACATTGCAAGTGCCTAATTCTTCCAATTTTTAGTTTCAACTAACTGTTCAAACCTGAGGCTCAATTAGGCCTCAGCCATCAAATGCGGCGAGGGAAACTCCTTTGCAGCACTTCAAAGGCACCTTGATCAGGATTTGTTTTCATTTCAGAGGAATTTTTGAAATTGATTTCCTCTTTTATTCAAGTTTGATTTAACAGAAACTAACCAAAATCGCCTCAAAACGTTGAACAGGTGAAGCAGACAAATAGATTTTTTATGATGGATGGATGGATGGATACTTTATTGATCCCAAATTAAATAGGTTGTGGTAGGGCAACACATACAAGACAAAAATTGCCCGAGTTTTTTTCTTTTCCTGCTTCACTAAACACAACATTTTTCCCTTCATTTGATCTGAATCTCACCCTAATGCAACAACACAGATCAGCCAGTTTAAAGGGAACTAAATTATTCTGACTGGAACCACATTCCAAAATAGATATTCTGTGTAAATCCCCGGAAAAGTACCTTGATGCGTCAACCATTCTTAACCTGCGCCGTTTTTCAGAGCTGTGAACATGTGTGTTTCTGTCCTGTGTTACCGCCTTTGTTGAATAAAGAGGCACAGAGCTGTGTTTTATTAAATTAAAGTCCCGAGAGGGCACAGCAGCAAATTAACTGCAGCCTAATGAACTCCTACCGCCACACATCACTCCACTAATCAGACAGCGGCAACGAGGCGCACACTCGCACATTAACAGTGAAGCTCTGACGCTTATGTGGGGAGCATAACATTTCAAAATCATATCATGTTGTTTGATTATTAAACAAAAGTTGATTTGTCTTTAAAGTATAGGCTCATCAGCGTCAAACTTGATTAAAACCTGACTATTGTATTAAAATGTCAAGTTTTATCTTTATATTATTGACTTTCAGTCTTGCTGACTTAAAGAAAATATGGATGGACTAATGAGGTTTGTCTAGCTTGTTAGATGAATCCGATTTCATTAAATATGTAATTTTCTGAAATGGGTTGCATTTATTTACGATCAAAAAAATCTCACCGAATTTGGAAAGATCCTGTTAACTGAAAAACCAGCCATCCTCATAAAAATTGTAATTACATTATTTTTTCATAACTAAATTGTAAATGAACATAAAAAGCACAAGCTTAAAAACTGCTGTAATGTGTCACTCTGTAGAAATGAAAACTCCACAAATCCTCCAGTATTTTGAATTTTTAAATGGTTCCATCCAATTAATCAAAACAGCTGTCAATGTCTTTCATTCATTGCAAAAGCTTTAACGTCCCACTCCAATCATCTTTTGATCTACTGTAAAACTGATTTAGTAGTCTTTTAATTATGATTAGTCCGTTTTTGATCAAGATCAAACCCCTGTATTGTGTTCTAAGACATAATTTCTGCAGAGCGGCAGCATTAGAAATTTGCCTTTGAGTTGTGGGTGAAACTATTGCTGTGGAGTAAGCCCGCCCCCTCTTCCCATCATCCAGTTACTCTCTCTCCCTCTCTCAACCTCACCCTAGCATTACCAGTGCAACAAAAATGGCGGGCAATATTGAAGCAATCCAGCTGTACAGTTTTGAGCCAGATGCCAACTTGGATGGGGAAAACAAGGACGTACTGATGCATCAGAATGGAGCGGAGCAGGAAGGTTGGGGCTTGCCATATTAGCTTCTACGTCACACCAACAAACTTTTTCCAACTGCATTTTTTTCTTCTGCTCCCGATTCCCAACGGTTCAAATAAAGAAATACGCAGAAATAAAATTTGAAGTAAAATGTTCTTAATATATGTCATCCATGACGGGAAAAATGACACAAGAACATGTGAAAAACACTATTTTCATGGGAGAGGGTCTTTAGCTCTGAATTTAAAAATAAGTTTTGTTGCAGAAGCACATTGTGGAAACTTATTTAGCTTTGGCTGTCTCTGCTGCACTTCTCTGAGGAGTGCCAGATTTAACACAGAGCGTGTGTGTCTGAATGTGTATATGTATCGAGTGTGTTTGCAGCACTGTGACAGTAGTGGGAGGATGGAAGTCACACGCCATCTCATCTTCCTTGAGCTTCTGTCCCTTAGGTTGGCTGATTGCATAACTGATCTGATGACAGAACACCGGCCACCTTCAGGGGAGGGGGGTTGTGCTGCCTAACTGATAACCAATGCAAGTTTCACATTAAAGCTTTCACACACGAAAAACCTTTTTTTTTTTTTTTAATAATTCATAATTTCTGAATAACTATTTTCAAATTGGTAACAGTATGAAGGGGCTGCACGGTGGCGCAGTGGTTAGCGCTCCTGCCTCACAGCAAGAAGGTTCCCGGTTCAAGTCCTGGCTGGGGGACCTTTCTGTGTGGAGTTTGCATGTTCTCCCCGTGCATGCGTGGGTTTTCTCCGGGTACTCCGGCTTCCTCCCACCATCCAAAAACATGCTTCACAGGTTAATTGGTTACTCTAAATTGTCCCTAGGTGTGAATGTGAGTGTGCATGGGTGTGTGATTGTGGCCCCTGCAACAGACTGGCGACCAGTCCAGGGGTGTACCCTGCCTTCGCCCATGAGTAGCCGGGTTAGGCTCCGGCAACCCCGTGACCCCGAAAGGGATAAAGCGGATTGGAAAATGAATGAATGAATGAATGTAACAGTATGAAAGAATCATTGCATTGTTTTCTAACAGCTACTATTGCCTTATATGTTTGAAACATCTTAATTACATGTGAAAAATGTCATTGAAACACTAGACCCATTCTATTTTGCAACCACTACGAAGTGCAAAAGTTATCTGATCCATTCCGAGCATATTTGGGTCTATTTTTTAAAGCGTTCCCCTTTGGTCTTCTAATTATGATTATGCTATTTTAAGCCCAAATCAAAAAAACTTGCGTTGTTTTCTAGAACGCAGGTGATGCACACCTACGGCAAAGGTGGCTTTTATGTCACAAAATACAAGTTTTTTCAAATGGCATTTCTGCTCCTGATTCACAGCGATTTCAATAAAGAAATACTCAGAAAGACAATTTTAAGCTTAATGTTCTGTAAATTGGTCCTCCATCATGAGAAAAACAACAAGGTGTTAAAAACACAATTTTTGTTGGTGTGAGTCTTTAAGAATGGCATGTTAAAGGAATGGGATTTTCTCAGCATTTGTTGAAAATGCAGCACAATACAGCCGAGAGGGGCTCAATGTGGTTTTTAAAAGGATTGAAACATCAAGAGTCAGGCTCTAGAAATATGAAAGTCATATTGGAGGCAGCACAAAGGTGCTAATCTTGTCAGAGCACCATGATCACCATGATTATAGTGACACCCTCTCAATCATCTTGGCTGTAATAACACAACACTCCTTCATCCTTTAGGGCTTTCCTTTTACTCCAACTCCTCCTGCTCTGTCCACGCGCACACACACACACACGCACACACACACACACGCACACACACAGATATGTGGGTCAGCGTGGAGTCGGTGGCAGCAGATTGGAGAGGGGGGCGGCCGCATCGTGTTATTTTCCCTGCGGACCTGTTCAGTTAAAGGCAGGTCTGTGGCATGCTGACTGACAGCTCAATGGAAGGCCTGCTGAGCGTTTACTAGCAGGTGAAGAGTCCCACAAGCGGAAATGGGGAACATACGCAGACGAACATGCACCTGAACACTGGCAGACACACTAATGCTGTCGAGTCAGCTGTGAGTTAAACACACAAGGAATAAAACCCTTTTCAACACACAGGAAAAGACACACACACATGTGCGCTGAGTGCTGCACAGTAATAAAACAGTCGCGCTCTCTAGGGATGGAGCTAGTGGCCACAAAGAGGGAGAGCGGAAGCAGCTGGCTGCTGAAATACTTCCCCTCCAAACACTGTAATTTCCACCCAAAGGCACACCTGGGCTGTTCTCACATATGTGTTTGTGCATTTTATGAATCTGAATAGTGCAAAATGTGAAAGTACCCCCCCCCGTTTCAGTTCATTCTCTTGTTCTACCAGACCTCTTGTGTTTGTGTGTTTATGCAGAATTATACGTAGATTATTCACAGAGGATCCCCAGAGTACAGCACAGCACCCTTATATTTACATGAAATTACAAGTCATTTTATCATCAAACGCACGCTGTTGCACAACACCAGCCGCAGTAATGCCGCTGCCCTGATCTAGTCTGATAAAGTCAGACACAGACAAGTGGCCAAAGTAAAAGAAGACAAATCTAACTCCAAAACAACACGGTTCAAACCAAATCAAACAAAAAGCCCTGACAAGAAGTGATGAAGACATTTGATAAAATCTGTTAAAATATAACACAGGTAAAACACAAAAGATATATTCACTTATTCATGCACAGCCTGCATTTACTGCAGACATTTTGGAATCGTGCAAAAGAACACCATCCGAAAGCTAAAAACAGTGAGCAATTTTGGTAGAAACGTCCAAAAAAAACCAACCTCAGATTCCTTTGCAAAGAATTGCCTTACCAAAAGAAGAGGATGATTCAAGTTTACAAGAAATTAATCCAGAATAATAAAAAGTATTTTTTGGCTAGAAGGGCAAGGAAATGTTTCTTGTTAAAGTAAAGCACTTAATGGGTGACTGGGTGTCAGATTGTCTGATAACTTTTTCGAGTGATGTTGCCGACACTGCTGGTTTGACACAACTCAATGGATACAAAAAGGCTGAAATGGCTAAGTCGATACGTGTTAATCACAACTGCCCTTACTGGTGGATGGGCCTCCTGTGGATAAAAAATGGGCGAATCTGTATGGGGGACGCAGGAGGTCTGTACAAAATAGCAAGGTTTCAGATAACTCACTGAGCCCGTAGAGTGAAAATATTCATGAACCCTTTTTCTATGGGCATGGTGACAGGTCAAAGTGAACATTTATACAACACACAATGATAAGTAAGCGTAAAGTAGATGAGACACAGGCATGTCGTAAGGATTGTTTTATTTTTTCAGCCAACCCAAATCCTAGCCCATTAGTGTTGTACCTGACTGTTTGACAGTCACACACATAAACACACGCAGACACGTGTGTGGAAGTTTCCTTTGGGTAAGACACTGAACCCAACACTGCTCCTGATAGCCTGGTTAGCACCTTGTATGGCAGTTCTGTTGCTACTGGAGTATGACTTTGTGCTTGTGTGAACGGTGTGATTTTGAAAGTACTTTGGTCTTGAAAAGCGCTATAAACATTTAAGTAAACGCCATGCACCACTTATGATACTATGCATGAGTTGCAGAGGTTGGTGGTGGGAGATACTAAACTGCAGTGATTTTTTAGCGCTGGCCTTTCAATGACCCTGTCTGACTTCCTGTTGGCTTAGTTTAATTGCATTGTTTTGGAATGTAGCATAAAACCAAAATGACAAAATAACTAAATGAAACAAGAGCTTGAATTAGACTAAAACCTCCTAGCACAATGGAAAACAACCAGAAAATGGAAAGAAAAATGAGTGTCTGCAGAGCAAAACAAATGCTAGAAGCTCAGATCTTGTAAAGCAGTCTTGGTGCTCCGCCATGCTACTTCCACAGAAACTAATTGCAGCCTTTTTGGCCAAACTATTGTAGAACTTTAACTGTGCACAAACAATATGGATCTGAAAATGATCTACGAAAGCAAGTGGGCTGACAACCACGGCACATTTTTGTGTGCCTGTCTACAAAAGGAATCTCAATGCAGCAAAACCGGCAACCAAAAACATCAGGCCAAAAAACCCACATGGATATTTATGCCACAGAAATTATGAAAGGCTGGCTACTGTCGACATGCCACAGACGTGTACATTTGGAAGCACGTGCACGCAGGAAGTGAAGTCCCCCTAGACTGAAACAGGAAGTTCCACTTTCAGTGTCTGAAAGAAGATGACAACACGTGAGGAAGGAAATATGAATAGGTGACCTTTTCAACCCCACATAAACAGACAGTTTAATAAAAATTAATAGCATTAGCTAAACAGGGAAATGTTGCCTAAAAGCACAAATAAAATGGGATTTAAGGAAATAGGGGAGGTTTTTTGGGAGGCAGTTGAATTGGCCGACCGACGTCCTGCCCTGGTAAAAAGAATGGCAATCTGTCTTTTTCAATCAGCGCAGTGATTAATTGACAAATATGCTGCATTAATAATACAGCTTGCTCTCCATTTTGGACATTGATTCACACTTTCTCGGCATATGGTGTAAGAAACCAATCAATCCGGCTCCCGTCATCCCTTTTTTTGCCCCCTTTCTTCCTTGGCTCCTGCATTACAGGGCTAAATATAGCTTCCTTCCCTCTGTCTTTAGCCACAGAATGAGTCCTGCATTTAATAAAGGACTGCACATTCAACAAGTCATATGTGGAAGATCTTCACAAATGACTGACTGAATTTAAAACCAAACACTTTATGAGCTTAATGCATCAAAAAGGAGACATAAATAATACGTTTGGGGAAAAGGGAAATAATTGTTAGACAGGTCAAGATCATTTAGAAGTTGCCTCCTCTGAGTCACATGTTGCAAGGATTTAAGGTATCAATTTGAAAGTAAATGTCTTGTTTACATAATGCTATGATTTAGAATAGCACAGAGACAAAAAAAGTGAAACAAAAGATCTGCACTTCAAATGCTACTGGGAGCAGCACATGCCTGCTTTTCTTGTCTGTCTGTCTGTCTGCTTAGCCTTGAAAATCCCAGCACTCAGAGCCAGACGACCACAGAACTCATGCCCACGCCATCCATGCACACGCACACACAAACACACAAAATGGCCTGTTCTTTTCCTACGCTATTGATCTGCACCCCACTCTTCATTAGAAGGAAGGATTCAAAGGCAGCAAGGATCAGCGAGATGCATTAAGTGTGTGTGTCTTTGTGTCTGTGCAAAAGCAGCATGTTTGTGTTCAGAAAGTGGAAATGCCTGATCAAGGAAGTTGTGTAAGCTGTTGGTTTACATCGTGTATAAGTGCGCTTCTTTCACGTTTTTTTCTTCGCATCTGCTCACGCTGCATAGTCACTGTGTCTGTGTGGGGATGTACTGCCAGGTATCAGTAACAGTGGGAGCAGTACTCTGTTACTCTAATGCAGTCTGTGCACACCGGGTGTTCCTATGGAAACTCTGTATATTATTAGACATTCTCAAGTCAACTGCTCAGAATAGGACGACACAGATCTCATCTATTGCAGTGCATTTATTAAGAGTTTCAATTCCTGCCGGTGATGTGGTCTGCTTAGGGCTTTGCGAGAGCTTGACCAACATTCCTTAAAAACACTGAATTCGTAGTTTTTCTAAAGTTTCAAAGTAGATCATGAATTTCTGGGTATTTCTTTGTTCAAATCTTTGTGATTCAGGAGCAGATGAAAATCAGCTGGAAAAAGCCTGTAGCAGAGACAACTACATACATGCACATCTCAATGTCCTCGTCTGAGCTGGCATCTGGCTCAAAACTGTACGGCTGGAAAAGGATGAAGGATGAGGAAGGACTTACTCCACACCAACAGTTCCACCTCCAACTAAAAGGCAAATATCTGATGAACTCCTGCTGTGCTGCAGAAACTATGTCCTAAAAAATGAATTTTTTTTTTTTTTTTTATTTTTGGTGAAAAAAAACAAAGTAAAAACTGCTGGTAATGCTTATAAAATAGATCAAAAGATGATTGGAGTGCGACTTTAAACCAAACAAATATCAAAGCCAATTTAGCCTCACTAACCTTACTCCCTGTCACTAAATTTTATCTTTACATCTTAGCTACTTTTTGTTTTTCTTTTTCCTTTCATACCATTCACCTCCAGAAAGTATATGTTGGTTTTATGCTTGCAAGTGAAAAAGGTACCTTTATGCAATATAAAGTCATTTTTTTATCTCAGCCATTGTGGTCAGAAATCTCTTGTGCTCAGTTGTTCAGTCACATTACAATCTCTTGCAGAATTTTAAATGAATTTGAGACTGATATATGGTACTAACACAATAGAATGTAAATGACTTTTAAATATTCGATGTTTTTAAGTAATAAAGAACAAATCAAACCAGCAAAAAGGAAACAGCACAGATGAAAGTACAAAATGTTTAACAATAAAAATCTCACTTAAGTTGTAATTTGAGTATAACACATTTTATTTCCAACAAAATTGTAAACTGGTGTGTTTTCTTTTTATTTTTCAAAACTGTTTTTCCTTCAAATAATTATTTTCATGATTTTTTTTCTGAAACTGGAGGAAAAATTAAGCTGATACCAATGACTCCGAGTGCCAGATGTCGATTTTTAATGTGACTGTAGGAGTGTGTTATTTTCCTCGGAATGCTGTGGGTGTGAACTAACTATGTTAGTCTCCATATGTCTCCATATGTCAAATCATGTTTTTTTTTTTTTTTTTTTTACTGGAAATGAGTGCAATGACACAGGGATGCATTTGAAAATGTGCTGGTGGCAGCTATTCTTGACATCAGTTGCATTCTGAAGTTTAATTAAGTAGAATGTGGTCAAGGCTGGGATGTGATGGCATAATTAAATGAGAAAAATGTCTGTAGAAAATGTTTTCAAGGTTGATCAATTTTGTGTTTTTTTTTTAAACACCAATCAAGTGTGTCAAAGTGTTTACGTGTGACGGATCAATGAGAGATGGAGGGAAGAACGCTTCAAAGAAGGATGTATCGAGCTGCAGGACAGGAACTGCACACCAACCTCTGGAGTGGACGCCCTCTGCTGCACTGCTGATGGGTGATTTCTTCACAGCTGAGGAGCGATAGACGATGTGCACCCGGCCTCCTCCTTCTTCCTCCTCCTTCTCTATCACCCCACCCCCCCTCTCCAGCGGCTCGATAAAAAACTCCTCTTGCTCTGTCCTGATCACGCCAGCCTGAAAGAAAAATATTAATTGGGCTGCATAAATATGTATAAGTGAACTTTGACATTGGCGTAACAAGGATTAGTTCTTGCCCTGAAGCGCAATTCATACCAATAAATCACTGTTCACAAAAACATCTTAAAGATCAACAAATAATAAAGCAAAAAAACAATAAAAAAAAACATTTCAATTTAGAAATCAAAACAAAATTCAAAACCAAACCACAGGTGGAAAAGGAAAAGTTTAGGAAAACAAATGTTCATTCATTTTCCAATCCGCTTTATCCCTTTCGGGGTCACGGGGTTGCTGGAGCCTGACCCGGCTACTCATGGGCGAAGGCAGGGAACACCCCTGGACTGGTCGCCAGTCCGTCGCAGGGGCCACAATCACACACCCATGCACACTCACATCCACACCTAGGGACAATTTAGAGTAACCAATTAACCATGTTTTTGGATGGTGGAAGGAAGCCGGAGTCCCCGGAGAAAACCCACGCATGCACGGGGAGAACATGCAAACTCCACACAGAAAGGTCCACCATTGGTGACACTTTTTCAAGTCCCCCAGCCAGGACTTGAACCTGGAACCTTCTTGCTGTGAGGCAAGAGCGCTAACCACTGCACCACCGTGCAGCCAAAAAAATGTTGTTTCTTGAAATCAAATGTTATAAACAAAACACAATAAAGGCAGGGACATCGCTGATGTGATGATATGCTTTGATTTTAAAAATGTTGTGTTTTTTTTTTTACATATTGGTGGTTTCGCTTTTTAATTGTCTTTGTGATCTTTAATATGTTGTTGTGTTAAGTGATTATTAGTGTGATTTGCACTTCAGGGCCACCGTACTTCCCCCTTGCACTTAACACACAAAAATAGCTCGGTATTGTGTGTATTATTTCTTTTTTGGGGACATGCTGGGTGAAAACCAAAAGAAGTCAAATCAATGCCCCCCCCCCAAAAGGCTTCACAGAGGTTCAGAGTGACACCTGGCATCTAAAATAGCCGACACACGAGCAGGAGATGAGATTGTCCCACTCCAATCCTCAGCTAACACATCCTGTCAGGTAATTTCCCATGTCCACCTTTGACACTCACTTTCACAACACACATTAGCAATGCACAGATGCAAACTCACAGGAAGTGCGTTAGACATGAGGGAGGGAGGGAGAGATGGAAAGAAGCAAAGGAGTGAGAATACAGAACAAATGTGAAAATAAAAGGAGTTACACACATATACATGGGGAAAACAAGCACTGGGAAATTTGCCCGTCACTCTCTCTTATTCCATCTGTCTGTTTAAGACAACTGGTAATTACCAAGGCAACACACTGCTGTGGAGGAAAGCCATGAGGGAGATCACACAAAGGATTGAGAGGCAGATAGGAACAAAAATAAGAGTATTACTTTAAAAAAAAGTGAAGATATGGACACATTCAGCACTTGCTCTTCCCCTTCTCCTTTTGCTATTAACAGGAAAGGGAAAGAAGCAGCAAATCCAAGAAATTTAAGCAAGAGGAAGGGAGAAGTTAGCATCAAGTATGACAGAAAAAAAGGCATTGAAAACTACTGTTTTTTAGAACAAATTAGTTATACATGGAAAATCATGCATTATGAAATAACACCATAAAAATTTGGAGTTTTATACATCCATTTTACCTATCTTTTGTTTTTTTATGTTTACTTACATTCTAACGGTGTATTCATAATGGGAATGTCCGGTGGGTTGGACCGGGTCCACTTCATACGGTCCGGATCAAATCCTGAAGATTGCATTTGGTCTGTATTCAGACTGGAATCTACCGGAGATTTTTGTTTCGGACCAAAGCTTGCAAACAAAACCATGTGACTAAAGATCTCTTCAGTCATTGGCCAGGAACTACGAGGTTGGGTCAAAATAACAAGAGAAAGTTAGAGATGCAGCGCTTTGAAATCCTTGTCGGGATGGTTAACTTATTAAAACTTTATATTTAGATTACCAGTTTTGAACGTCAGGAACAACAGTTTTTACTTGTTACTTTGGTATATCTGGTTCAGGTGTGTTCAGCCAATTAGAACATGCCAGAGCATGGTATGTTGGAAAACATGCAACATGACACTGCGGCCCTCGAGGCCTGGAGTTGCCTATCCTTGTTCTAGTGGTTCTATGGATCGCTTACAGTTTAAGGTTGCATTCATACTGCCTACAGCTGGACACACACACATTAATCTAAACATGACAAAAGAAAAAAAAAATTTCCTAAAAAGTGAAAAAATAAAATCTAAAATCCCTTTAAAGACCCACTCTAATGAAAATCGTGGTTTTTTTTTAACATGTTCTTGTGGCATTTTTCTCATGATGGAGGACATGTATATCAAAAATTAGGCTTAAAATTGCATTTCTGTCAATGTATTTATTTAAATTGCTGTGAATTAAGAGCAGATGACAAAATGCAGTTGGAAAAAGCTTGTAGCTGTAAAGTAGAAACTTCAATCTGAAGCTCCCTGCTCCACTCCATTCTGATTCATCCACTTGCAGACAAATAGATCCATGTACGTCTTCATTTTCATTGCCTGAATTACAATTTCAAAACTCTTCGGCTGGATACTCCAATATTGCTTGCCATTGTTGTTGCACCGGTTGTGCGAGTTTAGGGGTGTTAGGGGCTGTAGCGAGAGGGAGAGAGTGTAAACAATTGGATGATAGGGAGGGGGTGGGCTTACTCCACACAAATGGTCACGCCCACAACTCAGAGGGGAATTTTGGGTGAACTGCCTTTCTGCAGAATTTATGCCAAAGAAAAGGACACATTTTTTATTTTAATTAAACATGGGACAATCATAACTAAAAGACCACTGGGAACGCTATTATAATAGATCCAAAGATGATCAGAGTGGGTCTTTAAAAAAAAACGTTTTGAAGGCAGTGTTATGAAGGTTTATTGTTTTTATCATCTCATCCCCTCCCTCCTCTTTCCTCCCTGTTTTGATGCTTTGGTCCACGGGGGATCTCAGCAAGCCCCTGACCTCTCCTCCTACCTTGTCCTTTTTTTCCCCCATCTTTCCTTCCTTTTTCATCCCACTACATTTGAGAGCCATCGTGAGGAATTACGATTGGATCTGACAGATCTTCAATGATGCATGCATTCCACTTCCAGCATATCAAGCAGTGGGGAGAGGAGAGCAGTGTTAAAGAAAAAAAAAAAAGATGACGTGTGACAGGGAGACAGGGCTGGATCGATCAGATCAAGCATAATGGGGATGGAGGGTTAGAGACAGGGGAACTATGAGGAAGCAAAAGAACTGTACCTTAAAAAATCCTGGTGTCAAAAAGGCATTTAAGCACCTGTACACATTTTCTAGTGTAAAAAAAACCATTGTTTTCAGTCTCTTCTGAACAGGAAGAGCAAAGTACTAGTCAGGGGAATTACAGGGAGGCTCGTCCAAACACCATGTCCAGAACAGGGGCAATACATTTTGAATCATCAACAGTACACCACCAGACTTTACTGACCAAAGTTGGGCGTTTCAAAGGTGGGTTAAAACCTAAATACTCACAAGCATTAAAATCAAGCATTATCTCCCACATTTCATGCAAAATAATAATCTATTAAAGGTGCAACTATGAAAGATCAAAATTTGGAGGATTAATGAAAAATAAATTTACATGATTTTTTTCAAATGACAAATTGTTCAAACGCAGTACATTGTGGTTTATATTTGCCAATCCAGAGAACATTAATGCACACTAGTTTTTTTGCAGAGACTTCAAGGAAATTCCTAGGACACTGGACTTTTAAATTGTAGATTCAGACACTGCCACAAAATGGCAAGTGCCCTATATAGTGTACAAAAGAGTGAGTAGTGAGTGAACTTGGACAAAGCCTATATCATTTGTCCATGCCCTAATTCATGTCAGTGACCTTGTTGTTTCCTGTATTTTTCACACTATAAAGCGCATCGGATTATAAGATGCACTGTCAACAAATGGTCTATTGTAGAACTTGCTGTATAAGGCCTAAAATGGTATGGCCCCATCCCATAATAAAGACCTCATACTGCCTTACTAACCAAACAGAACATTTCACTCACAAAATGCAGGGCTGCTTGTGTTTCCTAGAATCTCTAAAAGCACAGTTGGAGGTAGAGCCTTTAGCCACCAAGCCCCTGTCTTATGGAATAAGCTCCCAGCTCATGTAAGAGAGGCTGACACAGTTCCTACTTTCTAAGTTAGGCTTAAAACATTCCTCTTTGGACAGGCATGTTGCCAGGCTAGCTAGCAATCAGAGAATATCAAACTTACTGCTGCCCTACCTCACCTACTGTAATGAAGTTTATAATGTTTATTCAATCCATTGTACATACTTCTCTGCTGAGCTAAGCAAAGGGAAGATGGTTTGATAAACCTGGCCATGGTGGCCTATTCCTTTGTCTTAGTGGGCTTACACCGTCTTAGATTAGATTAATAACCTATTTATATTGACATGCTAAAACTGCCAATTTTCTATTATTATCATTATTACCATCAGCTATCTGTGCCATATTACATGCAACTTACCATTAACATGCTTGAATTAAATTTCAATACCAGTAAGTTGTTAGCGGTCTACTAGAAATTAGAAGCTGGAGAAAGCGTGGTGCACTGAGGTTCTGTCCTCTATTACTTCTCTTCTCTGTTCTTTATCATTTATCCAGTATTATCTGGGAGATGATATCTCCTTCATGTGGGCATCCCTGAGGTTTCTTTTTTTTTAGCTCATTCTTTTTTTTTTTTTTTTTTAAGTTGTTCCTTACCGAGTAGGAGGGTCTAAAGGGCAGGGATTCCTGTTTAGCTTAATCAGTTTAGTTTAGTTTAGCAACCAGCTATTGTTTATATTTTTATGACTGACTTTATGTTCTTTGCATAAATACTGGTGTGAAGCTCATTGAGACAGCTATGGTTGTGATTTTGGGCTATACAAATAAAACTGAATTTAACTGAATTAAAACCATGTGGTATGGTTTTGTTGGTTGAAAGTGAAAAAATGGCTGATTTCAACCATAACTCAAGTTCATTTATAGATGGATCTCTTTTTGCGTGAAATACAAGTTTGGATGATAATTAGAGCCTTCAATGCCAGTGTTTGACACACTTGAGATAGCTTTTGTTACTGGGCTTGGTGATTTCAAAAACCCACATGGATTTAGAAAAAACATTTTCAGACAGACAGTCAGATTTAGTCAAAAACATCTCACTTTAAGTTACAGATTCAACATTTTTTCTTACTTATGTTGTTTTTGTGACAATAAAGATGCTGACACTGACCCCACCCTTTCCTTTGCAGATCAAGGGCTCATCCATGTGCTCCAAATCTGGGTTTTAACACAGAGTTTCCAGTTACAACTGGAGGATTCTCTGTCTGAAACCACACTGAGCTCTATTTGAAGGGGTAACTCAAGTCGGGCATGAATTCCAGAGGGGTATGTGAGGCAGATAAGTAGCCCAGGAGCAGCGTTGGTGTGGGTCAGTGGATGTTGCGGTCAAGATCAAAGTCACATCCAGTCAGGGCTTTTTAGTTCAAGTCCAGCCCAGGCGGTGTCTGCGCATGTTTGATCTGCTGTCACTGTGTGTTGCTGTGAGTGTTCTTATTTGTAACCCGACGTCTGCTGGATAGCTTCACTCACAGTGGTGCACACACATCGGCAGGCAGCCGTGGCAGGGCAAGCACGGTAACACAAACACACATCCGCACCAAAATAAAGCTCTGATAGTGAGTCACTCATTCAGCGTAACCCTCCATTCATGCATCCCCTGAGTCATAACAGAATGAGCCTTGTTCAGCAGTGAACCTGATTTGTCACACTTCAGGGATACAGAGAGGCAGATTAAGAGCACATGTTACTGTAAATATCAATGCTGTTTTATTTATCTGCTGCTATCAACACTTTTGTGATCAGAAAATCCCAGATTTGTTTGATACTTGCTGGAGTTTACAAACCCTTTCCAAAAGGTGTCCTCAGAAAACCTTTTTTCTTCTGCATTACTCATTGAAAGATTAAACAGATATTGAAGCAGGAAGATTAGGACAGCTCCACATAAATCACATTTTTTGCTCTTTTGCTTTTTTTGCAGAAAGACGGGTACTGTAAGATTATCTGATTGTACCAATTAAGGACATAAGAGGAGGATGAGAAAATATTTAAAGACGCAATACCCACAAGAAAATGCTGAAATTGTAGGGTTTTTTTCGATGCAAGATTTTCAGCAAACTTTGTTAGTCTTTTTGCATCCTAAACTTTTATTTCTTAAATTGTCTACTCCTTTCTTTGTTTTCATTCAACTAATATAACTAAAAAAAAAATGAAAACGTTTTCTGACAGTGAAATTACACACGAAAGAACGCTTTTATTTTCCTTTAATCTTGGCTTTGTGGGGACACATTTAACGCTGTGACTCCTTTTAGGCACAACCTGGTGAATTTGAGGAAAGTGGAATCAAAGTTACTGAAATATTCATTTGGCAAAGAAACAAAAGTAAGAGTTTCAGTGTGTGCCCCACTCCGATCATCTTTTGATCTACTTTAAAACTATTCCCAGAAGTATTTTATTTATGATTAGGCCGTTTTTAGTAAAAATAAAAACAAAAGAATAATACAGTTGTTTTCAAGTATATGATTCATACAAGAGCGTCAGTATTGCATTAGGAATTCGCCTCTGATGCTGCATTCCCACCCAACGTGATTCGCACAGTAGGGGAGTCGAGTTTCAATGTTAAGTCAATGTACAGAGGGGATGTGGGATCCTGCAGCACGATACCAGAGTTCAGTGTGGCGAGTCAGTCCGACAGCAGCGCGATTTGAAGGGCAGATGCGGCATGTCAAGACTTTGGTAAGGCTGACAAGGCGCGTCAACCAATCAGAGACCAAGCTTTAAGCATGTGATGTTTTCGGAGACTCGATCAGTGCGTCGAAAAAAAATCTAATATGGCTGCTTGATGCAAGGGTTTTTGTCCTGAACTTTCATTCATTTTCTTAACCCGCTGGGGATGCAGGAGACTGTCAACAGTCTCCAACCAACAGAGCCTGGTTCTGTTGGGTGAAGGGGGATATACCTTGGACAGGTTGCCAGCCTGCCGCAGAGCCCATGGAGCTCAAGTCTGCTCTGCTAGCCAGCCGCCCAGTGGACAGTAAAACGAACTAGCGAGTTCCGCTGGCCAAGCTTGCTTTGCTGACCCACGGGCGGTTAGCTGACCGGCAGATGGAGATCTGTGGGTGCCGTCTTAGCTGACGCGATTGCTCCAGCTCCATGGGCTTGTGATGTTTTTTGTTATTTTCATCGAGACAATAACAAAAAGATCATCAAGTTTTATTTTGATTTTTCTCCTCTCAGGTTAATACAGGACAGAAACTCTTCGAACTGGGCCACAGACGGAAGTTGCGCTTAAAACAGACGTCATCCAGGCACAGCTCCCACAGTAAATGGTGAAACTCCCCATACTGAATGATCTGATGAACCGAGACACGATGACATACCTCTTAAGAGTTCTCCAAAACATATAAACCCAAGCTAGTCGCTCAACAAAGTCCATGTTTTCAATAATGTGGCAACAAAAGAACTCTGAAAAAAAACTTTGGTGGTTGCTCCCACCACATGCAGCGTCAAGGTGTCGAGGACGTTGTAGGGCAGGCGTCAAGCCGTAAATTTGACAGGGGAGGATAGAGGGGCAGCCGATGCGAAATTGACACATGGATAGTGTCCGATGTGAATGCAGTTTGAGCTGTGGGACAGTTGATGCAATGTTCGCCTCTGTCGTCCATCTGCTTTACTCTCTCCTGCTAGCTTACAGGCTCGTCTACTCCTAATTCACCACAATTTGAATAAAGAAATACCCAGATATACAATTTTAAACTTAATTTTCTTGACATGTCCTCTTTTGTGAGAAAAATGCCTAAAGAACATGTTAAAAACATCCTTTTTTCAGAGAGGGTCTTTAACTTGGTGATGACATCTAATTGACTTCATCCTCGTCTTATAAAAAAACAATGAGCTAAATCTGATAAACTAATAAAATAAGTGTTGCATTATGAGCGATCATTGAAAAGCTTACATTTTATGCACAAATTAATGCACATTAAGCTTGTCCTAGTCACTCTTTTTTTTTTTTTTTTTTTTTACTAAGATTCTAACTGTGCCTTGCAAAGTTCTTTGACCGACATTCTTGATCTCAGTATGGCAGCCAGACAACACACACTCCCTCCACTGTCTCCCCCGGAGGTTCACACCGTGTCATTCACATCTGAAATCAAGCATGAAAAGAAAGCAGAAAGCATGAAAAGAAAGATAAAATTAAAAGCTCACTGACGAGCAAGCTTTTAATTTGATCTCTCAAGAAAATGGTCTCATTTATGAAGATAAACACCTCCAGCACCACCACCTGTTCTACACACCTTCTATGGTGTACTTCTAACAGGCTACTGTTCTCTGTCAGCCCTTGTTTTTCCACTTTAGTTTTCTGTTGGACTTTTCTTCATTATTTATAAAAAAAAAAATTCCATCTCTTCTAAATAAGTAACAAATAGGTTATGCCCAGGTGTTGACAAAGTAAAAAAAACAGAAATCAATACAAAGAAGTCCAAATTCTGAAAGCCACAACCACCAAAAAGAGCAGGCATATGCCAAACCAGAATATTATGACTGCACAGTAATTGAACATTTTGGTTCAGGGTGAGAGGGTTGACAGACAGAAACACAGACACTAACGGTCTGGCAAGCAGACAGAGAGACAGCCAGACAGTTTGGACTGCCTCCGTATCCTAGCTTTCTTTCTGGTTCCACATTTCTGTTGTTAGTCCTGAGGGCAGAAGGTCCCTCCCTCTGTTTTCTGTTCAAGCACAGACCACTGATCAGCACAAAGAAACTGGAGAAGAGGTTAAAATATGTGGCAGAAAGCTGGAATAAATGAATTTAGAAAATCTTTTTTTTAATAGGCTTATGAGAAAACATGAACAAGCGCTTAATATTTTATTCAAAAGAAAAAAAA
Source organism: Adrianichthys oophorus (assembly GCA_036245035.1). Classification (NCBI taxonomy): domain Eukaryota; kingdom Metazoa; phylum Chordata; class Actinopteri; order Beloniformes; family Adrianichthyidae; genus Adrianichthys; species Adrianichthys oophorus. The sequence continues at coordinate 10,203,428 of BSAI01000162.1, read as the reverse complement.
AACTTACAGGACAAATCTAAAGGCGCACACATCAAAGAAAGTTGAAAATTGTCTTATTATAATTTGTTAACGGAAGAGGTAACTAACAGAACAAGTAATTTTATTTTTGCATTTTACTTCCGGGTCAGTGCTAATTCTGAACAACCATGCAGCTGTTGCAATTTTGCGTGAATTTCCAAGGCTGTTTATTCATCTCAGCAAACTTTGCAAAAGCAAACCAAATGAATTTCAAAGAATATCCACAATCATCCTTGTTTGTGTGAACACTGGTTCTTCTTACCCTAACTCTAAACGTTTTTCTGCACATTTCTTGACTTTTACAAATTTTACCCATTCCGGTATTAAAATCTTATTTTGAATGGATGTTTGTACATTTTGTTTTTTTCTCATTTACGGTTTTCGTAACATAAAAAAAGGTTATTTTCAGACTGTACACTTGGTTTGCTTAAAGCGAACCACAGTTTGTTTCCTCTGATAATCCGTAACAAATTTTCAGTCTGAATACACCCAAGTGGACCCTGGTCTGGGTCCAGGAACTGCTTTTTGACTCATCTTTGAAGGTTATTTCGGTTCCTTTCCAATCACATTCGGCTCCAGTTTGGTCTGAGTCTCCTCAGCCTGTTCAGGCTCCATGCTCTGTGCGGAACAACTGCACCAAAACTGCCACCGTAGCCGGACATTACAGGATGTAATCAGAGTAGCGGAGCAATCATGAGACATAGCAACTCAATGAAATGTGGCCAGATGGATGCAGGTTCAATAAAACAACTTTTTACGTGATACACATTGCTTCTCACACTGTTTATCCAACATAACATTAACATAACCTTAACATTAATATAAACATTCCTCAGTAACCGCCTTGCGGCATGCCTCCGCTGAGCCAGAGTAGTGGCAAAAAGGGTTGTACCTGATGTTGATAAAGACTTTTCAAAAATGGTTAGCAAAATATAAAGTTTGAATAAGTGAACTATCCCAACAAGGATTGCAAAGTTTAGGACTTTCGTTATTCCTTCTCTCAAAGCTTTGCCACAGCCTTGGAATTCCTGGCCAATGACTGAAGAGATATTTAGTCACCTGCTTTTGCTAACAAGCTTTGATTTGAAACAGAAATGTCTGGTTGAAAGGCAGTCTGAGTACAGACCAAATGCAAGGCTCAGGACTCAATCTAAACCAAATTAAGCGCACTACTGGACTTTACCAGTCTAAATACAAAGAAAGAAAGATGTCAGTAAACCTACAGCTAAAAAACTTAAGCAAACCTACAGACTACTCAGGCTTCTTCATTTGTAATGTGATTTCCACAACTTAGTAGCCATAATCAAAGTGTTGTAGGACCAAACATTCACCTCAGTAGCTGCATTTGTGGCCTTTACTTTTAGTCTTTCAGTCATATTTTTGCTACCACTTTATTATTTAAAAAAAAAAAAAAAACATTATAAGAGGTAATTTAGCATTTATCCAAAAGAAAATTGCATTTCCATTTCAACAAATCCTAATTTTATTGTTACAGTTTTTGCAGTTAGTTGGGTTTTACTTGCCTACACCTTTGTAAACAGCCAAGTTAGCATTAAAAAAACAATTGAACAATTCCTTAATGTTCTTTAACTTCATTTGAAAATACTGAGGCATCTTCACTGGTTTGTTCTCGCATTTCTTGCAAAAAATCAAATGTTTCTGGTTGAAGAGAGCCGGTGAGACTTTTCTAGAGTGAAAGCAAAATGCTGCACATAAATTAATATAGAATAAAAGTAAAACTCAATTTAAATATTTTCGAGCTCTAATGGTCAGTCAAAAGGTGTGTTCAAACAGCAATACGCGCAGGTTCACAGGAAAAGCAACTAAAGTCATTCAAAACTTCAACAATCTTAAAGTAAGGTAGACAGAAGAGCTGTCTGTGATTTCATGTTTGTGTGCCACATTTTGCTGTAGCTGTAAACTTGGGGTGGACTGACCATTGCCAGTGTACAAAAGAATTTGTGTTTTTTTTGCTCACTCAAAATCAAAGATAAAACAAAGGTTAGATAACAGCTAAAACTGATCAATTTAGGCTTGACCATAGCAATAATAATGTTTAAACAACTAAAAAAGAAACTTTATAACATTTTTATTATAACAGACTTCCAACCTTTGCTTTTACACCACCAAGGGTGAAATCATAATTTCAGTCAATTAAAGAAAATAAAAATAAACTTAAACATCAGTAGGAAGGAACAATTTTCCGAGCAATACTGACCATGAACTACCTGATAATGCAATTCAAATGTGGATGTGTGCTATTTCACAGCTTGTCACAAGAGCAATAAATTAGAAAAGACACAAGTCATTTTAAAGTTTCCTTCAACATATTTGAATTTTATAGTTATGAAGACTGGGATGCAGCAGAAGAGAGAAGAGAATATAAGAAGGAGGCGATGAGACTTGAGAAAGTGACACCAGAGGAGTTGATCAGTTTTGACTTTTTCTTTATGTTTGCTTTATTATTTGGTCAGTAACAAGAAGTATGAGGTGAGCTTTTCCTCTGAAATGTTGCTTTTTCTGAAGATCAGCACACATGCCGCTGTCCTCCGCTGCTGCAGAGCCTGGTTGGTGCGGTGCACGCTCAATGCGTCGCACAGCGTATCAAAAAGTCCACTTTTTGTGTAAACTAATTTCAACCTAAAAAATAACGAGATTAGAGCAGTAAAAATTGATGTCATATTTATTTATTTTTATAAGTGACCATAGTATAAGCCGGACAATGACCTTCAAGTTGTCCATTTTTAGAAATGATCGGACTTTGCTGAAGCAACCGTACAATAATAAAAAAGCTTTAAGAACACCCACCACCAACTCCTCCACACATACACCCATACACATCAATCCTTTTCATTGGTGCAGTCCAGCCATCGATCATCGTGTGTGCACGTTACTGTACCTTAGTGTGTTCCCATTTGATTGTGTGCTCTTACTGATTGATAAATGACCACGATTAAAGACCAACTGACCACTCTATGATTGAAATCTGAGCACTGCAGAACAGCTGTTCTCACAGCAATGCACTTCATAGCAATCTGTAATTAATACAGCATCACTGGGATAAATTACAAATCACATGTGATTTAACCAATGGGTTTTCATGCTACACAGACAAGTCAAAATTCTGCATTGCCGTTACTTAAATTGACACAGAGAGGAAAAAAATATTAAACCCCTTAATTTTTGTCCACATAAGTTGTGGTTTCTAGTTTGACTACTTAACTCAAAAAAACATTGAATCAAGTATATGTACATGAACTTGACCTTGAACTATGCCAGTTTCTTTCACGTTTTGAAAAAGTGCACAATTTCTAGCCTTTGCCATCACTCATCTTTCCATCCCCCTGACCCACAGTCCCCTCGAGGGCGACCATGGATTCAAGAGAAGCCTGGTCTCCTCTTCAAATGCGTCCCTGTTTTTCATATGTCAAATCGTCCTTGAGGAAGATGCCGAATACCTCATTTCAATATGCTAACCACCCTGGTGTGTGATGTTGGATTAAAAAGAAAAAACATTTCTAAGTTGTTTCTTATACAAAAAAATATTCAGGTATCTATGAATATGTGTGTGTGAGTCTGTGTGTGAGAATTGCCAAATGAGGAAAAGACTGTAAACCTGTTTGCAGAATCTAAACAAGGTTAAAATGTGCTATGTAAGTGTGAGCAGGATTGTTTCTCCCCCTCACTTGAAAATCCTTCACACATACACACAGCGTATGCAGTATGCATGTGTCACATCTGCACACCTACACACACGGATCCACACCCATACTCAGCCTTATCTCTACTCTATCTCCATATCTCCACATCTATTGGGTATACCTGTAACCTAGCAACAGAGACGAGTGAAGACCCACCCCTACCTGCTCTGACTGCTGGACGCGGCATCCAATCAAATTGTGTCAAGGCCCCAAGAAGGGCCAATCAAACGTTTGTCATGGCAGGGAGTTGCGCCCTTGCTCCCCACCTTTTTGACTCTTCATACCAGCAAAAACAAGCACGTGTGTTTGATGCGCACACGCATTTAGCCATTTACACAATAGTCAAGCCAGTAAGGAATCACGCTATTTGGCTGACCTGTCCACCGATCTTATAACATAAAATCATGTATTAACCAAGAGCTGTAGAAGTGCATGACATGCGAAATGCACTCTGTGTTAGTATGTCTCCTTGACCTATCTTGAATAGTCTGGTTTATTTCTCTCCCTGTCTCGGGAGGCATTTTACTTCTACGGGTAAAAGTGTGAGTGGCTTCCTGTTGTGCTATTGCTGTGGAGAAAAATCAACACGTCAGTGCACAGGTATCGTTTTTTTATCCACCCAAACAGCATCAAAGCTGCTGAGTTCTTTTCTTTTTGAGCTATGCAAGATTTACTTTCTTGGTCCTTGGTAAGACTGACAAATGTAAAGAATTTTTTATTTTGTTGCTCAGCTTAATTAAAATAACAAAGGAAAAGACCTAACACTTGATTGAAAATCCTCAAACAATAATTTTCTTTTTCTGATTTCCAACAGTGGTGGTTAGTTTTCTCAAACTTTTAATCCATTAACAACAGTGACAGAGGTTGCTTTCTTTTTATTTGTAGAAATATGTTTTATGATGTTTCAGTTATAGTCCTTTTTTCCTGCTTAGCCAGCTTGTTTATCTTTAATCTCTGGCATGTAGATAATGCAGTAAAAAAACAATACTTGTAGTATTTGGTTAAATATTTGATCAACAATTCAGATATTTTACACATTTAATGGTGAACACACTGCATTTTTTTCTTTTGTAGATTCTTTGCTACCAGAGTTCAGCCATATTCTAAACTCTTTTTTTTTTTTTACACAAATGTGAACTCTTTTACACAATTTTAACGTTTTATAACACTTAAATTCAGTTTTTTTTTGTTTCGGAGACTACACGGTGGTTAGCGATCTCACAGCAGGGGCGTTGCTGCGGGATGGCAAGAGGGGGCAGTATAAAGCTCTGCCCCCCCCTAACTTGTTGAGTCAATATTAGTATCATTATTGGTTCAGAAAATGGATGGATTATTTTGTTCTCTTAATTTTCTGCATTTCTGCAGGAAGTAAAAAAAAGGTTTTTAGTCCATCATCAACCCAATATGTATTTAACTTTTATCATTTTTTTTCTCTTTTTCTTACTTTCTGTCAAAACCTATGAAAGCAGTTGGGGGGGGGGGGCTCTACCTTTGAATCATTAGAGCTCCCCCTCACTGTGTCAACAGCTCCAGTCGTACTGCGTCTGAAGGGAGGGATCAAAGCAGGAAAATTGTGAGGATTAATCAGCCTCTTCTTGGATAGATGTAAAGAAGACATGGAAGGAGATAAGAACGAAAGAGAGAAAAGACTCAGTTCTTACAAAAAAGAATGTACTTTGGTATCAGGTAAAGCAAACTTTCAAGGACATAAAAAAAAAGTGCTTAATTATTCTGCCAAGAATCTGAACACCTCAAAATGTTCTTTGCATGTGTAGTTTGCAATGTGTCTGCATGTTTGTGTGCTGATAAGCTGAAGGCTTCAAAATAAAAGACAAACGCGTACAAATCTGTCACCAGGGAAAACATGAAAACTCTAATATTCATAATGCAGAAATCTTTGATTTTGCACAAGAGAATTATTTTTAAAAGGAAAAAAAAGATTATAGTTTAAAGATTGTAAATATATTTATATTTTATAATGATATTTATGATCAATTTAAATATTTCAATACTATTTGTATGTTATGTAAATATAAAAATAATCTTAATCTAATTTAACTCTTTGATTTCTTAGCTCTATTGAAAAACTGAAAAAATCCAACCTGCAGAAATACCACTGCCCAAGACGGCAATGCTGCATACAGGAAGACATCTGAGGAGTTTTGCGGCATCTTACTTCAACATGCCCGTCCATTTTGAGGCTGGATTCTAAGGTAATTGAAATTCAACTCATGGCGTTTCACAGTGTTAGCAGTTAGCAATGATTTCGTATGAAGAAAAAGCAGCCTTAGAGCTACCGATCAACCCATAAAGCATGTTTTTGGAGTATGAGGCGAAGATGAGGAGCCCAGGTCTGTCCATGTAGCACAGAGAGAGCGGGCTAACTTGACACAGAAAGGACCTGTACATCAGTCAAGGCCTTCTCACGAGAAGCAACAGTGCAAATAACTTCAACACCATCTTGCAACTCTCCTTCCAAACTATTATAAAAAAAATGTGGGTTTTGATCACAGAAACAAAAAGTCTGTTTCTCTAGTTTGGCCCATAAGGTTCTGGGTGTCAACTAATCACAGGCTGTTTATCAAAGGTTTACAACGGCTTATAACACATCTTAGCCAATTGCAATCAAGAAATTTTATTTTTTTAGAAAATGGTATATAATAACATATTATTGATTTTATGACAGGAGCCAGCACGCCAGTAGAAATTTGAAGATGGGCCACTTTTGTCCCAACTGCCGGACTTTGGACATGCCTGTCTTAGAATGATGTAGGAAAAAGTTCTATGAATATGGCGTCACATCTCTGCCATTAATTGAACATTGCGTATTTGATAACTGAATGAGCGTAATTTACAACTGCACTGTGCAGTCCTAACTGAACGCGCGCAGAGCTCTCACCGCGCGCGCAGAGCTCTCACCGCGCTCGCAGAGCTCTCACCGCGCTCGCAGAGCTCTGACTGCACGCTCGCTCAGTTTTCTTTTCGCTTGCTCAGTTTTCTTTCGTTCGCTCAGTTTTCTTTCGCTCGCTCAGTTTCAGCGGGTGCTTTGTCGCTCAGGGGGCAGTAACCTTTCTGGTTGACCTGATTGGCTGAACTTTTAGGTAAAATCCAGCGAGGCACCGTTCAATTAATGGCAGAGATGTGACGCCATACATGAACTCAGTTCTGCAAGATTGGATACCTGCAACTGACCCCTTCTTAAACAGACCCAAATTTCTGCAGTCAATCATAGAAAACTGGTGGCACAAATGACACTGTTTCAAATGTTTTCAATTAAAAATTCAACCTTCAAGCTCTTCCAGTTTCAAACCTTTCATAACATGTTTTCATTTGTCTTGGTTCTGTCCTCTTTAAACCAACCCACTGAAGCTGATCCTTCTTGTTTCTCTCAAATTTCCTCCCACGCATGTCCAATAAATAGCTTTTTATCAAAAACCTTCAATGGAATCTGTTGGGTCATACCGTACCAAAGCTTTTTAATTTAATTTTTCATTAAATTGTACCAAGATGGTCTGACTTAGACTGAACTGAAACGGATAGGATATAATCTCAGGTGATTGGGCTTTTGCTTTGTTTCCTCGTCCCACAAGTTTTTTTGAGTCCGAGTCCCATCGGAACACTGGATACAAAACCAAAATGACAGATTTGGGCCGAATGCCATTTGAGGTGTGGGGAAATGCCACCAGAGGGCGACACTGTGGCAGTTCACATCCTCAGGAAGTCAGTGGGCAGGAAGGTCTGCAAGGTCTGTCTGGTGGGCAGAACAGAGAGAGGACGACAGAGACAAGGGGAAGAGGCAGAATGTGTGTGGGAGAGAAAAACACTAAACAGAAGGTGAGGCGAGACAACTGAGTGGGGGGCCATGAGACGAACAGATACTCAAAATGAACATGTGTGTGTGTGTGTGTGTGTGTGTGTGTGTGTGTGTGTGTGTGTGGAAAGACAATGCTGCTCCCTCATTACCATGTTTCCTCCAGTCCGGCAATAATGAGGAACTTTACCATCAATGTGGTAATCAAGGTCACGCTTGGGCCAAAACACAAAAACAAACACACAAAATGTGAGACGAAACAATGTACATGCAATTTTACAATTGCGTTCAGAAACATTAAAGTTAGCCTACACAAATGTAATTCAATATAGTTAAGGCAAGTTGTAAGCACAAGGGGCTTCGTAGAAACAAAATCAACAGTTTCACATCAACACAAGTACAATGAGCACAGAAACACTCATAACAAAACCGCATAAGGAAAAGTGACAACGGAAAAGGAGGATTTTGGAGGAAGTGGTGGCTGTAGGGAGCAATGGAAAAGTACATTTATTAGACGGATCTAGATTTATCTCTCTAGTCTCATCTGGTCTGACACTACTACAGCTAGCTAATGTCATAGCAACAAGGAGCAGGAAAGTCTAATGGGTGGGGTACTGGGAAGAGGAGTAAAGAGCAGGTACAGGCTCTGAAGAGGAAAGGAAGGAAAAAAGCAGCAGGAAGGAGGAGGTGACACAATGACAAAGGGAACAAACAACAAAAAAGGAGTTAAACTGAAAGAGATCCAACATTACCAAGTATAGGACAGATGCATCTTAAGCTGGGGAATCTTGGAAAGGATGTTTGTAAGGAGGAAAAGGACACATTTCTTTCCCTTCATTCTTTTCAAATCTGCAGCTATCTCTGTTTACCCTTATTCCAATGTCTAATTGTCTTCCTTAAATAATGCACTAGAGTATCAATAATTCAGCTTTAATTAGCGAAGACACACCAGCTAGTTTTGGACTTCACTTTAACATTGACCAGGAAGCATAAACAGAACCAAACACACCCACACCCACACACACACACACACTAAAAGTTTGTTTTATTTGCCCTCTGAATAAAGTGGCAGAGACAGCAAAAAACAAAAAAGTGGTAAAATCGGCTATACTAAGCACCTGCAAATAGTTACAGACTATAAAGACCCAATTTGCAGTTTTTGTATGATAAATGACATATATTAAGAAAAAAACTAAGCTCAAAATGGCATTTATGAGCATCTCTTCATTCAAATAGTTGTGAATCAAGAGTATCCACAAAAAAAATGTTTGAAAAATGTTGTATTTGTGACGTAGAAAATACGCTGGGCGTGCCAAAAGCTTCCTGCTCCAAGATCTGAGCATCAGGGAGGGGAAGGCGATGTTGCTCTGCGCCAACAGTCCCGTCCACAAGCCAGAGGTGAATTTCCAATGAACTGCAGCTCTGCAGAAACTACATCCTAGAAAACGACACTGATTTTTTTTTCAAATCTAAAAGCTGCATTATCATAGTTCAAAGATCACTGGGAAAACTTTTAAAATACATCAAAAGATGGATGATCGGAGTGGGACTTTAACACCACACCAGCCATCCCAACAAACCAAATGACATACATACAATGCACAGAACTCCTATTAATTCTCCTGTTATGAACTAAATTTTGATTTTAAAACCACGATACTCCCCCCAAGTATAAAAAAGTTACTGCCATCAACGTATATTTTGTAACATATCTCATTTCAGCCTCTTCAGCTGCATTTTACAGAATAGAAAAAAACAAACGTCACCTAATCCTGAAACAAATATAAAAAAAAAAAAAAAAAAAAAAAAAAAAAACGGCGTGCCTAGTAATCAGTTCTTTAAACTTTAAAAAGCTCAGATCAGAAATCAAACTTTCCTTTTTTTTTGGTGGGAACAGATCACACAGCTTGTGATCCTTAAGACATATTTAAAGGCCCTCAGTAATTCTTGTGATTTTTCCATTTGTCTCTGTACTAATTGCAAAAATTACTAAAAATGTGAAAACCTCAGCAACTGTCCACATGTAAGCACAAGCTTTAATAGTAACTCAATGATATACTGTATTTACGATTGATTTTATTGCTGAAAATTGATTTGGCAGCTCACATTGCAAGGAGAGGGTTGGCGCCGCAGTTTAATAGACTGATTTGGACTGCCCTCATAAATCCAGTTAGCAAACAGAGTTGAGTTTTTGCTTTACTTATTCATTTGTGCCCCATCGTGTTACCAAGTTAACTGCATTTTGTTAAAGCTCTAAAATGAGGGAGTATGGAAACAAACATATTTGTCCTTTATCAGGCTTACCTCACCCCACACTTTTTCTAGCTTAGCATTTCTAGAAGTCCAAATATTTTTGACCTATTTTAAAAGTGGTCTTTTAATTATGATTATGCCATTTTGAAAGTTACAGTCCCATTACCTGTCATGCATCTAGGTGTGTGAAATTTGTTCTCTGCATTTGACTGAGAGGTACGCAGTAAACACAGACCTGCTTGGGAACTATTTGGAAGTTTAACCCTCCAATCCAATCCTTTGAGCATGTCAAGCAGGGAGGCATTAGGTCCCATTTTTTAGAGTCTTTAGCATGACCCGTCCGTAGATTTGAACTCACGGCCTTGCAGACTCAGGGCAGATACTACCACAAGGCCACTGAGCTGCTACCAAGAGCAAAAATCCAGTTTTGTCTTCCAGGACATAGTAGTTCATTAGAAATTCGCCCTTTGAGTTTTGGGCAGGACTGTTGGCGCAGAGTAGGCCTGCCTCAATCTCCCATTTTCCCTTTGTTTACACTCTCTCCTGCTAGCATACAGCTCCTCACAATCCCGACTTAATATTGCCTGTGCAACAAAAGTGGTGAGCAATATCATAATAATATTGTCCTGATTCACAAGGATTTGAATAAAGAAATACTCCAAAATTGCAGTTGTAATCCTAATTTTCTTTAAATATGTCCATGAAACAAATGATACAAGAACATGGTGAAAACACCAAAAACACAATTTTCATTTGTCTTTTCATAGGTCTTTCTATATTGTACATTATGAATATTTTTAGTAAAACCTTTCTTTATTTTACTTCTTGCACAATGGCATTAGACTAGCTGAAAGTGGAACATATTGTTCTTCACACCCTTATGCTGCAGCGCATTTAATATGCCGATTGTGCTTAAGCTAAAGTCCCAATCAACTTAAATGTCAACATTTAATGCACGGGGATCAGGTTGTGGGTTCACGATCGTCTGAATATGCCCACATGCACACCTTTGCCTCTGTGCATGGATCTGAGCCTGCGTGGGTGTGTGAAAAGGAACCGTCCAATCTCCTCGGTGTGTTTTTCGAGCGCTTGTCAGTTTCAAAGACTGGGGTCAAACAAACAGGCATCTGACACAAGCTAACTTCACTCACTGCAACCATGACAACAGAAAACAAACAAGATGAATACATACTCTATTTCCATAATGACGGCTAACTGTCTCACCCTTTAACATCTTAAATTGAGCAAAAGTGCAGGAATAGGATGCTCAGCGTGATAATAATCCCCATCGCTCTATTGAGGTGTTGAACTCTTTTTTATTTTCCTCCCCAGTTGCAAAGGTTTTGAACCAGCTTCCCATTTTTTTCTCTTCTTTTTGGTCTCCTGCATCCTGGGTCTATCCTGGTGGACATGCTTGGAGGGGAAGATTCTCCTGAGCAAACCTGACAGCTGAGTTTAATATTTAATCACCAGACAATCTTGCACATACATATATTCGCACATATATACAAGGCCGGCTGTGCACACGGATATGCATATAAATGCACTCCTGCAGAGACTCCTGTTAAGTGACTAATCCGCATGAGTTGAAGTGTAAAGTTTGACAGTTTGGAGAACAAAACTAACATTTCTTTTCAGAAATAAAGTGGGGAAAAAAATATTGATATGATGATGTTATCAACCTCTCAGTTCAGATATAATTATAGACCCACTACACCAAAACTGTGTTTTTGGTCTTTTTAACATGTTTTTGCAGTATTTTCCTCATGATGGAGGACAAATATAAAGACATTTAGCTTGAAATTGCATTTATGAGGATTTCTTTATTCAAATTGTTGGGAATCAGGAGCAGACAAAAAAATGCTGTTGGAAAAAGCTTGTAGCAGCTGCTAAAGTCTCCACTCCTTTCCGGTGCTTAAAGAAAAATAGATCCATTTAAGTCTTTTTTTTTCCTCGTTTGAGCTGGCATCCGCCTCAAACTGTATGACGATAGCTCCAATATTGCACGCCATTTTTCTTAGTAATATTAGGTGGGGTTTGTGAGGGGCTGTAAACTAGCGGAGTGACTGTAAACAAAGGGATCATAGGAAGTCAGAGCAGGCTCACTCCATCCCAACTTGGAGGCAAATTTCTGATAAACTACTGCTGCTCTGCAGAAACTATATACTAGGAAGCAACTTTTTTACTATTATTATTTTGGCTAAAAACTGCATAATCATAACTAAAATACCACTGGGAATGCTTTGAAAATAGATCAAAAGATGATTGGAGTGGGACTTTTACAAAGCATCATCGTCTGAGAGGTTCGTGGAGAGAGACTTTCAGCTTTGAGAACAGAGCAATTATGAAAGTTTGGCACACAGAAAATGTTGGACATCTTTTCTAAGTCAACATAACAGCTGGGCTCCACGGCGCTCAGTCCAATCAGCAAAAGGAAACTAGGTTTGTGTAAAATCAGGTTCTTGTTCAAAGCTGGCTGTTACATCTTCACAAGTCCTTTTGGATCGGGAAACCCTAAAAACTATTAGGAAAAGAAGTGGTGCAACTGTGTGCAGCAGTCAGTTGTCACTGGTGACATTTTTTTGTCTCAACCTGCTTGGATCCCGGTACAGAACGCTCCACTGTAAAATGATTTCATCCAGACCTGCTGATTGCAGCTCTGTCATTTAGTCGAGCCCACAGGTCCTAACATGTCTGTTGCTTATGGCTCTGCTAATGACAAGTTATGGTTTCAGGCAAAGCCGCATGAGGTTGTCCATTATTCTTTAGTCTTCTGGCCTCTTTTTCCTCTCCTTCCATGCTCCTCCCCCATCTTCCTCACTCTCCTGTCTGCTGTTCTTTCTCCCGCTTTTCTTTTTAATTACCTGATGTCTCCTCTCCTGGCCCTGACGCCAATGGAGATGTGAGCGGCACCGCCTGCACTAAGCTGTCTATGTGGATCCACTTAGTGTCCTTTATCTCACTTTTATAAAACCCATTCCGTTTGATAGTTTAATGACTGTTCTTATTTGCAGTATATTTGCATGCTTTTTTTCCTCGTATAAAGTAAAGGTGAAACATTAAAAGCGGTTATTGATCGAAAGGATTTTTCCACTTTATTTTAAAAGAAATTAATAATTTTGGTCCATAAGAAACACACAGTTGAAATGCGGTGTTCTTTGCTTTAATCTCAAGACACCCAAGATGACATTTAACCAAGTTTGTTTTTCCTAATTTCTAAAAAACAATGGATGTGATCATTTCCAGAAAAGACTGTATTTTGAGTCCTGAAGAGGATTGTAATTCAATTCAATTCAATTACATTTTATTTATATAGCCCAATATCACAGCCATAGCCGTCTCATTGGACTGATTATCAATACATTGCAAGAAGCAAAAAAATTATTAAACATGTAAAACTAGACAATAGCTTGTAAGAAAAAGTTCTTCCAAGATGGAGTAAAGACCCACAAAAACTAACAGAATAAAACATGGCAAGAGATGAGTAGAAAACAAGGTTTGAAAAGGTTTGTGAAGATGTTCAAAATCCAACTCATAACTCAAACAGAGAGGATCCAGAGGATGTGAATCTGATACTTAAACCGATTTTGGCTGTTTGTGTCGCTCTCCTTTCCTCTTTAAAGCCCTTTGTGTTTGTGTGTGAGTGTGCTTTGCACTTTTTCTTTCTAATACTTCTGTACTCATTTCTGTGTCCTGTCTTTCATCTCTTCGGGATGTCCCTCTGTTATTCCATTGCCAAGCTCAGGTTTCCCATCTGTGATGTGTGAGAATCCAGGAGGCTTGTTACACTTCAAACACAAACGAGAGACGTCTGGCACCCTTGGAAGTACCGGCAAAGCAACTGGGTAAGGTGGCCACGGGGCAAAACTTGTGTCCTTAAATGTGTGGATGTATGTTTTTGGAAAGTCTTTAAAGCTCTCGTTGGTATTGACACAGCTGACCTGAAGGGAGGGATTTTAAAATGTGTAGTGCATTAACTTGAATTGGTTTGAAAATGTTTTCTGGTATCAAATATTTATCTTCTGGGGGGCTTAAAGTGAACTTAAAGTGAAGGTGCATCAAAGACATATTTGAATGTTGATTTATGCAAACATGTCAAGAATTTCTGTAATTTCAAAATGACAGCATTGTAAGGCATTGTGTGGTAAAGGAGGGCCTTGGATTTTAAAAGCAAATTCAGACGTCATGCACATGACTTTTTTTGGTCTTTTTAAACAGCAAATATGATAAACTTCTAGGAAATTTCTAGAGCACTGGATTTTCGAAATGTATACGTATGTATGCATATGTAATGGATGTATATGTGTATGTAATAAAAAAAAGTTATTTTCTAAATTATAACAGAATTTAATCCACTGTTTTAGCAGCATCTGTGTTGCATAATAACAGAGTCTGTGTTACACTGAAAACTATGATCCGTCAGATGTTGTGCTCAATCCTCTCGCCTCCTTTAAAGCTGCAGCTTTAATTTCAGTAATGATATATAATGACAATAACCCAAAACATTATACTGTTTTTAGGTGTTTTTTGTTATGATTTTATCATAAAATGTGATCACCTGGAAGCAGAATTAGGAAATCTCTACTAAATCTGTCCTTGTTTTCTCAGCATGTTTGCATTCTAGTTTACAGTTAAATGACAGTAAAGGCGTGTTCATACCAGTTATAAATTATTTTTATGTAATTTAATTTTCTTGGTTAAAAAAAAATGTGAACAATTTCAAAAAGGTAAAATGCTAAAGGTATCTCTTTGTAAAAATAGTGTTACAATTTGGCTGATAAAATTTGTTTGGCTGGTAGATTTTTTTTATTATTTTTTTTTTATCCGCCAGTCAACTTGACCAGTGTTTCAAAAATTTAATTTCGACCCGTGTGGAGGTATTTTAGAGAATGCCTAAAGGTTTTAAGATGAGACATTTTTTTAATATGCCCCCCCCCCCGTCAAGTCGAAACCCACGTTTGACTTGACTGTTCTACTGTCAAGAGATACTTATACAAATATGGTCTTTGCGGAAGAGTCATCAGAAGAAAACCGTTTCTACATTCTCACCACAAAATTCAACGTTTGAAGTTTGAACATATAAACAATCGTGATGCATTTCGGAAACAAGTTCTGTGGACCGACGAAGTTAAAATGGAACTTTTGGCTGCAATGAGCAAAGATACGTTTGGAGAAGAAAGGGTACAGAGTTTAATGAAAAGAACCTCTGTCCAACTTAAGCATGGGGGTGGATCAATCATGCTTTGGGCTTGGATTACAGCCAGTGGCACAGGAAACATGTCATGAGTAGAAGAAAGAATGGATTCCACAAAATGTCAGTAAAGTTTGGACACTAACTTGATGCCATCTGTGAAAAAGCTGAAGTTGAAGAGAGAATGGCTTCTACAAATAGATAGTGATCCTAAACACACCTCCAAATCCACACTGTCCTACATTAAGAGGCAGAAACTGAAGGTTTTGCAATGGCCTTCCCCATCACCTGATCTCAACATCATTGAAAATCTTTGGATAGACCTGAAAAGAGCAGTGTGTAACAGACATCCCAGAAATCTCAAAGAACTGGAAGACTTTTGTAAAGAATGGATAAAGACTCTTTAAACAAGATTGAGAGACTCTTGGCTGGCTACAAAAAGTGTTTACAAGCTGTGATACTTGCCAAGGGGGGCAGTACAAGGTACTAACTCTGCAGGGTGCCCAAACTTTTGCACACAGCATTATTTTGTTTTCTGTTATTTTGACATGGTAAATGATGGAAATAAAGCCTCATTTTTTTTGACATATTAAAATAATGTATCATCTGTTAACTGTTGCCTATAGAAGATTTTTCAATCTTTCCTTGGGTTCTTTATGCACAATAATATAACATTTTACCTAGGATACCCAAACTTTTGATCCCCACTGTAAATTGGAATAAAGCTGTGGCGGGGAGAGCTTGGAGCAAGATTCATGATATTTGCATCACTTTGTTGTTTTGACCTCTTTCAGCTGTGAGTCGTGCTTGTATGTAGCAGCAGTCCAGTGTGAACACACTATACCAATAGCGTGTTCAAGAATGCTTGTTTAGTGCATCCTTGATGGTGCATCACATTCCAGTCGGTACATAGTATGAAACTCTCTTCTTGATTGGTTCGAAATGGCACCACTGTACCTGGAAGGTGTTCTGACTTGAATCCCACAATTTACCTGGCTGTTTTTGATGCAGATGAGTAAAAGCCCAGACATTCTCTCAAATACCAATGGCTCCCATATCTCCATTGGAGGACACTCTTCTGGGATTTTTGCATTTACTGAATTCCTTCAGTCGGTACAAACAGCTCTTTCTCATGATTGGTGAGGTCAAATGAGCAGCGTGTTGCTTTTTGACACAATTTCTTCTGAAACTACAACAGACATGCCCAGCGATCTTATTAAACCAAGGACTGCCACTGCATTTCTTTCTCAGCCTTTATTACACTTACACAAACCATCACACTGACCCTCGAAACATAGTTATCCACAGTCCACTGATGCAACAACAGGTCCCGAAACCAAAAAAGACTCAAACTGTTTTCTAGAAAAAGGACAACAGCCTGAGGCGAGAAGGGATTCATTCTACATCCAGATGTAAGCACTTTACAACAAATGTCCTCCTTGCCTATGATGTCCGAGTTTAGCTTAATAGGCAATTAAATGAGCAAAGTATTTCTAAAGAATCAGAGCATCTGCCTTTAATGGAGCTGCCCATGATGTGACTTGTTTTAAATCCTGGCTCTTAAGACCCATTGCCCCATATGGTTTCCATGTATAAACACAATTAGTTTAGCTTATCAGCTATGACTAATAGTGAGTGATTGCCATTTGAAGTAGTTTTCACATACTTTAAGTGCACCACAAAAGTCTGATCAGGACAACAAAAGAGAAACAGCATTTGATTGTGACAAAGACAAAATATTAAGAGGGTCATAACGAAGCAAAAATTAAAAACAAAAAATATGACCATGTTTGAATTTCTTGGCTGAATAGAAAGCTAGAGCTATTAATGTAGTCATACCTGTTGATAGAGGACATAAAGTTCTCCTCAGATGAAGCTGAATTCAGAAATTTGGAAGTTATCCAAGTCATAAGGAAGTACTCAATTTAATCAGTCACAAGTATCTCTGAAACATGTCACATTGTGGGAAAAGTCAACATGTCAGTGTAGAAAAACAAATTCAAAGAATGAGAAATGAGAACATTTGCTCGTTTTTCAAGGAGATACTAAGGGTGGAACTAATAAACCTTCTCACAAAAGCAAACAAGTGTGTTTTCATGGAAGCAGTTTGTGGGTCTTTTGAGGTCTGTTGCCTATTTAAAGTACGCCTATCAGCTGTTGTGTTGATATATGTTAGGTATTTAATGTGGAGGGATCCATGGCAGGAACTTAAACAACTACATCAATCCACACAGAACTATGTGGGTTTGACTGGAAAAGCAGAGAGCAAACTGCTGCAATGAATTGGATTCTATGGCAAAATAGCAAAATGGAAAATGAACATGATAAACTCAACAGAGACTTCGGGTTTAAGCTTTATTTGGAGTCAGGCTGGAGCACTTATAACTGTTAGAACCCCCCCACCACCACCACCAGACACACACACATGCATACATACATTTTCTGCAGTTTTTTTTTTTTTATAAAACATTTTTCACTTTTAGTCATTCTGGTAACTTGGGGTCCTTGTAAATTTGGAGAGGTCTGACAACAAAATATGAGCAGAATCGATCCAACATGGTCTTTTGTATCATGACAGAGGTCAGATCTCAGACAGAGACTATATTTTTAGGAGAATAACAGGTTCAAGAAACTGTTGTGTGCCCAGTAGAAGCAAAGACTGCCAAAGACTTTATTTTAATCAGATTAAACACTCTGTATGTGCAAAAACAAACACAGCTTCACAACATTTCTGCTTTACTCTCATGTGTTTATGCCAGCTATTCCCTCAAACACATAAGAGCTTTAGAGGTCAACTTGTCTTTATGCCAGAAATCCTGCAACAGACCTCACAGTGAAAAGCAACCATGACAACTCTGCACAGCAGGCGCAACACTACAGATAATGTCACAGAATGCTCACCAAAGTTATCTGTCCTTTAGAAATGATCACATTATATACCTGTAAAAAAAAAAAAAAATCTTTAGAAAGCAGTGTGGAGGTGTGCCAAGAAAAGCACAGCAGTGTTTCTATTGATGTTTCTGCAATTTGTGCTGTTACAGAGGACTGATTTCAAATTAAGCTGACCTGTTTGAAACCACTAATTAAATACAGAGAGCAGCATTAATACAAAGCTCAGCTACGTGGGCTTGCACAGAAAAGTGTAGTCACAGAGCAAAAGTTCCAGAAAGTTCATGCAGGGTACTAACCATTTCACCGCTTCTAGTTTTGATGGCACCTAAGGGGTCACGAGTCTGTGCAGTTCTGTGGACTAAAGATTTTAGCAATTAAGGTCACACGCTCACCCACTCTACGTATTAGACATTCAGCACTGCCTTTCGCTGAAATTAGCCTAACCGTTCCTGAGGAGAGGTCGAAACGGGGACACTGGGAAAACTGCCACAGTCCCTTAAATTTCCTCACACTCGTTTAACCCCCACAGGGGTTAAAACGCTGAGACTGCACAGGCAGAACAGGGGAAGTCCTCAGGGGCTTGGCGTGGATAGAAAGAGAAAGGTTGGGATACAGCGACCACAGGAAAAGTGGCTGTGTTAAGAAGAAGTGGAGCATAACTTAAATCTTCCAGCTCTTTTCCAGCATTTAGTGGACGACTGTGGTCATGCATGCTGCCCAGTGAACTTACTGTAAATTGTCTGTGGATTTTCATCTTCAAATGAACTAGTGTTTCAATACTTTCTGAACATGCAATGTTTCTCATTACTTTTAGAAATGTTTTAATAAAAAGTATGCACGCTTTTTTGCATGAATGCTAAAATATAAGTTGTGACTCAAACAAATCTGTTTTGTTGATTGACAAAGCAGATATTTTAGAGGAATGGCATCAATTTTATGTAAGGTGAGAACATATATTGAGATTAAACAGTGAGTATAGGCTGCTTCTTTGGTTTTATACAAAAAAAATGCCAAATAATCAAAGGCGTAAAATAAAGTTCCACTTCAATCATCTTTTGATGTGTTGTTAAAGAGTCGCCAGTGGTCTTTTAATTATGATTATGCAGTTTTCAGTCAAAATCAAAAAACTTGTGCATTTCTAGGACATAGTTTCTGTGACATTACAGGAGTTCATCAGAAATACGCTTGTGAGTTGTTGGATAATTGGTGCAGAAGTAAGCCTCCACTGATTATCCCGTCATACCTTTGTTTACACTGTCTCCCGCTAGCTTTCAGCCCCTTACAACCCCAAGCTAGCATTAGCGGTGTAACAAAAATGGCAAACAACATCAGAGCTGTTCAGCTCAGACGAAAACGTCTGCAAGTGGATGCATCTGAATGAGCAGAGCAGGAGCTTGCTGTGTCACAAAAGAGAGGTTTTTTTTAATGGTATTTTCTAATTTGCCCATGATTCATCCTGATCTGAATAAAGAAATAATCAGAAATGCAGTTTTAATCTTAAATAGTTTTATACATGTGCTCCACCATGAGAGGAATAATACAAGAACATGTTAAAAACACCAAAACCATCCTATTTTTTAAAGTAAAGTATCCAAAATCTGTTTATATGGGTTAAAAAATTAAAGAAATGTTGTGGCTAAGTTGCTGTGCATCTCCAACATTTACAGATTTATTTATTTATTTTTTTACCAAGGACTTGTGATGTTTAAAGCATAAACAGACTTCTTATTTCAAGAATGTAACCCTGCAGGAACACTCAATAAATCTTCCGATTTACTCATTTAGTAGAGCAAATAGCTCTTTCAAATAGTTGGTAGTAGCTAATATTTAGGAAAAGTAAATTTTGCTCTGTGAGTGATTCCCGCCAAGTTTGTTTTTTGCCAGATGCAGACTTTACCATCCAGCAAAAGTAGGCGATTCCCCCAATAAAATTTCTATTAAATACACAGCAGGGATTTTCACATCTTAAAATCTAACTTGGGATTACAGGTGAAGCATGCAGTTTGAAACACTCCCGCAAATATAAAGCCTATATGCAGAATTTTTGTGCTTATTTAGAAGTGCTTCATGTAAAAAAGAACCCAGTAAACTTACAATACATCATAAATGCCCAGCAATATTGCAAGATGGGCTAACTTCTGTTTTGGAGCGCACCATAGCAGGAGTGTGCCCACTCACTGAGTGCATCAGGGACTGAGATGCCAGCTCTGATTAAAGATTTCTCTGAAGCTCAGCAGAAGAGGGAGGAGAACCTGTTGAGGATGCCGCTCTGCATAAAGGCCTGGACACACCGGGTGAGGTGGTGGGATGTAGCCTTTTTGCTGCATCTGCAGGGGAACTTCAAGTCCCACCAGATGTGTGAGTGATAAAAGCGTAGCATGTGCAAGTTCTGCTCCAAATGCATCCTCATACATTTGTACATCTCTATACGTAGAAAAAAAGCTTGTTGGTGTTCCAAAAAACTGTTTAAATGTACAAGAGAAAGATTTATACTCAACCACCTCTGCTGGTTTTATTGGCTTGTCCAAAAATTACAAATATTACGTTTTTTCCTGAGCTAACACAAATATTCTAAGATAAAAAAAAAAAAAAAAAAAAAAAGAAATTAGTATTTCCATTCCATTGCTCTTGCGGAGGGCTGACAGACTCATGTATCAAATAAGATACGTTCAGCTTTAAAGGGTTAAGGTAATTTTGCTGCTTAATTGAGAGTTCAAAAGTGTTATGAGAAAAGGTTTCAATTGCAGTCCAAAACAAGCAGCGAGAACACAGTTATGCACATTTGTTGTGTCTGCACTGCCACAAAAGTAACATAAAAGGATGAAAATAGAAAACAGACATTGTTTAATAGCTTTGACATTGATGTCCTGCAGCTGAAAACAAAGATAAACATTAAGAGCCGCAGAACTTCCCAAGGCCAAGTCAAGTTTGAAGCTCATGTGTGCATGATGTGCCTCATTTTCAAAAAAGAAGTGCCCATACTGGCCAAAATACCATCTGTGAATGCACAAGAAATCAAAACTATGGAGCAGATGGGTCTCCGAACAACTGCAGTGGAGGACAATCTTTTCAGGTATGAACACAGATTTGAGACTACTAGCTTTCTGTATTGCAACAACTTTTTAAGCGTATAAGATTCCAGTCAAATGAAGGTCTTTGAAGCGGAGAATTTGCATCACAAATGAACATTAAATCTGCAACAACTACAGAATGCTATGTTGTCCACTTTAGGGCTGCAACTAATGATTATTTTGGTTGTCAACTTATCCATTGATTATTTTCTCAATAAGTTGATTAATCACAAATATTTTGAAATAATCTGCTGATATTCAACATTAGTTTAAAAGATGCAACAGAAACTCTGATTTATTCATTCTTTGATTGCTTTTCTAAATTTTATTTGCTGCAAAACCACTGCACAGCAAAACCAAGCAGCCATAATACATATGTTTAAGTTTGTCCTAGAACAACAATATTACAACAAAAATGTCATAAGTATCTCTCATTTCACACATACAGTTTTGGCCAGGCAACAACAGCATAAACAATGCAACGGACCCGGGAGTGGTGGGGAAAAAAAGAGCATCAGACATTCCTTATATTAGGTGTAAAAAAAAGTCCATGTTCGTCAAAAAAAGGAGAGATGTCGAAAATAGAATGATGAAAGAAAATAAAAATGCCCAGCAGTCAGCGGAGGGATACCCATCTCTGGTGTCTTCCTGCCCGGCCAGTAGCAGCCTTGAAGAGGTGGAATCCCTACTTAGTCTACCAGTTTATTCCCGGGACAGCTGGGACGGGTGCTTTCGTTCCAGCCTCCAGACCTGTCCAGATGTACCCTTGCCTTAGCTCAACAGAAGCCAGGACAGGATTCCGGCAACGCCGTGACCCAGAAAGGCATATAGCGGCTTAAGAAAATGGATGGAAAGTAACAAAAACAGCTAAACTAACTTTGAGCTAAACCAGGGCTAACTGGCAGCCGACCATAGTGAAAGTTAAAAAGAAAGATCAGAAGAAAGAAAGTTGGATATTCTGATCCTACTGACTTTTTTATGTTTTACTGCCACAACATTCGGCTGCCAGTTCGCATACTTTAGCTCCGAGTTACCCTAGCTGGTTTTGTATCACTATCCTCTTATTATCAACTAATTTTGACAGACATGTTTTTTTTTACACCTAATAAGTGGAACAAAATGTCTGCTTCTCCTTTTGGGCTGTTTTCAACCACTCTCGGGTCTAAAACGATCTGATGCTGCATTGTTCACTGGGATCATGTGTTGTCGCCTGACAACCACAAAAAGCGCTGTTATATTATCTGTTTTATTCAATTTTCAACAGAGCTATGGTTGTAAAGATCATTTTCTGTTATGGGATCAATAACATTCTAAGAATTTCTTTTTTTTTTAGGTTAATAAAATAAATAACAGGCATTTTCAATGTGAACAACCGATGTCCTGTGACTCGATGAATACGCCCGTGACGTATTTTTGACAGTTTAACAGGATAAACTCATATTCAAGACAGTTGTATTCAAAACAAAGACAAAGTATTAATTTGTGCACAACTTTGTCTTCATGAATAAATTTCTTATTGACAGTTTCCATACATTTAAATGCTGGAAGTTGTGTACAGCGCAATTGCAACTCATTTGTTGGCTTATTGTCTTGAATGAAAAAAAAAGAACTATGATGCTTCAGAATCTAGTGCCCTGGATTTTAAAAGCATCTAATCCGGACACCATGCGCACTTTTTTTTTTAAACGTTAAGTATGACATCACCGATTTCCTAAAGTAACAACCAGTTAAGTATGAACATTTTACAATTTATGACTATTTATGGCTCCACTGTTTTCTAACAATTAAAACTTGGATAGTTTATTTAAAAAAATGTATACATTGTTTTCACATGAAAAATTGTTCAATGAATTGTGATTTATTTTCACATATCTAGTGAGCAACAATTTTCACTGGTTTTTCATAGAAACTTCTTGGGAAATTAATTTGGACTAATAGCTCTACAAACAACACAACCTACATGTAGCAAGAAAGAGTGTGCAATTGGAAAACAGAAAATTGGAATTTTGTTCCCGTCCCTCCACTGTATAAGTTTACAAGCTTATAAAGTACATGAGGATTGATAGTAAAAATTGGTTATCAATGCTTTTTTATTAGCAACATAATCCATTATAGCAAATAATTGTTGCAACCTTCATCAAAATGGATCACTATTGCTAAAAAAATTATCTAACACTGAAAAAAAAAACATGACACCAAAAAATAGATCACTTATGTAGGGAAATAATGTTCCAACAGTGCGCTCAAAGTGCATGGTCGAATGCCTACTTATTTTTCCAAAGGATACAGTTTAAGGGCCATTGGAAGAAAAGGTTTAGACACATAAAACAAGCAAACTAAACAAAAAGAGAAAAGGTCAACTTGAAGAGCTGATTCCAGAGTGTTTTGTTTGTGTGTTAGCATGGATTTTTGTCTTGCATAGGAACATTCAATGATAAATGGCCTACTGATATAATCATCACATCGTGAAATAAAAGATTTAATAAAAGACTGCTCGGCATGTAATGCATCACGCTAATGAACAAGACTGCAGAGAGGAGAGAGCATGAGGACAGAGAGGGGAAGTGGACAAAGAAAAGACAATGATCACTTGATTGTTCTGGCTTTTTCCTAGCTACCCACCTCCCCCAAAAAGAAAAAAATAATGAGAAAAGGAGAAGATTGTGAAAAATTTAATTAGCCACACATTAGGGCCAAAAGCATTAAAAAAAATGAAAGTATCCTGGACCAGACTATTTAACCATATTTGTATCAAATTTGATTCATGCATTTATGAGACTCCTAACTCATTAGCATGATCAACATTTCATGATCAAAATCAAAGACTCATTGTATATAACATGGTCCAAGTTTTCTGCCCTGTAGTTCATCATCATTCCACTGGGAGCAGCAGAAGGGCTTTTCCTGCTCATTTCAAAATGGCTGTTTCCATCAAATCTCAAGAGCACTTTTTGCAGGAAATGTTTAGCTCATTTTCAAAATTTTATAGAAAGAATAAGTCGTCTATTATTATTCATGTTATTCAAATGACAACTTGCTGTATTGAAAGAATGTAAAACATGTTGATAAGTAATTATTTGTAACACAGTTACACCATGTTAAAAATGTGTGGACCAAATTTAAGACAGTGGGTAAATAAGGTTCTTTTTTCATGAACACTCATGTCAGTGTTTATGCATCTTAAATCAACATTGTTGTGATCGAAAATTTACCAAATCACCAATAGGATCCTAATTGATAGTGTGCCTAATATTGTGTGGAAAATCCTGTACTTTTTTGGTTCTTTTTCAAGCTAGGAGTCACTTCTTTTGTTATTTGAAAATTGGTTTAAGTCAAACCATGCACTCACAGTTTTCATAATATTTTATGTGAAGATGAGAATCCATTTTTTTTGCAGATATCTCCAGATAAAGGTATGTGTCTACAACATGAAGTCTGGACTGTTTGACCTTCTCAGCAGAATAGCAAGCAGCGCACAGCATTGCATTTTCTGGACCCATCCCAGAAAGAATGCAAAGTGCAGCAAAAAAGAATGGACATTAGCATAGTTTAGATGCTTTTTTTTCCCCACAACAAGCTTGTCTGCTTTCTCTGTCCCCAGTGACACACTAACTAAACATTGGTACACAGGTCCATGCTCACTCCTTCACCATGCTGCTTCAAAGAATATTTTCACACTCTGTTGTGTAGCACACACAAACACAGAACCACACAAGCACACACACCTTGCTGTCAGAATGGTGATAAATTGCTGAGAAAATCAAAAAGGGAGAAAAGTAATCTGACACCTCCAGTGCTAAGCAACCAGTAATTAAATTCCTTCATTAGGTCAAATATTTGATTATAACAAACCTTGGGGGAAATCTCGTAATGACCTCTTTCTCTTGTGGTAGGGTGGGAGGAAAAGAAAAAAAAAAGGATAAGGACATCAATGAAGGAGGGAAATCGGAGATGAAGCAGAGTTTAAGGCTTTAGTCGTAGGTTTTGTCTGCAGCTGGTCTTTGAGTTGTTCACATGAGCTCCCCACTTTTACCCCAGTCTCTGGAGAGCATCTCTGTGTTAGTGTAGTAAGTCAGAACTGCTGGCTGCGGCATATTGCTAATGTGTTGATGAAGACAGCCCCGGCCAAGGGAGTCTGTCTGCTGGAAGACCGACGCTGTGAGTGTTTGACAGATGAGTGAGCTTTACTGGCCTCCTCCTCAACCCTCTGTGGAAAGTTGCAAACTCCACTCTGCAACTGCATCTCCTCCACTCCACTCCTCTGTTTCCTTGTACTTTGTCCCCATAGAGAGATTTGACATTCAAAAGCCCTGGTGATTGGGACAAGTATAAAGTACCCAAATGTGAAGAGTTGAGTAAGTGAAAGCTCCTCTTTGGTGTTCCAACTGTTTCTTTTTTTTATAGAAATGTTGGATTTACCCAGAAAGCACAAACAGTGCACCTTTAGCAGTTAAAATTAGCCTAAAAACCAATCTAAAATATTGAAAATTAAATTAAAGTAATTTAACTCACAGCTGCATGCCAAAATGTGCATTTAGCATTTTAAGCTGAAGCTGCAATTCTTTTATAAATTCAAGATGCTAATTTCTCTATTGATTATTGTGTTCTCCAATTGTAATAGCCTGTCAAATGTAGAAGCGTGTGCCTGAATCTGTGGAGATGCAGTAGGAGAACAAAACTGTTGATCAAGCACAGTCATTTGGCCGTAAATCATTTAGAAGGATCTTGGTTCTGGTTATGTCAGGCCCAGAATAAAGTGCAACCATTTTAGATTGTCCAAGCAGACGATGAACCTAAGAAAACCCGAAAGAGCACCTCATTTTGCAGTATGCTTTCTTTAGAATAATAATGGTTTTTTTTTTAAACCTGCTGCTCTTTCATATTAAAAAGTTTATTTCTGTTTTTTTTTCCCCAATCTCTACCTCTTCTCCTTTTGCATATGTGTGTGTCTTTGTGTGAGAGTGTGTGCAAGCGTGGCTGCTCAAATACCACTGCCGTCATCAAAGGATATGTCAAACTCAAGGCTCTGGCAGTCTCTGCTGCCATGATCTGAGACTGTATCGCTCATAAACATGCATGTGCACACACGTGCACACACAGGCTCCAACTATGCTTTCTTATCACGCCCTGGCAACGCCCACTGACTGCAGCATATCTCCACCGGTATCACCAAGGTTACCATCGGTAGCCAGGGATACCAACACAGCCGCTTGTGGAGAAAAGGGTGTGGCCAAAGTCTAGATTCAATGTTTTTGCATAAAAAAAAAACATAAACAAGAAAGAACACAAGCAAGAATTGGACATTTAATTACTAAATGAAATAACAAAGATGAAAAAGTTACATTTGTCTGAAACATAATTATTTAAATGCATACTTGAGTTTCCTAACTGTTCTTACATCATGTCCATTTTCTTATAAAACCTTATGGTTGGACATGCTTTTTTTATTATCAAAGTAACATTTTCTTTTTAACACATATTAGCATGAAGAATACGTAACAAAAAATCTGTTTGTGTTTAAACTATTGCACTGAACTTGATTCTTCCATGAGGCAGCAGAGCAGTTTTCGTTATGACACGCTGCATATATTTGTAATTGAGGCAGTTAGCTGGCTTGATGTGTTTAAAGTCACCAGATTAAAAATTGGTGTTTCCATGACAAAGGAAGGCCTCGAGAACCCTTGCATTCATGACACTCAAACACAAATTGAAAGAGAGTATTCCTAGACATGCTCCAAACTCTGCTCAAGATACAGGGACAGAGATTGCTGTTGTCTTCAATTTATCAAAAGTACTTATAGCATTTTGGATTCATCAAGGACTGAAACAAGGAAGCGAAAGAAATCCACAGACACAAATATGTTTTATACAAATAAAATCTATCCACTGTTGCCTTTTGTTTCAAAATATTTTCCATTGCAATTATTTATCCCTGATAAATCACATGTCCCAAATATTTTGTTTTAAGAAAAAGGGGAAAACATGTAATATTTTTTGCAACTTTAGCAATATAAACATTTATCATACGATACTATAAAAATTTAAATGTTGTCATTATAATGACACAGAACTGGACTGAAATGACAGTACTTCTAGAGAAGATTGAAAAAGATTTGACTGTAAGGAGGTGTGCCTTTGATTAGTGCGTTCAATCTTGTCATAAGTTTCATCTTTTGATGGATTTTAAAAGTGTTCCCAGTGTTCTTGTAAGTATGGCTAAGCTGTTTTTAGCAAAAAATAAGAGAAAAACAAAAAAAAGTCATTTTAAGACCTAGTTTCTGCAGAGTGGCAGTAGTTAATTTGTCTCTCAAAGTTCCTTTGTCCTTTCTGTAACCCATAACTGAGAGCTCTCTGTTTACAGGCTCTCTTACTAGCTTACAGCCCCTTACAACCCTAAGCGAACATTACCAGTGCAAAAAAAAATGGCGAACAGTATCAGATCTATCCAGCCATACAGTTTTGAGCCAGATATCAGCTTAGATAAGAAAAACAAATACATACCTGGATCTACGCGTCTACAAGCTGCATCAGAATGGAGCGGAGCAAGAAGCTTGTGGCCCACAGATTGTAGCTTCTCCATCACAGCTACAAGCTTTTTCAAATGACATTTTTTCGTCTGATTCACAACAACTTGAACAAAGACATACTCAGAAATGCAATTTTGACATTATTTTTCTTAGCATATAAGAAAAATCCCTCCCAAACATGTTAAACTTATCAAAAACACTAGTTTAATTGGAGTGGGTCTTTAGAGTGGGACAAAGTAACTGCAGTGAGTGGTGATTTGGTGTGTCTAACATTAAACATGGACCACCATAGAAAACAAGCCATTGTCTGAGGAGATTATAAAAACAATTCAATTCAAGCAAACAAAAAAGATAGATAACAAATAGACTTTTAAAGGTAAAGTTCAATTGTTATTAGAATATTCAGAAGGTAACGCTTCACAGTCTGTAGTCAACCTCCCTGGATGCTGACAGAGAAGTAATGAAAAATTCAATGACATGATTTGTGCTCAAAGAGTCCAGAAAACCTCAGTGGATAAAACAAGTGAACTTTTGGTTCAAGGTGCATGCGATCCTTTGGACATATATCAATTAGACCTATGATCACTGGCATCATCCACAGGACTCTGAACAGCCAAAATATCACCTGAAGTGATGCTACTCTAACTGTTAACTGATGTTTATTCTACCTAACTATCTCTCTGAAAACGGGGAATTGGATGGGACAAAGTGAAGTGAGTTCTGTTGACTGGGAACATCTACGAAACACTTCCCTAGTTAAACACAATATTGAATTTTAATAAAATCTAAGCATCTGATTAGAAACATCTAACCACAAAAATGCAAAGTTAGTCTTAACAAATAGAAAAAAGGCATTAAAAAAAAAACAAACCTGGCTGCACTGTTTTTTTTTCTTTTTTTTCTGTAAAGTTGGACCATCCAGTCACCCCCATAAGGAGTCACTATTACTCTCTAACTGTGTTTTAATTCGCAGAAAATTTTATTACAATGGATGTGAATCTGTAATCTTTTACACACACACAAAAAAAAAGTCACAAAAACTGCACTCAAATGCCCCGCTGATTTCAGAGATGCCAAACTTTTGCTGGTGTGAAAGTCAACACAGAAACTGCACCAGGAGGTTAGCAGCATGTCTTGAAACTGCTGAACAGAAGCGCGTAAGCCTTTCAGCTCCAACACCTATCCTCTTTTGAGATAATATAAAGGCACTCTGGTGCAGTGAAAAATGATTACTGGAGTGAATCATTAATTTCTTTAAGTTTTATACTCTGTAGGAGTATAAAGGGGATTCTATGTTTAGCAGATTCAGAGAGATCATCTGAAAAATACTGACTGGTGGAGAAGGAGTGCAGGCACGTGGTCATCTTTGAGAGTTAGAGCTAAGTTTCCTGATTTTCAGATAAGGGCTAACTTGATGTAAAGACGCTGTACAGAACACCATGTCTTAAAAATCAGGGAAACGTTTGTAAAAGCTTACACATACAGAGCCATGTCTTCACAAATCAAATTTAGGAGAAACATTTCCCTCTTTGTTAAGCCTGCAATCAGTATTACAGTAACAGTCAGGTCACTGCAAAAGAAAAGCGTTTCAAAGAAGAATGTGATAAGGGTTTCTTAGTTTGGGAATGATAAGCTAAATATGGAAACAAGTTTCACGCTCAGTAGCTGTGAAATCATGTTACACATCACTATGAAACAATGTTTACATTCAGACTACAGTGCATTTAAAAAGAGTTGTCAAAAGCAAAACAAAGCCATGTTTCCCCAGACTGTAACTGCATTCACAATCTTTGCTACGAACACAGTTATGACATTTGTTAATTGGCTCATTTTTCTACTTATATTTTAGCTGACTGTAAAAAGTCATGTTGATGAGCAAAGCAAATTTGTATTTTGACCTTAACGACATGTTTTTTGTAAATACTAAATATCATAAAGGGATATTTCACCAAAAAACACAAAAAAAAGTCTGTTGTGGCATTTTTCTCATGATAGACAACATGCATAAAAAATCCTCTAAATTGCATTTCTGAGTATTAATTTAATTCAAAATGTTGATTATTGTTTGAATACGATTATTATGTAGAAAATACGCTGGTGGGCCACATAACTCCCTGCGGTGCTCCATTCTGATGGATCCACCTACAGACAAATAGATCCACGTACGTCTTTATTTTCTCATCTGTCTCATCTGAGCTGGCATCTGGATAAAAATTGTACAGCTCCAATATTACTCGCCATTTTTGTTGCACTGGTAATGTTAGCTTGGGGTTGTGAGAGACTGTAAGCTAACAGAAGAGAGTGCTAACAGACGGATGGCGGGACGTTGGGGCGAGCTTACTCTGCGCCAAAAGTTTTTGCTGTTGTTTTTTTGAATTTGACTAAAAAAACACAATCATAACTAAGACCACTTTGAAAAGAGCTTAAAAGATAATCGCAGTGGAACTTTCAACTTTATGGAATTACATTTACGCCTAATCTTTTAGGCAAAGATTTTTAAATTTAGGGGCTGCACGGTGGCGCAGTGGTTAGCGCTCCTGCCTCACAGCAAGAAGGTTCCCGGTTCAAGTCCTGGCTGGGGGACCTTTCTGTGTGGAGTTTGCATGTTCTCCCCGTGCATGCGTGGGTTTTCTCCGGGTACTCCGGCTTCCTCCCACCGTCCAAAAACATGCTTCGCAGGTTAATTGGTTACTCTAAATTGTCCGTACGTGTGAATGTGAGTGTGCATGGGTGTGTGATTGTGGTCCCTGCGACAGACTGGCGACCGGTCCAGGGGTGTACCCTGCCTTCGCCCATGAGTAGCCGGGTTAGGCTCCGGCAACCCCGTGACCCCGAAAGGGACAAAGCGGCTTGGAAAATGAATGAATGAATGAATTAATTTCTAAATTTCAATAAAAATTATGAATATAACTTCTAAAATACGGCCAAAAAAATTTAAATAAACAACAGCAAAATGCACTGAAACAGCCATCACAGTCCAGGGCTTTTATACCAATCACAAATGTGACACAAAAACAGGTCTATATTCCCACAGGGCAACCTCAATATTTTGTAAAAACACACTGTAGGCAACATTTAATAAAAAGGTTGTCTTAAGCAGCTGCTGCAGTACAGCTTGACCCAATCTCAACCCAACCTGCTGGAACCTAGGAGTTACATTGACCTCAATGACTTCATTTTTTCAATGTTTTCGTTTATTATCATCATCCTGTTGAATAAAAACACAAATTACAAAATTAAAGCAGATTTTTTTTTTCCTTTTTGTTACCTTTACAGGGTTTTCCACTATAAAGCATGCAAATACAATGTATACTTGCAAATACACACTTAAATATGTGTGTATTTGTATAAGTTTACGAATGCATGCATGAGAATGTTGCATACATTTGTGGGTGCCCATGAAACCACTGACGCACCTTCATTCAAATGTCTGATCAAAAAAGGTTTAGCAGCTACCTCTAATCCTAGATCTGCAAACAGCACATCACAAGCAAAAAACAGGCGAAAAATTTATACTGAATTTCCTCAGAGAACACGCACTTCCAGAAAAATCAAAGATGTGGCAAGCTATCAAACTGACAATCGCAGGGGAATCCTATGCCTTTCAAACAAACAAATATGTGCAACCGTGCATCTTTGCACACACGTTTAGTCAACACACATGCACATAAGCCTCCCTGAACAATGTAATTCACACCTTTTCTGACCTAGACGAGAGATTGTATCTGCAGAGGAGCGACACACTCCTCAATTGCCCTCAATTAGAAGTTAGAGACAACAAGATATAGTTTTAATGGACTCACAGCGTCTGGAAGGAAACCAGCCTCTTTTCCTTTCTGCTTTGAGCTAAATGCTATTGGTTGGAATGCATAAAAAAAGTAATGTAACCATATTTGAAAAAAAAAAAAAATAGGGAAAAAAATGACCTGAAAGTCTTTGGCAAAAGTCAATTTTAAGAGCATGCAGACTTCACGGGGTGAAAGGAAAGCCTATCGCTTCAGTTTCAGGGTGTGCACGTGCATAGGTGTGTATTTGTGTTTGTTGTTTGTGCGTGCTCTTCGGCTTTCTGCGAGCTTATTTGTATTGCTATTATACATCACAGCGCAGCTCCAGCGAGTGGCTGTGTCAAAAAGCCTGCCTTCCTCTCTCCCATATCTCATAGTTACCTCCTCTAACCAAATTACCCCCACCCTCCTCACCACCACCACCTCCACCCAAGTCCTCCTGCTTCACCCACCTCCTCTTTCTCTAGACACAGAGATGAGCTTCAGAGTTGCTGCTGTCTAAAAAAAAGACAGCTTCAATGTCTGACTAAACGATTACATTCCACAGGCAAAGCTCCCAGTGCTCGTATTTTTACTGAACTGGGTAATGTTTTCAGAAAAAAAATTAAAGAAATACCTCAGATATCCTTAACAGGTCTTCTTATTTATGCTTCCAGAAACAGAAAATTACTCAAAATCTGGACAAGATGCTCTATTTTTGACTGTAGTTACAAAATCTACACAAAGGTCTTTATAATGAAGCAACTTCGGCTCTAAAATCACCTAAATTTTGCATAAGAAGCAATTTTTTTTCTTTTCATAGCTGGAAATAAACTCAGGTGTCAAAGAGAAAACATTAACAAATGAATAATAAAATGATTAAAAGAGAGAAAAAGACACTAGGATATATACTTTCTAGGTCAGGGATATTATCTGACAGAAATCAGTACTTGAGTGAAATTAATTTCCATATTAACTTCATTTCATTTAATGTTCTCAAATGTCTTAATAAATCAGAACCCAGATGGGAAATCAAAATGAGAACATCAAGGTCTCATTATGGGTCTGGATGTTCAGTAAAGTTTTTTTTAAATACAACTTTTTTTTTCTTCTTTCTATTGCAGAAAAAAATGTTGTTAACAATGAAAAGTAACTCATCCCGAAAACCAAAATTTGCATGTGTGTAAAATAAATGATTTCATCCAAATACAAGCCGTTTTAATGCTAGTACTCATTGCTTTTGGAAAGTGTCATAACACACTTAAGTCGCACTAGTATTCAGCGCAAATTAACTAAACATAAAAATGAAAAGCTTCAATAAGTGATGACTGAATAGGTTGTGAAATCATACATCGCTTTTTTAAATATAGATATTTTTAGATGACTTATGAAACTGCCTTGCGTTAAAAAAGGGTAAAAATAAAGAGGACTCAATTAAACTCCTTTTGACTTTTTAGACTTAATACCCAAAAGTCTAACTGGGTTACGTTCAGGATCCATAAGAGTTCATGTGTCTTTCTATGAAAAAGAGTAACAATTGAATTACTTACAAGGGTATGTAGATGCATGTGTATGTATTTTTTGATCAATTTCATGATTAATTATTCTAAGTTTGATATATCTGTGTATAGGTATATATCTATTGTTCTTGTCTTAAGTTTTATCTGTGCTTTGATTGCTTAAAATAAGCCATTTCCAAATTCAACTTTCTTTGCAAGCTGTGGCTTTTCTTAATCTTTGTGAAACTGTCCCAAAAGTAATATTACATAACTTAATCTGAAAAACATCAGTAAGGATGTAAAAGGTGATGTCACAGCACATTTGATGAGTATTTAAGCTCATGGTGTCAGCTGACTGGTATTCAAAATACATGGTTAGGATCAACTAAAGACACTGTATTTTAAATATCTCCATATATGATCACATGACAAGAGGTGAATGCTTTCATGCTGCAAAACAAGAAAGTAAATGCTGGGATGCTCATGAAAAAAAAGCCCCTTTCAGTGTGGTGTTTAAACATTGTTCGTGATCTTTCCGCATGCAGAGCTTTGGAGTAACATGATCAATCGAGCTCACCGAGGAGGAGAAGTGAGTTTAAGGCAACAACAGCTTGCTGCTCAGTTGGGGCTATGACCTCTACATGCTGGATGAAAAGAAGGGAGAGAGCTCAGAAAAGGGCAAAAGGGAGATAATTGTTTAGTGGAAGAAGGGGGAAACAGCAAGAAGAAAGAAAAACACAGCGGACACAGGATCTGAGCATCTTCCCCTGATTCATACATTTCCTTTCATCTTCACGGGACTCTGGTCACACAAAACTGGCCGAGCACTGCCAGAGCATTTTCAAGAGAAGGTACGAGCAAGTTAGTTTGGTTTGTTCTTAAAAAGGACATTGTTGCATTTATTTTTTCACACATTATGCCAGTTGTGTATATGCTATGCACGGTCAAGTGACAACTTCTACTGAAAAGTCTATGTATATATGCTTCAGACTTCTGCGTTCAAAGTTCTCACAATCGTGTCTAGTTTTTAATTTAAATGTAAACTTCTGTGCCTCAGCGCACACTCACGGGAAGAAATGCATTTCTCCCCTGTGGATCGCCCTCCCAGTGGAGGGATACACAGTACAGGATACACAAGTCCCCACGCCTTCCCCTTAAAAATAAATAAATAAATAAATTATGGACACCCCTAAAGCTTCAAATGACCCAACAATTGGAGGGGTGGGGAGACGCTGTAGGGGCAGGGGGAGAATTCCAAGAGCCCACGTTACATGCCCAGTGTGTACGTACCATTGGGTGCATGTTGGCAACTGCCATAATAAACGCATAAAATATAATGTAGAAGGGCCCCCTTCAGGTTCTACATTGTAACTTTAGTCTTAATGGGACCTTAGGTTCCAATTTGGACTTGCCCCATCTCATCTGATCTCAGAAGCTAAGCAGGGTTGGGTCTAGTTGGTCATTGGATAGGAGTCTGGCTGGGACTACCAGGTGGTGAAAGTTACAGCAACCACATGGGAACACTTTCCACTTTTTCCACGAGCTAGTTCCAAGAAAGGGGCAATGCAGAGGGTATGGTCAGGAATGGCATCCCCTCATAACTTAAGGCAAATGACATGTACAGATTCCATGATTTGTTATGGCAACCCCTGAAGGGAGCAGCCAAAAGGAAAAACAAACAGTTTTCGATTTAAGCCAGTGAATGTTGCATTTCTTCGTTTCTTTTTCCTTCTCTTCTTTGTGGATATAAAATCCCCTAGAGCTACAGCTATGTTTTAATGTTTTAGGTGCATTGTTATTTTTGACGATGTTGTTTTGACAATTAAAACAAATGTTTTAAGGATTTTAACCTTTATGGTTTGCAAGTTTTTGATGAAATTCCATCTTCTATACCGACTTATTTCTAGGCAGTTAGGGGGTTGCTGGAGCCTATCCAGCTAGTAATGGGTAAAGGGAGAGTGCATCATGAACAGTTTCCGAGTCAGTTGCGGGGCACAAAAAATGCTATTTCTTTCCTTTATTGTTTAAGGCATCTCTAATACATTTCCGATTGTGGTCAAATTTTCACATGTACTTTCTTCAATTATCCAGACTTTTTTTTTCGTGGAACAAAAAAATTATGAAAATGGGTGATTTTTTTGTGGGGTGGAAGTGTCTGTCTGCTGCAACTCCAGATAATACACATTTAAGCAACTTCAGAATGTGTTTTGGGAATTAAAATTGTTCAATTTTCTATATCCTTACAAAACAAGTTAAACACTTTGCAAATGTCATTTGGATCTAGATACAGACATTCAGAAAGCATGGCAAATGAACCACCTGGAGTGCAGTTGCATCAACACTTTCAATCTTATCTGCATTAGTCACCCGACCTGGTTTCTGAAGCCAGACACACCATCAAGTGTATGGTAAACGTGCAACCTGTGGTCACTAGAAAACTGAAAGCTCACAGTGACTGACCCCACGCTGAGAATTCCCAAAAGATCACAAAAGAACAGTGATACCTGCTGACAGTTGCATAAGAAAAATGAAAACTTTGGAACAATTCCTGAGTAAATGCAATTTAATGTCTCCTGAATGAACTCTGAAGATAAGGTTTGAGTGAAGCATTTTATGAGATTGTTTATGGATCAAATCTCATAATAGATTTTTTTTTGAGTCATTTAATTATTTTTTTATCAAGTAATGTCACTACAAATGAACGTATGTACCTTCTTTTGCTTTTGCCTGCAACAATAAAAGAAAAAAAAACAGGAAAAGAAGCATTAAACTGGTCCCAGTTACATATTTAAAAACCTGTGCTGTAGAAGTGAAAAGAGAAGAAAAGAAGAGAACCAGAGCTGACTGATGACATTCAGCACGCACACCAGCAAAAGGGAAGAGGTCATATCACATCACTTGAGAGTCAGCTGGACACAAACCAGGACTACAAAATCCCTGATGCTGGGAAAGGAGAGGAGAGGAAAGGAACTGAAGACAGAAAAAAAAAAAAAAAAAAAAACACCCACTCTCTGCTCAGTTGCCCCCTTTAGACTCTGCTCTCCTATTTAATTCCGGTGTTTCATTGCTCATGCAACCTGCTCCCATCAGAGATTCCTACTCTCCTCTCACCCTGCTGGGAGTACCGTGGATCTAACCATTGTGCGGGCCTGTAATGTTGCTCCTCTGGGTTGAGCTGTGACCATTCCACTCACAAAGGGCAGGGTTTGTGTTGCAGGTGTGGATGGTAAGAAAGGGAGAAAGAAGATTAAACAGGAACTGTGGAGATGGAGCACGACCCCACAATAAGTACCGTCTGCTCAGTGAGTCTGTGTGTCCGCTTGTGTGGAGCAGACACCCAAAGGATTAGCATATGTGGGAAAGAAACTAATTTCCCCTTTGAGCCGATGCTGTCAATCAAGGCTCTGTAAGTGAAGCTGCATGAGCAGCTATACGAATCAATAAGAATGTGACGTTTGCACATAGTCGTAGTGTTGACATTAGAAAAAAAGCTCATTTTAAGTGTTCTTATTTGCTGGCTCTTTACTCCACAGAAAACAGCTGATCTCTTTGAGACATAAAAACATATATGTTTATGACTTAACTTTACAATTTCAAACATTGAATAGGAAAAAGCTCGCTGCAATGTTTTTTCTGATGCTTCATCGATCCTTTCTTGATAGGTCAGAAGTCATGGCAGACATCAAAGAGATGTAGAACACTTAAGAAGAAAACGGTGCGAACCTCCTTCACAAGTAATATAAAACTTAATTTTCCTTTAAAGCTGTCCTCTTATGAGTTGGATTCAGAGCTGGGCAAAGCAAAAATATCTTACGGTTTTCTAAAGTTTAAACCAGTATTTTAATAGATAGGTATTTGAACTGTTAATCTTCTAGCATTGAGGAGTCACTCAGTGTTTGGAAAAGTTTTCAAAAGCTGAGACCTGACAGTGTCATGAATTGTTCACAATCATCTTTTGCAAAGACGAGGTGAGTTGAATCTCAAAGATTTTAAATAGTCTGAGTCATCTGACCTTGCTCCAACAATAAGCATCATGGGTTCTTCCAAGAAGTTGTCCAGAACAATGGGATTGCCTATTCCATTGATTTAGTGGGCTTGTGCTGTCTCAGATTAGATTAATAATATATTTACAGTAATATTGACATGCTAAAACAGAAGAATCTCTATTATTTTTATTACCACCTGCTATTTGTGCCATATTACATGGAACTTACCCTTAACATGTTTGAATTAAATTTTAATACCAATTAGTTGCTATTAAGCTACTAGATGTTTGAAGCTGGGTAAAGTATGGTGAACTGGGGTTCTGTCCTCTATTACTTCTCTCCTCTATTCTTTATCATTTATCCAGTATTATTTTTATTTAGTTCATCATGCCTCTGTTTGGTGCAGTGCAATTCATATGTTGTTCTCCTTCCCACTCCCCTTATGGGGGCGCGGAAAAGATTTCAGGTGGATCGTCTGTGCTCCTGTCTTTGGCACTGGACCTCACCTCTGACTCATCTCGCACCCCCAGCTGTCCCCCTGTTCCATCTGGATGAAGTCCATCTGCTACACTTTTCATGCATGTAGTTGTTATTTAAACATGTAGTTGTAGAGTTAGATAAGGTAATTCGTATTTAACAGTTCTAGCACACCGCCTGTCCATCCTGGGAGAGGATCCTCTGGACATCCCTAAGGTTTCTTATTTAGTTTTTCCCAAGATAGGGTTTTTTTGGGAGTTTTTTCTCACAGAGAAGGAGGGTCGAAGGGCAGGGATGCCAGTTTAGCTTAGTCTGTTTAGTTTGTCTAGCAACCAGCTATTGTTTATATTTTATGACTGACTTAATGTTCTTTTGTATAAATACCAGTGTGAAGCCCACTAAAATGGCTATGATTGTTATATTGGGGTATATAAATAAAATTGAATCGATGTGGTAGATCTTGGTCTCTGCTGAGCCTCTACAGAACTTGCTCCTGCCACGAACAGTCCACATGTGCTGCATCTGTGTCCAGCTTTGGCCAGCCGCCAGTGGGATTCTTCAATACTGCTTCTATTTGCTGGTGACGCAAGCCATGCAGGAGTTTGTCCTGCTGAGTTGTACTCTAAGCACACACCATAACATGAATCCATCTTCCTGATGTATTCTAGGATCATTGTTGTTGTTCATAGATAGTAACTCTGTTGCTAGTTAGTCCTCAACCTCCCTCCTTCCACCATCCAAGAGTGCTAGATTTAGCGTGTCTTGGTGTCAATGTCCTCCAACTCCACTTTTGACCAGTTTATTGTGCCAACAAGGTAACTGATCAGGATTTCAGAGATGGGCAACTCTACATCTCAAGGGTCGCATTCCTGCATGCTTTCCAACATACTCTGCTCTGGCATGTTCTAATTGGCTGGACACACCGAAACCAGGCAATCAGTCATGAGTATGGCTTGGATATCTGGAGATCATGCAGATACACCGGCCCTCAAGGCCTGGAGTTTCCACTAGCCACTGAAAATTGTTATCTTTTTTTCTTACATGTGAGACTGAATTTTTGATGGTCTCTTAGAAAACTTCCAGTTTGTCCTCCTGGGTTCTATTTTTTTAGTGCACCACTCCAGACAGTCAGGTAGGGGTGTAGTTTTTTGTCTGGCAACTTCCATTGCCTCAGGAGTGGACAATTGGTTGTACTTCTTAAGAATTGTTTTCCTCACACTTTTCTTGTTAATTTTTTTGTGTATCAGGCTGATCCAAAGCTCTTTCCATGTTGGATTTACTGGTATAATAGCATTCCAACAGTTCCAGTTAGTGGATTTGATGCTCTAAACGTCTGTAGGTCAAAATTTCACAAATACATTTTAGTTCACATTCCATAACCATTAATGGAATATCTTCATGAATACCACAAGCACTAACATGCCTGAAGGTAGTAGAAAAGTGTGATAATAAGATCAACTCTAAAGTTTGATGGAGAAATGACTTCATCCTGAAGGATTTTCTGCTTTTGAGTCATTAAATAATGCTCTTTCCAGATGTTTGGACAGCTATCAAGACCGAGAGACAGGAAGAAGAAAAAAGGTGGGATTTGTTTTTAATAAAAAAGATATTTTAAAAAAAGATATGACCTTTATCACCATTCAACTATTGATGACGTCATCGAGTGGGAATGACATCTGAATTCGGAGACACTATTTTTCCATAACTCCTCGTTTGGACGGCTAAATGTAGGGGAAGGGAGATGGGGAAGAATTCAGATTGAGTTTGTCTCTAAATGGAGTGTCCAAACCAGGGTGCAGCCCAATGCTGCAAAGTAAGAAGGGATTGTTCCGAGGTGTCCTTGCTAAAGCAGCAACCAACCTGTCAGCATTTCATAGAATGGGATTAAAAAATCTTATATGTCAAATGTTCTCATATTTTGGAGAGATTCGCCCATTAAAATAGTTAATTTTTTCCTCCTGAAATTTTTTATCCTGTCAATCTTCTGTTCATTTAGGTCTATGACGTGCATAAACACACGCTTTGGACTTCCGCGTTTAAAGTTCTTGAGTTCATGCATAGCTACACAAGTTTCTACAACCTTTTCAGGCTCTACTTGCAAACTGAGCGGCCATTAAACACATATTGAAAGTTAAACTGAAACTCCGATTTGGTAGTGAGGTCAGGGTGGCATCCTTTTTAATTCACGGTTAAACGCATATTCAAGAATGCGTGTTTAGCATGTGCTTGAATGCCCATTGTGTTGCCAGTTAAAGACATCACGGATGCATCACCATTTTTATTTACAACAATAAGTATCTATTTTGCTAGATAAGAGAAATGTTAACACTGCTATTTTTGTCTCTCCTGGCCATATCTCTAAATCAAAGGACTCCGAACATCTCGGGGGCCCAACTATAAAGTCTCACACAGTGCTTTACATGGATAAATTCCTCTCAGAATCTACATTTTATCTTGACTGGGAAGTTATATAGTACAGTATTCAAGCTTTCGTTGTACAAGCTGGCAGACAATCAGTCACTCTGATCAAAGCCCTAGATGTTTTTGCTTATTTTGGCTGCTTCACTTCAGCCCCCACAGAGGCAGTTATTAGAATACAGTATATTATTATATAATATATTACTCATGCTGATCTGTAACAATTCCCCACATCTGTATACACAAGCAAAGCTTTTCAAACATCAAAATACAAATTCAAAAAGTTAAAAATTAGAAGTGGAAATTAAAAAAGAGTAAGATGTGATAAAGTAAGAGTGAGTTTCAATTGTGATTCACGCAACAGCCAAAGAAAAAAAAAAGATTTTTATCCACACACACATACGCAAACAAAGACTCAGACAGACAAGCTGTGCTCTGTTAAACAACAGAACATACAAACATGACAGAACAACACCAACCAAACGGAACATACATGGTCACCGATTCATGGATAGGTTTCTGCTTTTGGAACTGAACCAGCAACCTTGGTTTTAAAAGGTCGCCCAAACGTTACGTTTCCGCCCTGCAAATTGTTAAAGCAGGGGTGCCTGGCATCCTCTGAAAAACTGCTCATCACCCCAGGGACACGCCCCTCTCTGCCTGAGAAACCACCAACTTTACTCAGCAGAGGTACCTTTGGATTCCAATACTCAAAGGAGCTTAACCAAAAATTGCTTTGAAAGTCATTGTAAATGCACATACAATTAAAAGAAACTGTTCTTTTAAAGCTCAATCATTAATTTAGTGGCTGCACACATTCTATTCAACTCTGCTTTTTTTCCTGTCTATCCTTTTATAGACATCTTATTTTCAGTAGAGCAATTAAAATAAAGCCCCAAACCTAAATGTTGTTAACATCTCATTTAAAAATCCAAACTTTTTAAAAGGAGAGGGCTTTTTTTTTTTGCTTTGAATGATTTATTTTGTTTTAAAAATAGGTTCATTTTTAAGATAATTTTGTTCCATTAAAGAGTTGAAAATGCCAGAATAAATCAAGCCATAATAATTTCAATAATATCATATACTAATTTCAATAATAATATATCATTTCTCAGATCTGGGTTAAATGTTTTGGATTTTTTAGTTATGTTTTGCACAGCAATGGTTGGGCTAAACCAAAGAACCAATTGGTGTGTCATCCTTTTATTCTTGTTTCATCTGAGTCCAGTGGAAATTCCCAGAGGTACCACTGGACAGCGCACAGGTGTAGATGTTATGCTGTTGCACTGGACAACTCCCCTTCCAGTGTATCTTTTCCTCCGTCTCCCATCACACATTTTGAGAATTAAGTGGGGGGAAAACTTCCTGACGAGTGGAAAGGAGGAAAGACAGCCACTAGAGAAACAGAGCGGCTCAGTCATGGGTGTTCGTGCAGAAGGC
This sequence comes from Adrianichthys oophorus, assembly GCA_036245035.1. Classification (NCBI taxonomy): domain Eukaryota; kingdom Metazoa; phylum Chordata; class Actinopteri; order Beloniformes; family Adrianichthyidae; genus Adrianichthys; species Adrianichthys oophorus. The sequence goes on along the minus strand of BSAI01000162.1, from coordinate 10,162,380 downwards.
TTGTTAAGATGCGGCATGATTTCTCGTCTAGTTTCCGAGAAGATCCACAGAGGCTGGTAAAACCAACAGAAATGCTTATGTGGTGAGAATCAATCAATTTCCTACATGACCCTGCATCCTGACAAAGTGATAGGCTGACTCTCACTCATCAGCCAGGCATAAAAACACTTTTTTAAAATAAAAAATAACAAAAAAAAACAAAAAAACATAGAACATGCATGCTCACGCTTGCACTGCCTCCCAGATAAATGGTTAGAACAGTGTCAGACTTCACAATTAGATTAGTGGGGTCAGAGTTGCTAATCAGCCATCCTGAAAATCAAGACAGCAGCTCTGCCCATCTCTGGTACTCCTAATGAGACACGGCCACTTTCCCAAATGAACTCAATCCACTTCTTACATGGTTTAACGTTTAGGGCCAACAGAATCTGATTTTCACAGCCATGGGGACAACACGTCAAACTGAAATCTCATGATGAGAGCAAAACACACCAAGCCTCCTTGTTTTTAGCACGTCTTCTCTCCATCTTTAGATTATTTTCATATTTTTCACTTCATTGCTTGCAAATATCATTAAAACAAGCAGCAAAGGCCACAACAAAAGTCTGAAAAAAATAGTCTAAAGTTTATTTTACATTTTTTTTATTTTAATATTTTAAGCAGACATTTGAATTATTTTCCATTTGTCTGTTCCTTCCTGTTCCATAATGGTCATTTTGCACGAAATGCTACAAGGCTATAGCTGCATTCACACCAAACAACTTTCTCGTCAAATTTGCGTTCGCTTGCGTCTCCGTCAAAGGAGATTTGACGTGTATCAAATTCGCTCCTCAACGCTTGTCCTCAAATCCTCAAACTTGATGCTCCAGATTTTTATTACTGTCTTGATGCAAATTAGAAAAAATATAATGCAATTCAGGAGAACAATCAGATTCTCCTCCATGTTGGTTTTGGACTCTTGCTGATCACATCATCACCACATTACGGGCCAAAGCTGAATCTCTGATTGGTTGGCGATTCCGACGCTCAAATTGCGCCAAAGGAACCTCTGATTGCTTTTTCTTGTGAAACCCATCCCTACCTACTGCTGGTTACCTGGATCAGGTGTGTTTTGCTAATAAGAAGCTACCATGGTAAATTTCTAAGAAAAAACATGAGGAAACTGGTCCTCGAGGCCTGGATTTTGACACCTGTGCCACAGCACCTCCCACAGGATTTCCTGTGGGAAACAGCAAATGCTTCACCAAAATCCTCAAAGCTAAATATGTGGGCCAACTCCTGTGAACCTAGACACACTTTACCTAGACATCTAACACTTTGTGTAAGGTGAAGAACTGTTCCACGACTGGTCAGTCAAACTATTAGAGTTAAATGTCAGGATTCTCCCTGTGGTTTAGCAGTAACTTTAATTGAACGCCATCATCTGACTAGAAGTGTCATATTATTGTGTTAACTGTAATTAGTTAAATAAAGAAAAAAATAGTGCATTTTTTTAAATCTAAAACTATTTTGTAAGTGCCAGAGTATCTGTTATCAGAAATTGTTGTATGGAAACATGGAAGCTTGATCACCTTTCACGGTTCCCTTAGCAAGGTCTATTATTTATTTTAATGAACACCTAAAATGACATTATCCCGCTTATGCCATAGTCACTTACAAAAGAAATAAATATTAATTGAATAAATAGTACTATAATGTTGTTATTTCTTAGGTTTAAATGTTATTTCTCTAAAAGCTATTTGATATTTAAAAAATAACCTATATAAAGCCACTTTTTTAGTTGTGTTTTGTTCTTTTGTTGTGTAACATGGTCACAAGTGTAAATAATACCCAAACATGAGGCTTTTTACCACAAGTTTTAGGTTAGATTAAAAACAGATTATTTAGATTATTAGATTAATTTTTTACATGTAATAATTAGTAATTTGCAAAAAAAAAAAAAATGGCTGCCCCTCTTCTGACACAACCAGACCGAGACTAAAGAACCTCAAACCCACGACTTTCTGACAGCAAACTCAGAGCAGTGTACCACAACACATGCAGCAGGTGAATAGAGTTACCTTTGTGTATGCTGTCTGTTTTGCTTAAAGCAAAATATAGCTTGCAATTTAGTTTACATTATAGCTTTCTTCTCAGCAAGCTTACATGCAACATAATTTACCTCATAACTTTGCAGTATTAATCTTGGAAATATTTAGCAGTCATGCTACATGTCCTTTCGACTGTGCCCTGGACCACCTCCCCACCCCACCCATGGCACTCAGTGAAGAGCATTCACCGCCATCTGAACCAGACATCAAAGGGTTAAATCAAGCCTCTGCAACCTTTAACACTTTAAGAGCCATTCAGGTCAATTTCTCACCAACCACAACCCAAAAGGAGCAACAAAGTCTTCATCCTTCCGAAAAAAAATACATTTGTATTTATGCTAGGGTTACTTTTATGAGTAATATAAGTAACATGTTGATTGTTTTGGTCAAAATAAAACATGATCATAGTAACAAAATAGCCTTTTTTTAAAATCCAAATATGAAATAGTTTATACCTTTTGAAATGATAACATGACATCCTTTCAAAATAAAAGACGCCCCGTGCCACAAAGAATCATTTAAGTGCAGCAAATGGAGGTAGTGTAATGTCAGCAGTGATTAAAACATTTTTAAAAAGTTTACTTTACCAATGTGCCTTAATCATGGTTATGTTTACTGACCTCAAGTTGTTTTTATGTGGTACAAAAATCTGTTAGAATGCTTGAGTTGAATAAAGTTTGAGATAGTTTACATTGCTTTTTCCCTTTACTTCAAATCTTTTTTAATTTACCTTAAAAATGTTATCTCTCTTTACCCAGAGAGCCGCAATGGAGGGCTGAAAGAGCTACACGTGGCTCTGGAGCCCCAGGTTACAAAAGCCTGGGTTAAACGAATGGAGGCGAGTGACTTGACAACACAAAAGGGAGGAATACATTACATTGGTTGTTTTTTTTGTCCTTTTTATCTTTGTGATGTGCATTCATAAAAACCCATTCTCATCTTCAGAAAGAAGCAGGGACCTTTGCCTCATCCAGAGTTGTTTGAAGACATAATACTCTTTTCTTCCCTTTGATAATCCTATTACTTTTAACCACACAGATAAACTGAGCCAGCAGTCTATGAGTGACAGAGAATGAGAGAAAAGAGATCAGCAAGAGGGCTGGTTAAGTGCAGCAGTAATCACAGCTCTGGTAAAAGCACTCGTAGCATTCCTCAGAATGTGTTTACTCTAACTGACTGTACCTCTCTCCCTCTGCTTCACTTCCTCTGATTCTCATAATAGCTCTAGATTGAGTAATTGTATGTTTGAGGGGAGCTACATTGCAGGGTGGAACCTACAATTAGACACTGAGAGCATGTTTCTCTTGCTGCAAATTATTTTTTTCTTTATTTTTTTTCCTCCATTCATTGGTGTAGGCCTTCCCTCCAGCCCCGTGGTGTCTGCAGGCCTCTCTCCTCGACCATTTTCTCGTCTGTTCACAGTCTACTCCACACAGTGAGTGCTGGGGTCAATAACAGCTGTGCGCTCATGCTGTAATTGATGTCATCATTTCAATTTGAGCTGATTATTGTTGAGAGCTGCTTATCGTGTAACACGGGGTGGAATAACACGGCGATGGGACCCAGTCAGCAGCTCCACCTGACCGGGCTTTACTGCCGGGGTGGCTGGATGAATCAGCGGGTTGGCAAGGCCCTCAGCTGCCTTTTTTATCGACTCCTAATGTGGAAGTAATGACTGGGTGTATTCCAGGGGCATGACTGGTGAAATCGTCCATGTCACCCAACATTTACTGTGATTCCCTGTGATTGGTGTCCCCCTCTGCTGACACACTCACATAACTGAACACTCATCCGAGCCAAAACGGTGCGAAAATGTACTCACTGCTTTACGACAAAAGATAACTTTTATTTCCAAACACCATCACAACAGTGATTTAGTTTGATGAACATTTTAAACTGTTCAAATCTCACCAACTTTTTCCTCTCTTTTGTTTCATTTTAAAGAGTTTTAAAAAAAGATGATATAAATGACAAAGTTACTCTTTTGAAATTGAGTTTTCTTGTTCATTTATCCATCAATGCTTTATTTTTAATGATTTATACTCAATTGCTGTAAATTGACAGGGCAGAGGCTGTGACATCACCTATTAGCTTGCATTAAGCTAATTTGAACCCAGTTTATTAACGTAATTGTCACTCCTCATTACGGTCAATGATAAATGTCATATGCTTTACTGCCTTCTTAGAAGTCCCAAAGTGCTTTACAGTCACAGTCCCATTCACACACGCATTCGCACACTGATGGCGGTGCCAAACACTGGTGCCGACCTATAACCACCAGGAGCAATGAAGGATTCAGTGTCTTGCTCAAGGACACTTCCACACATGGGTGGGAACTGAACCTGCAGTCTTCGGATCAGAGGTCAACCGCTCTACCTTTGCACCACAGCTGCCTGCAATGAGATGATGCACATCATCTGTGGCTCTCCTATATCAAGAGCAGGCAAACCTGCATTGGTGTCGGTTCGTTTCAGCTCCTTCCTCGTCAAAGTGTCCTGTCCATGCGGTTTTCCTGGAAACTGACCTGCACTTCTGTTTCTGACCAAGCGGTTTGAGTTTTCTTTTCCCTGACCGGTTTTTCAAGCCTTTATTCTGAATTCTGGATTGTGGAGAGCAGACTTGTGTTATTTCAGTATTGGATGTTCTAGTGTTTTGTCCGATGTTTACATAACCTGAGTCTTACCGCAGCGTTTTAGCTCAGAGTTCAAACATTTTGTAGAATCTGACAGAACATGGAAGAATCTTAATTCCTGACCCCCAAATTGTCGTGAGTGCAGTGTGTTCGCTTCTTTTCTACTGTGACGTCAAATGCTGATCTGCACCTGTGAGCTGCCACAGCAGATTAAGACAAGTAAACATACTTCTGTCTCAAGTCTTGCCACAGTCATAATTGTCTCTCCTCCATAGTGACCCCTGCGTGCCTCCTATCGGTCGGAAGCAGTTAGTACCTGCCACCTCAGATTCCTCATCCTGCCTTGAGCACAGCCTCCTTCTGAGCCTGTGTTCATTGGGGTCCAAATACAAATCCTCACAGTAGCAGTTGTTACCATCTTAAGCTACGTTCACACTGCTCTTGGCTATACATGTTCAAGTGTCCATTTCCAATGAAAACTCTACGCTAATGCGTGTTTCGGGATTTTGCATTCCAAACTTAAGCATGCCCGCATAGCCACACAGGTTTCTACAATTGTTTTCAGGCTCTGTGTACAAAACACATGGCTTTGAAACTTAAACCAGGTCAAACTTTGACCAATCAGGGACTCTAATTTGGTTGCAACGTATAGATGCCGTACCTTTCAATTCAATGAAGTGCCAACCGTTTAAAAAGTGATCTTGAATAAAAAATGATTAATTGCGGTGTGCCCGACTGTAATTTATGACACAAAGGCCCAATCCAAATTCTTCCTTTTGCCCTACCACTTCTCCCTACTACTCCATTTGTACGGCCATTTGTAGTGAAAATGGTGTCAGAAAAAAGTTTTTGTAAGGTTTACCCTCGAGGCAGAGTGATACAGAGCCCTCCGTAGCGAAGGAGTTCCGCATCGCGCTATGCCGTGGAGGAGCACAGAAGTTTACATTTAAATGTAAGCAATGGCTTTTTGTTTTAGCATGACGTTTTTAAAGTTATAAAACTGCTGTTATGTATATTCAAGCGCTGGAAGCTCCGCGCAAACGTAGCTAACTGGCGCCTATTGGTGACGTCGAGTGGTAGTGACGTCCGAAATCGGTGACAATTTTTCATAACTCTCCGTTTGGAGGGCTAAATATAGGGGAAGGGACAAGTGGTCAGGTGAAGGGAAAAATTTGTATTGGGCCTAAGTCTTTCGTATATTGGAATAGGGAGAAAAACAGAAGTAGCCTGGAGCAAGATTTGCTGGATTTGCACCACTTCTACATTCCACACCAAGTCTTTTCCAACTGTAGATGACAGACATGCGCTAGTAAACAATAGAAAAAGAACAAGCCCCTCCCTGCTTGCCCAGTGTGAACACAAAAGACTAAATAGCTAAAGTAGATTTAATACTAAAGTAGATTTAATGGCCTTGGTATCGTCCCAACTTGTGGTTATCTAATTATCTGACTTAGCTAAAGTTACTTTTGTTTTTGAACCAGTTTCAAACAGGAAGTCAAAGTGATGCTGTTTGATAGTGCTCTACTGTGTAGGGGACCCAATGTTGACGCTTGTTATCAACTCTAAAGAGTGACTTCAGTTCATCAAATGAAATCAGTGTTTTAAATAGAGAAAAAGTTAACAAAAAGGTCTAACATGATTGTAGTGACTGATGGACCAGATGGTTTGTTTCTCAGAACTATCTGGGAAGTCCTCTGCAGTACTAGGAAAAGGGAAAACTCTTTCACAACATACTTTACAAAACAGAATCAAACATCTGTTCGCTAAACTCACTTCAACTATTTAGCAGAAACAATTAACTAATCAAATCTTTTATTATTGATGGTCTCATGACCTAAAATGTGTTTCTAAATGTTGGTTCTGCCGTTAAAAATCTTGTATTTATTTTTATCTAAGTCAATATTGTAGGTAAAAAAGTAAATCCCAACTTGAATAAATAAAAGGTAACTGCTTGAGTGAGTTAACCAGACTAGGAAACTTAAAAAAAAAAAAAGTCAGCTGCTCCGGGCTGCACGGTGGCACAGTGGTTAGCGCTCCTGCCTCACAGCAAGAAGGTTCCCGGTTCAAGTCCTGGCTGGGGGACCTTTCTGTGTGGAGTTTGCATGTTCTCCCCGTGCATGCGTGGGTTTTCTCCGGGTACTCCGGCTTCCTCCCACCGTCCAGAAACATGCTTAATTGGTTACCCTAAATTGTCCCTAGGTGTGGATGTGAGTGTGCATGGGTGTGTGATTGTGGCCCCTGCAACAGACTGGCGACCAGTCCAGGGGTGTACCCTGCCTTCGCCCATGAGTAGCCGGGTTAGGCTCCGGCAACCCCGTGACCCCAAAAGGGATAAAGCGGATTGGGAAATGAATGAACGAGTCAGCTGCTCCAAGGTAACAGGGTTAAACGCAATGTGGCAGCACAGAAAAAAAAAAGCATCAATAGAACCTGAATGAAGACTGAAAACACCAATTTAAACTGCTGCCCTGCACAATTCCTTGATACAAATAAGACATGAGGCACGGGGCTTCAAAATGAGAAGCATTGAAAGCTATAGACCTGTATAGAACCAGGGTTAATTAATTGTCAACCAACTTCTCTGCCCAGACAGCAGGCGATACCTTTGATGCTCATCGCTTCTTTGCCTTTCGGCTGCTCCCTTTGGGGGTCGCCACAGTGAATCATCCACCTCCATAACGCTACTTGTGTGATAAATGCTCAAGATTTGAGCTGCTGCTAAAAACAGACAAATGCTGCTCCTTCATAAAAAAAAAAAAAAAAAAAAAAAAATGTCAGACTTCTGGATCTGTAGGTGTCTGGGAGCAAAAAGCTGTCTGCCACATTCTTTGTCTTTTTCCTTTTCTGCCGTTTTCCTGACTCTTTTATTAGCATCATTAGGAGAGCTCTCCTGCTTGTTCCCATCGCTGCTGGCCAAGAAGAGCAAGAGAGGCAGAGTGAGGGATGGGTTCAGGAAAAGAAATGTGCACACCATTTTTTTCTTTTTTTTTTGTCATGCAACATAGCAAAGACCCTTTAGAGAAAACTTAGCTTTCATGCTCCTTTTTGTCTTTTCCTCTTGATGTATATTTGCAGTTTGTTTATCACATGCATCCAAGTCAGCAGGCAGCCTGTATTCCAGCTGTGTGCTGTTTTCCAGGTGTGCGTCCACCTGGTTTGCAAGCATAAAAAACCAAAGATAACAGGCAACACACACTTCCTCTTTCACAGACAGGACCATCATTTGTCACGCTTCTGGACCTCTGGACTGTTTGAATGTCTCCTGTCTTCACTGGCCCGTGAAGCCTTTTGTTCTCTCTGTAAACTATGGCTCCTGCACCATCATTCAGAACCTGCTGATTAACTGGAGACTACAAACACCAGAGGCAGACACCTGGAAGTGAGGTGCTATAGTATCAGGCAATTCCACAACACTGATTTGTGTCAAACCACCAAGCCAACTGCCGGGGTAGGGGGTTTAAAAACTGAATTTCATGTACTTAGACATTTGATTTTCACCTAAATCAACTGACTCAAAAACTGCGTTTCTGTTAGTTTTAACTCTATATGTCCTCATTCTGTAAGGGGTGGAGTTAAAACATTTTATATTGGGAGGTGGGAGGGGGCAGAAGACTTTGGAAGGGGTGGCAGATCAGAACAGCAGAGTGGAAGGCCATTAGAAATAAAAGGATCAAAATACTTACTCTAATTTTTATCATTGTTGCTTTTCATTTCATTAAAAAGTACTTTTTAAATTTTTGCAGTGCTTAAAGAAGCTTGTTTTGATGATTTCTTGATTTTTTTTCGTCAATAATCATACTAATTTTCACTCAAAAATTGAAGGGGAGGGTAGCAATGGGGGGCAATTGCCACCCCATGCCCCCAATAGCTCCTCCCCTGGACCCACTTCAACGAGATTCATGTTTTTGACATGTTCATTTGGCATTTTTCTCATATATAAAGAAAATTAAGTTCAAAATTGCATTTGAGTATTTCTCATTCTAATTGTCATGAAGAAGCAGACAAAAAAAGACCACTGGGATCACTTTTCAAAAAGATAAAAGAAGATTGGAATGGGACTCACATTCCTATTTATGTGATATTGATTTTTAGACAAACAAAAAATGGTTTCAGATCAGTAAAAATATAAAAATTAATTTGTTGAAATGTAATTAAACCACAATGAGTTGCAAATGAAATTAAATCTGCGAAAATCAGCTTTTTATAGCAATGAAATGCAGCCCTACCAACGTATGAATTAAATTATTTAGCTTAAGTTACTCTCAGAGCCTCCTGTCTGCCATGGCATGTTTTACCTCTAAAATACAGCTTTTAATGCATCTGTTTGGTCTGGGATTTGAAGATTCATCTTCTGTCTGACCACTTTTCCCTGTGAAAAGTAGCTTTTTAAAAGGCCTCTCTGTCATTGGCTCACACGCTGAGTATTTAAGCTTGGAATAAGTCGGATACCGCACTGTGCAGAACTACTTATCACAATCAACATCCTTTTCTGTCTGTTCTTTTTACAAGGATAAAACTGCTTCACCTTGTCCATCTACAAATGTGAATGAGAGACACACACATAGATGTGGGATCTAAGAACGACTGTGCAAAAAGACTGTTCATCAAATCCAAACAAGCTCTGCACAAATGAAAATGATTTATCTGATAAAAGAGAATGAACAGGCATCTGAAATGTCATGGCTGGAGACTGCTGTCCAATTCTAAAGCGATAATGCTGTAACTCTTGAGCAGCTATCACTACGGCTTGTGCATCTTCCCCAAACCAGGGGATCTACTGACACTTTAAATTCCCCATGAGACGGCAAAAAAATGCACACATGCATGACTGCACCTGACCTCACACCCACATGCGCACAAAAAAAAAAATAAAATCAGGCCATCATAGTCAAGAATCTCTGAACAAACACTGAGGGAGGAGCCAGCAGCTACAGCCAAAGGCTCTCTTGAACATACACAAAGACAGACACACTGACAGATGCAATTAAAGACCAGAGATCTTTTGTTTAACGCTTTTTTGTCTCCAATTTGCATCATGTTGCAAAGAAAATCTATCTGCAGGACTGCTTTACTTGCACGTTTTTTTTTTCTTGTCATTTAACAAAATATCATGAATAATACAGCATACTGACAGAGACACGCCTTCAAATTTATCTTGAAGTTTTGTTGGGAAAAGTTGTGAATCTATGATAAACTTTAAAGTATATTGTTTTCTTTTTTCACTCATTGCACATGTATCCTTTACCATTAGCCAACAAATTTTTGATGATTTAAAATTGGTTTTAAATACATTTTTTTCAAATGTAAAATCGTTCAAACAGAATGAATTGTGGTCTAAATTTGCTAACTTAGAAAGTATCCATACCCACTAGTTTTTCCCAAAGATTTTCTAGGCCACTCGCCTTTGACATTGTAGATTCAGACAACACTTAAAAATGGTGAACGCACAACCATTGTTTTTTTTTTTCTTTTTTTAGCTTGTACCAAAAAAATTTAAAATGATAAAAGAGTTAAAAATGAAAAAGCAAAATTCAACCATTGATTTTATTGCTTGCACCAATGCTAAACACACCTAAACAAAGATAAAACCCGCTAAGCTTTCACGTTTTGTGTTGCTGATTCATGCTGCAGTCCATTCATTACACAGAGAAGCATGGAAACGTGGTCTCAGCAGCAGTTTAATTTTGTTTGGCCCCGCTCTAAGGACAAGAACACACACGCTGGCCTGTTAACACGCTGTGCACTGCAATGCCTCCTTCCTGCCATGCAGAGAACTAAGTGACTATAGTAGCTACATTTAGTTTTATTAATAAAAATACTTTGTTCTTCATTTTGAGTGGTCTGACTTTTCACCCTATTGATTTTAATCGAACACTGTGGTCACACACAATATTAAAAAACGAAAGAATCATGACCTTCAACTATATATAAATACATAATAGGGGTGTAATGATTAATTGGCTTAATCAATGAATTGAATTACATTCCTATGATCCAACCAGATCGATCTGTCTGAAACAAGTTGTTAATCAAATAAACCTATCCCACTATAAATCATTTCAAAATGAAATAAATCAGTAATATTGATATTGAAAAATACCATTCAGGTTGAGGTATGGTATGTTTATATTATTATGAGGTAAAAACAACCAAAATACCATCACAGCGAGAACACACCTGATGGCAGAAAAAAGGAATGAATATAAAATGATTATACATTTTTTTATGTTGTTTCTCGTGCATTTTCATTTAGAGTGAATGCTTTTTCACACATTTATTGATAACGCAAACCGTGCCTTGTCTGTAAAACCATTTCTCATGTGGATAAGTATGGATATTGATATATGTAAGTGTGCTGGCTCTCCCCCTTTCTGTGAGGTCAGCCAGATCTTTCAGTGATTTTAAGTCACTTTTGAAAACTTTTTACTCTGGTTTTTAACTCCAGTAAGCGGATTTAGTAGCTAACTTGTTATACCTTTTATTGTTCTACTGTTTTTATTGATTGATTTTATTGTTAAACTGCTTTGATTGTTTTATCTTTATTGTATTGTTTAGTGATTTTATTTATGGCTGATTGAGATATGTTTGTTTTATTTATTTTTTAGATTATGTAAGTTTTCTACAGAGCCTTAAATGTTACTTTAATTCATTTTTGATCTAATTTTATTACTTAAATAGTGGTGAATCTATTGGAAAAGACTGGTTTAGGATCTCCTCTCTGTAAGAGTTAAGCTTTTGTTCTCTTTTTTTATTATTTAAGTCAACCCCACAAGTTAATCTTTTCATCACCAATATGGACAGACAAAAGATTGCAGAGAGCAGACGGTTGTTTTAGTGTGCAATCTACATAAAGCACACCTAAAAAACAGGAATCTTCCTTAAAAAATCTAGGCCAGTAGAGCCATCAGCAAAGCAATGATGGGCCCCGACTTGACCTGTGATCCGCATGAGTCGAATTTGACAACAGCCTCACCGCCAGATTGGGGATGAGTCCTGAAATGACAATCTGGAGCTGGAAGCAGCAGCAGCAGCAGCAGTGAGCTGCAGCTTCTGCTGCTGCTGCTGATGCTGCTGCTGCTGCTGCTGCTGGCTGGTGTCAGACTAAGTGAGCATGTCAGGCATGTGCTGTCCTGGCTTCCTGCCTGCTCTTTCAGCTGCTACCTCAGTCCCCAGCGTCCTCAAACCTAAACAGATCCAGTTGCTGCTGCTCAGCTTCAGTGGAAGACTGATTTGGCAGACTAATGAACACATTTTTTCTAATGAAGGAACCCCCTCCCACATCAACATTCACATCTCAGCATTCCCCTGCATATTTCCCTGCATTGACTTGCCTTTCTTTTTTAATTCTGTCACATTTATCCCCTCCGCAGTGTCTCTTCAAGCACCCGTCTCCATCACTCTGCTTCTTCTCATCTCTGTTCCCGTGCAGTCTTCACACTGTCTGTATCTCACTTCACCCTTGTACTGACAGCCATTCACCAACTGTTTACCGTCTCCATTCTCTTTTTCCTTTTCCATCATCAGCTCTATTAAAAGCATTGCAGGCTCTTTGGGCAATCGCTGTGCAAGGAACAAAACATTTTCAACCGGGAAAGTGCCAGGGTCAGCCACACTTAACATGAAAGGGAGGATAGTGACAAGCGTGAGCTCATCTCTTAAGGTTTTGAGTATGTATCCCTTAATTCTAAGAAGTGAAGCAAATAACATCAAACTGAAAAGTTGACCTCATGACCTTTAGGCCAAAAGAGTCCTTGGATCTGAATCGATCTCTTCCCCTGGGAGCCTGATGAACAGATTCCTCCAGCCCTGTGGCATCAGAGTGGATCACAGATAGAACAGCTTCCACTCACCAGGCCGTCATAGTTGCTGATAGCTACAGTGGCCCCCGGTGTGTCCGTGATGTCGCCCACATACAGGTCTTCGCCGTGCAGCGGCTCGGTGTACCGGATGTTGTCGCTGTCATCGTGCCACTCCATCTTAGCTCCAGGAGCCACGAGCCTGGCATTGTGGCGCAAGCGCAGGTGGAACTCCCGGCCAAAGACTGTGACGTTGTAGTAAAGCTTTTCCTCCTCAGCTCCCTTTGGTCCTTCCCACTTGGTGTCGCCTTCTCCTACCTCCCTCCTCCGGCGCCTACGGGACTGCTCTGCTGCAGCACGTCTAGATGAAACGGCGTGCGACAGAAAGCGGCCCTCTGCATCCACACTGATTGGCCTCACCAGTCCATACTCCCCCAGGACGTGCTGCAGGGAGTCTGGGTGAGGGGCAGTTGGGTTGGAAAGGGGGCGGGCGGAGTGGGAAAAAAAAACGGGATATTTTTATTAGACACATGAGAATAAAGCATGTGGTGAGAAAAATAGAAAATTTGTTTTGATATTAAAGATTAACAAAGGAGGAGCAGGTGGGAGTGAAATGAAAAAGAGAAAATCACAAGGTTTGACTTTTTTTCTTGATTGGTTTTTACTAAATGAAGCCCAAAATGAGTTAAATACACCCTGCCAGGCCAAGGCCAGATATAGCCATGCAGGCAGGAAATAATGATGACAAAAAAAAAAAACACCACCAAAATTAAATACATAAAAAATGAATGAATGAATAAATTCATAAGCAAACAAGGAAATAAATAAATAACAAAAAAATAAGAAACGTGAGGATGAACGACCAGGCAAAATAAAGAAATGCTGCTTCAACAGCTAAAGCGCAAACCAGTGTCCTCCTTGGGCGTGCCCCAAGCCCGGTAAGAACATGCAACATAAAACCTACAAAACATAGATATATGGATAGATGAACTGATACGACGACAGCATGGTTTTCTAAGCAGGATCCCCCTCCACACACACCTGATATTCTACCTGGAATATAACGAGGGCTGGTTATATCCGGGCATGTGCCCGGCGCACGCAGCCCCACCCATGAACCCAGAGGCAGACCCCGCCCCCCGTGTGTACGCGCGCGCGTTTACAAAACAGCAGCCTCAGCAGTGCGCGCTGCGCTCCTGACATCTCTTGTGCCCTTCCGGAACAGGAAAGACTGAGGCGCCAACCGCAGCTACAACCACTACCCCGCCGGAATATTTGTGCAATCAAATAATGCTTGCATAAATAAATTAATAACATTTTTAAAATGACGTACATTCCTCTAGATTTTGGTGTAAAGATCATGACGTACAAGATCAGTGTGCGACAGTGACGCTCCTTTTTTTAATATTTGAACAATAAAGAAACAGCTTTTATCTTTTATTTTGAAAACCTCCCATACATCCACACTCAATCCGAGCCAAAAGGCCATCCTCTGGAGTCAGTCTCATCACAGTGTGTGCGTCCCCACAAACACACACACACACCTGCACTGTCACAGCCCTCCTCTCTCCACGGATAAAGTTTATCCAATGATAAAACCAAGCTCTCTGCTCAACTGTCAGAGGGAGGGTTGATCGACAGGCTGAAATGTGACTCCAGCGTTCACTGACAGATCGATAGCTGCGACAGCGGCCGGATCACATGCTTCTTTGCCTGCAAAAAATCCCACAGCACACCGGCGCATCTGAGATGCCCTTTAACACTCTGTGCAGAGGAGCATCCCGTGCAGAGGAGGAGACGGAGAACAAGCCTCTTGCGCCGCTTGGAAAGTGTTCGCAGACGCACAGAAGTTCCAAACTGTGTTATTTTTAAACCCATAAAAAAAAGATTGTTAAAACATTAAAGAGGAGCCTGCGCCTCGATGAGCTGCAGCTTTTTTCTTTCAGCAGATACTGAGTATAAACAGTGACCACGCTGAAGCGCACCGGACTCACCAACGCTACTGGCGATGTACAGGCCGCTGGTGTGCAGCAGGAAGGCCGGCAGAATCATGATCACGGCAAATCCTGGCGGGAGAGCCATGGCAGCTCCGAACTGCGCGGGTGGGAGAGTGGGACTCCGGGCTCCAGTGTGGTGAAGTTCCCTGCCTGGCGCAACCAGCTACGCCACGACAGCAACAGCACAGCAGCCCGCAACTAGACTGCCAAGTGCACCGGGAGAGACGGAGCTCTCCTCCCCCCCTCCTCTCTCCTCCTCCTCCTCCTCCGTCGAGGTCTTTTTCCTATCTCTCTTCCTCTCTCAACTCTTCCTTTTCTTTCCGTTCCGCGCTTCTCTCCTCTCAACTCTTCTCTGAAGGTGGGCGTGCTCCCCCTAATATTTCCCACCGGTGCTCTGACACCACCCCCACACGCGCGCAGCACCGGGCATCCGTCTCCCACCCACCTCCCGTGCGCCTCCGAGGAGAGCGCATCTCACCTTCTCACCTTCAGGGTTACACGTCCCCTTAAAGTCAATTTTTGTGTGTTTTTGTTACTCCCCCTCCTTATTTCTGTGGTCACAGACTGCCACTAAACTCTCTGCTTCACCGCTTCTGAAAAAGCTCACCATACATAAACTTCTCTGACTGTTCCATCAAAACGTTCCGGGTTTGGCCGCGCACCAGCGCGCCAAGCGGCTGCTGCTGGAAGCGCACGCCGTCTTTGCAGGACCCAAGGGTCCAATTTGCAGTTGGAAAAAGAGCGAAGCCGCTGTAGCAGCGACCCACACTGCTCTCGATTTGCACATCATTTGCTGCTTTCAGACACTAATGTGAAGCTCCTCGCAAACTTCTAAACACTCAAATATCAGCTTCTTTTTGCCCCCTCACTACTTAGGATTCATGTATTTACTTTCTTTGAGGAACTTAATTTGAAAGGACAGTGAGGAAAAACCAGTTACTTTGTCTGCGTAAAATCCACTCCAATTTAGTTTAGTTTAAGACCAAAGAAGTGAAATGATCACATGATTACTGTTTTAGAGAATCGTTTCACGTGGCTGGTCAGGCAGCAAATCCTTATAAAACCACATAAAACACATGTTCTAATGCAAAATGAAACAATAACAACTGAACTCAGAAATACATTTAAAAATAAACTTTACTTTTTGGAATCAGATGACCGTTTTTAGCACAACCGTGCATTTTTAAAGGCGCAGGGGATCCGGTTAGGCAGGGGCGTCGTGGGTCTCAAGGACCCTCACTGAATTAAGCTCAATGCACGAACTGGGAATCGAACTCGGGTTTCCTGCGTAGCAGTCCTACACTCAGCCCACTGCTTTGCACAAGAGTAAAAGCCTTTTGTCAAAGGCAAATTCATCAAATTCCTGCATTTTGTTTTGTTTCAATGACTGGATGATCTCATTGGTGTTTATATTTCTTTATACTGATTTTCTCTTTAAAAAAAGTTTGAAATATTGACCTTTTTGAACACTAAATAAGAAGCACACACTGCTTGCTATGCAGAAATTAGTATTTCCGTTTCATTTTCAAAGTCACTCCAAAGTCAAGCTTCTCATTTTGTTGAATTATTTTCTTCAGGGCTCAGTTTTATCCTGTTTCTGTGGCACATGACCTTCATG
The DNA here is from genome assembly GCA_036245035.1 of Adrianichthys oophorus. NCBI lineage: Eukaryota > Metazoa > Chordata > Actinopteri > Beloniformes > Adrianichthyidae > Adrianichthys > Adrianichthys oophorus. The sequence goes on along the minus strand of BSAI01000162.1, from coordinate 10,146,247 downwards.
GCACGGAAATGTCTGGAAACTGCCTCACATGAATTTAGCAAAGCTGCCTCTTTAACTTTTGTGGGAAACATTCAAGGTTTTAGACAAAAAGTTAGGAATTTTTTGGGGAAAAAAAAATTTACTTTTAAAACTAAACAATTTTAAGCAAAAAAAAAGTAAAGTAAATAAATTGCGAAATCAATTTTAAAATCAAGCTTTCATCTTAGCTTAAACTGTAATTGACAGTGGCGTGGAAAAAAAGTTAAATATAGATTTTGTGACTAATAAATGTCTTGTTAGTTTATTTAGGCCAATATAACCCTTTCTAAACACAAAATATAGTATTTATTTGCCATTACTAAAAAAATCTAAATAAAATCCAAAATTTTTTTTATTTGTTTTTACATTTTTTTAACTTCTGATTTTGTTGTCTGGGAAAAAATGTAAAAACAATGTGTAAAAGTAAACATTTGGGAAGAGTAAAAGTAAAACAAAACATTATTTTATGACTGCAAGTATGAGAATCATAAGTAAACAAACAAGAAAAGAATTTCATTTTTCAGAAATTCTTTGCCTTAGTGTCAATAAACTTTAATCCTTAAAAAAAAAAAAAAAGCTGTTTATTTGTTGTTTGAAATGGGTTACATTTTATGCATTTTTAATTGAATTTTTTTTTACTATTGAATTTTAACTATTACAGCTTTCCAAAATAACCATTGGATTTCTATTTGTTTGATTATGTCATTTTTGCAACCACTGACAGGGATTCAAGTGAAAATCAGTGTTTAATGATAGAAAACAGTTTTCACAAATCTTTACTTCCTAAAGCCTTAAACCATACAATTAAGTATTTATTAAACCTGTTCACACCCATACTGAGAAATATAAGACCACGTGACAGAAGGAATTATTGGATTAGAAACCTAACTTGACCATGTGAAATTAACCCTTTATAACCAATCGTATCAAATTAAGCACAGGCATTTCCGAGTCTCCTATCTCATTATATTGATCAAAACTTTACTTTAAAACCCATTGCATTTAACTTGGTCTATGTTTTCTGCCTTGTAGTTCATGCAAATTTTCTCAACTTTTTGGAGAGAATTGCTTTATTGAAAGAATGCAAAATCTGTTAATTCTTTATGCACCGTGTTAAAAATGTGTGAATTAATTTTGAGACAGTCTGTAAATAAGGTTTTTTTGTCCTGAACATCCACCAATATTTTTGCATTTTAAACTACATTGTTGTGAGCAAATAACAGACCATATATAATATCTATATTTTATAAAAAATATATATATTGCAACATTTATTTTGTGGATTCCATTAAAGGGTTTTCAAAAAGCATCTTAATTCCAAAGAATTTGAATTTTTCACAAATTCTTTGATGTAGTGGACCTTACAGGGTTTAGTAAAAATATATATTTGTTTAATCCTATTGAGTCACTTCACATAATTTTATAGTTGCTCAGTAGACTAAGAAGTTCAGACAGGAAAAAGTGGCCATATTGGACAGAAGGTCATAAGAGAAAAAAAGACAAAACAGAAAGTAAGGGAGAATGTACAAAGGTGGACATATCTGGGCCAGCATGAACGTGTAAACACGCTTCAGCAATACCTGGAGGTCTGTTCCTCACAAACCCAGAAAGTGACCCTTTCACTGAAAGTGAGAGGTCATCCTTCACCAAGCATCAAGATTACAGCTAGCTGGGCTTCTCTGAACGTTTTGGATCTGTACACATTTGTTTTGGAACACAGTAGAAAAGATGTCACTTCAGATATGAACACAAACGTATCCAGAAAAAAAAAAAAGAGAAAAAAAAAAAAAAAGCCACTCCCTCCTCGCTTTTAGCTCTTGCCGTCACGACACACAGTTGTCAGCGTGTTCCCGAGTCTGTGTGCTCTCGGTGGCTGTCACAAGCTATGAAGTACCCCCCTACACACCTCAAACACACACTCCATAAACAACACTGCTGTCGCCAATTTCTTCTTCTTCTTCTTCTTCTTCCATCGCTTCAATCCCCCACACCAACCCTGCCCTCCCTCTTTCTGTTCCTGGTGGCTTCACTGTTGCTATGGAGATACCAAGCCCTGCACCTTGAAAAGTGTACTTGGAAGGCGTAGGGGAGAGGCAGACAATAATATCCCTCTTCCTAGACTAACAGACATCCCAAGTCTTGTGTTTGTGGAGGTTATTATGGTGGCTTTGGCAGAGAAGGGGGCTGTTTGAGCCGGCACATGTCCGCGTGTATGTCTGGGAGGTGGGTGTTCAAATGTCCACTGCCTGTGCATGTGCAAACAGATTGTGAGTAGAAAAAGAGCTCAATGCTCAGAGAAGTGCAGCAAATCTGTTCTGCTTTCAACATGTTGCAAAAATTCTTTTTTTTTTAAGACAAACATTTGAAAACCTGACTTTACTTACTACTTTTGGTTTACCCACTTCCACTTCTGTGATTTTTCAGTCAGCAACAAGTCACAACAATAAAATAGACAGAAAAAAACAAAACTGTCACAATATTGTATCCTTTTATGATCAAGAGATGCTCTTAAGACTTGAAATTAAGACAAAGATTTTGCTTTTTCCACACACTCGGTTGTTGGTGTGATCCGATTGAACATCGGATAACTTTCACTCAGACAGATTTCTCATACTGCTCGTGTTCAGGGAAATGCTGAGTGAGCATATGCCAGAAAGTGTCCTGCAGGGCGGCCATGACCAGTCTCTCAAATGACACCTACTGTCCTACCAAGGTCAGGCAGCCAGCCACCATGTGTCTGCATGCATTAGCATACCTTAGAACCACAAGGACAGGTGTGGCCTGTGTCTCTGAGAGGTTACATGATGAGACATCAAAGGCTCATGACAGCGCATCAGGCAGGAACCATGAACCCTGACACAGGTGGCTGCTGAAAGTCAGTCCAACTAACTTTGCACAAACATTAGTGCCCAGGGTGCAAAACTGAAGGTTTGCACACATTAAGCCATAGAGTACATGCAGTAAACATTATAAATTCCATGGTATTTATAACCATTCATTTGGAGTTTATCTATGAATCAGCTCAAGTTAAGGCTTCTTTCAATATGTTGATACTTATTGCATATCAAAGGCAGCTGAATTCCTGTGTTTGGTAAAAGATTTAAATCCCTCATGATTCAGTGTTTTTAGTTAAGGTACCTGTAACTTCAAGGTCTCAGATGCTTTGGAAATATATTTTAACAGGATGCTTAAATAATTCTTTGTGTCAAACTGTTTGTTTGAATCAAAATATAAGAAAAGAGTAATATAAAGGGAATTATGAAAAGGGAGTGTTACCAGCCTACCCAAGCTTCTCTTCCCAAACTGCTGCCCCTGGCACAGGTGGGATGGTAATTACCACATGTGTGTTTAATCAGCTAATTGGTTTTTGGCAGTGGTAAGTCTGCTAGAAGGTGAGGGGTGTGATATGACAACAGTTTCAATCAATATATCAGGTAATATGTCTTGTTGTCACTTCTCTTATCCTTAGTATGAAAAAGAAGGTTAGGTTTTGTGATTTTGTGTGCTTGTGATCTGTCATGTTTTTATTTGATTTGTTATGTATATATATATATATATTTTTTTTGCAAAGGTGGGTAGTTTGAGGTGTTGACTTTGAGGTCATAACATGTTTGGGGGCTTGTCTGGGATCTGTCTCACCGGACTATTTGCTGTGTCGGAATCAATTCAATTCTTGTTAGTTTAGTTCAATACTAGTAATATATCCCAAAATCACAACCATAGCCATCTCAGTGGGCTTCAGATCGGTATTTTGGGAAAGAACATAAAGTCAATCATAAAAAAACTAGTAATAATAATAACTAAACAGACTAAGCTAAACGTCTTTCCCTGCTCTTAGACCCCCCTTCTCGGTGAGAAAAACAACTCTTAAAAAAAGCCCTATCTTTGGGGAAAAAAAAGAAACCTTAGGGATGCCCACATGAAGGAGAGATCCTCTCAAAGGACTGACTGGTGATGTGCAAGAACTGTTGAAGAAGTATCAGCTTATCTAACTCCACAACTACATGTTTGAATAACAACTACATTTATAGATAGTGTAGCAGATGGGCTTCATCCAGATGAAACTTGGGTTGCAAGACGAGCCAGAGGTCCAAGTTCACAGCCAAGAAGAGGAGCATAGACTATTCACCTGAAATCTCTCCCGCTCCCATGTAAGGGAGCTAGAGAGAAAAATGGACAACATATGAATCGCACTGCACCAAACAGAGGCATAATGAACTAAATAAAAAATAGTACTGGGTAAATTATAAAGACTAGAGAAGAGAAGTAATAGAGGACAGACCCTCAGTGCACCATACTTTCCCCAGCTTCTAACTTCTAGTAGACCGCTAACAACTAACTGTTATTGACATTTAATTCTAACATTTTATTGGTAAGTTGCATGAAATAAGGCTCAAATAACAGATGGTAATAATATTAATAATAATAATAATATAAAATCTGCAGTTTTTGCATGTCAGTGTAAATATATTTTTAATCCAATCTAAGATCGTGTAAAGCTACTAAGCAGAGGGAATGGGCCGCCATGGTTTATCAAACCATCTTCCCTTTCCTTAGCTCCACAGAGAAGTAAGTATAATGGATGTAATTAAAATGATAATTATTCCCCAAAACTTCATTACAGTAGGTGAGGTAGGGCAGCAGTAAGTTTGATATGCTCTGATTGCTAGCTAGCCTGGCAATAAGGCTGTCCAAAGAGGAATGTTTTAAGCCTAACTTACTGAAAGTAGAAACTGTGTCGGCCTCTCTTACATGAGCTGGGAGCTTATTCCATAAGACAGGGGCTTGGTGGCTAAAGGCTCTAATTGTGCTTTAAGAGATTCTGGGAACCACAAGCAGTCCTGCATTTTGTGAGTGAACTTGAAAAAAACAATACAATGTATTTTGTCACCTTGTGTTTCTGCCCAGAGTGTGTTTGGTGGTGCTGCCGTATACATTTTTGGGAATACTTTTTTTTCCAACTTGTGTTGTGCTGCATGATTTTGTGCCCAACTACAGTGGTCCCTCGCGGTATCGTAGTTCACCTTTCACAGTTGTGCTTTTTTTCAAGTTTTTTTAAGTGCATTTTTGCATGCATTTTAAAAATATACATTTTTATTCTTTACAGTGCACTGTGTTCTCCATCCTGATTGGCAATCTCCTCAGTGCTGTCACGTATGCAGAATGTGTTCAGCTTGCCAGAGTTACATAAACCTCAATCGCGATCAGATCTTTGTTTTCATTCTATAATACTGGACTTATTTTTATTTGCAGGTTTGAACTTTGACAGTTTCAACAAGAGAGAAAAGTGTGAAAATATGAACGTATGTCTGAGAAAAGTGTTTTAAAGTGTGTAGTGAGGGGTTTTACAGCCTTAAAACATCTCTAATACTACGATTTCACCTGTCGCGAGTTATTTTTAGAACATAACTATAAATGAGGTAACACTGTTCTGTTTAGGAAACTTGATTTCCCATTTTTGCTGGTTGTCTCTCACTTTGGAGGAACTTAACAAAACACCCACTATACTTTGTTCCACCCTGTCTACATTTTTTGGACACTGTAATCAGCTGGGTGGAGTGAACTCTAGTCAACGTGCCGGTCCCACTTGAGGCTTTATTTATTTATTTTTTTTCAGAATCCTATCAGTGATGTCAGAGATTATCCACCTTGTCTATGGTGCAAACAATTATTACTTTCCAGCTCAGGGTTTATTGTTTAGCTGGGCTTAAGACTTCAGTCAACAACAGTGACCCACAGAGGAGATCAATTCAATGAGTCAAAACTGAACTTCATACCACACTGCTTTAATGTGATGTTTGCACAGGCCTATGCCAAGTTTTAACGTCAAGTCCAAACATTAGTTTGTTTTACGATGCTTACAATAACTATTTCTTTACAATATCTTCTTTTTCTTTACCGTTCAGTTTATTTATGATTTTAGTTTGATCATGTGTGGTGAAATGCTATTCAGTGCATGTGTCATTCTCTGTTATATTTTGATATTGTATTCACTTTTTCAATGTATTTGAATTTAAGCCACCTAATATTTTCCAGGTGGATTCATCAATACACAAAATGTCAAACAACGGTAGCTGTTTAGGGTCAATGTTATCACAGCTCAGATGGAGTGCCGGTGTCCCGCCTCCCTGTATTCACTAAACTGTTCTGATCGGCCTCTGTGCCCTCTGTGGAGAGGGATTACAGTGAATCCAGTGCATGAAGGTGTATGTTTTTATTCTATTAAATTTCCAAATTAAATAAAATAGGAAATAGAAAAACTCCTACCAGCTGTTGAGGAAATTAAGTCATTTCCAGGACCAAGTATAAGTTATTACTTTTAAAATGTATCTTGGTAAGAAGATTTGAAGGATTTGTTTTTCCTTATGCTTTTAATCATTGTCTTGATAAGAATATTGTGTCACTGACCACAACAACAGACCAGGAAATGGGTCTGGATGATTGAGGGCAGTGTTGCACCCCCATCCCACAGAGAACATGCCAGCAGAGCGGAGTCATCTACCCAAATTTAAGCTGCTCCACTGTGGGGAGAGCAAGGTCCATCCAGGGATTACAAAAAATAAATAAAAAATGGAAAAATATTTTTTTAAAAATTGCAAACTTTTGTGTTTTTACACGATTTATTGCAAAAAAGAAAATCTCAAATATGATAGTTAATTTTTGATCTCTTCACCTTAAGCACATCCAACTGTTTAAACAAGCATAGAAATGTTCACATAAGTGCTTGTAGTGTGTCAAAGTATGGCAAGCAGAAAATTTCAGAGATTATACGCTAACTACTGAAGCTCTTGAAAGAAAATGAATTTAAATGTGTTAAATGTCAACAATATACTGAAGAGTTGCATTTTTTGCAAGAACAAAAAAATCTAAATACACCACATTTTATCATTACTAATGTGTTGTTTTTTATTTCAAGCAACAAAAGAAATTTCAAATTGTAACACATTTGCAGCAAACATCTCAGTTGTTACAAATAGTAAAAAAAAAAAAAAAAAAAAGAATAAAATCACATTTTAATGTAATAATTCTTACATTGGTAAAGCAGGGAAGCCAAGACAATTCTTTTTTGGTGCTGACAATCAATATTGTTACTAGCAAAACTATCATTTATGCTGTTGCAGATTTGCCATAAACAAATTTTAAGGAACACATTGTTAAACACATTTTTTTTATAAGAAAGTAATCTCTCAAACCTCCAAAAGGAATCAAACCAACGTGACTATCAAGAGAGAAGCAATTAAGTTAAACAAGTTAATTAAAATAAACTGAAGCCAAAGTCAGCAGAGGAACTGAAGAGACAGCCAAATGAGGAAACCTACTGCAAACTAATTCATTCATTTTCTAAAGTTTTATCCCTTTCGGGGTCACGGGGCTGCCGGAGCCTAACCCGGCTACTCATGGGCGAAGGCAGGGGACACCGCTGGACTGGTCACCAGTCTGTCGCAGGGACCACAGTCACACACCCATACACACTCACATCCACACCTAGGGACAATTTAGAGTGACCACTTAACCTATGAAGCATGTTTTTGGATGGTGGGAGGAAGCTGGAGTCCCCTGAGAAAACAGGGGAGAACATGCAAACTCCACACAGAAAGGTCCCCCATTGGTGACACAGTTTCAAGTGAACCTTCTTGCGCTAAGGCAAGAGCGCTAACCACTGCGCCACCGTGCAGCCTTACTGCGAACTATAGACATCAATTGGACTGATAAACTATGAGTTTGTCCAAATAAACCTGAATGACAAAAAATCAAAGTGGTCTGAAGTTTATTCCCTCCAGATCTGTCCTTTTAAAAAGAGGTTAATGGATGGGACGGAGTAAAGAGAGTTTTGTCGAGGCCACCCAGCCTAGTGCCCCGGTCACAAAGCGCTTTACAGCGCAATCACAGCCAAAAAGTTCTGAAAATCTGTTTGATGTGGTTGTCAGTGGTAATTTTTGGTCAATTTTGGCTATGCCGTGAGTTCTACGAGCATGGCTGTCGGCGGATGGTCCACTAGTGAAGCACAACCAAAGCACCGCCGATCACGTGCCCAGCCTGGAAGTAAAATGGGGACTCCACTGCCATAGCTATGCCCAGTCATGAATTAACTGTGGCTCGGAATCATAGGAAGCGCTGATTGCCGCGCATAAAACCAACCGTGTACAGCTTTTTCTGCTGGTGCTGCCTGTCCAGACCCTCAGGCTGATGCTGGTCCTTTTGCTCCTGGAAAAGCTGAGGTTGCTGCTTATGGTCAGTATAGTTGTTTTTTTTAACTTAATTTCATGCTATTTATATGCCACAAATCAGAAGTGATACAGCAGTGATGAGGATGTGATCAATCATATTTAGAACTTGTTCAACACGTCATTTCACGGGCTTAGGTAGTGCTTTCATTCATTCATTCATCTTCCAATCCGCTTTATCCCTTTCGGGGTCACGGGGTTGCCGGAGCCTAACCCGGCTACTCATGGGCGAAGGCAGGGTACACCCCTGGACTGGTCGCCAGTCTGCCGCAGGGGTAGGTAGTGCTTTGTACGAGGAAAAATCAATTGGTCAGTGATGCGCCACTAAACACACGCTATTTCATGTAATTCCAACATGTATCATCCGCCTGATGACAGTGCTCTGCCCGTGACTGACCGCTAAACTTTTGCATCTTTCTGCGTCTCCTGCAGTTTTGATCACTGCCAGAACACAGATTATCAAGTTTCTTTCCTGCGTGTTGCACGTCTTTAACAAGTGCGGAATTACATTTTGAGCAGTTCAAAACTTTTTGCCGCATCCGATACAGTTCCGATTATTCCCCGCGTCCTGCCACGTCTGTGAATCGACAGCAGCTCGTCATAAACTTGTCATCAATGCGCACAACTTCGTCTGATTCATGGGAGACCTTTTTTTGAAGGGTTTTGACCATGATTGCGCTGTAAAGCGCTGTGTGACCGGGGCTTAAGTAAGTAAGTAAGCCCAAGTATTTCAAATTTGATCACAAATAAAATCAAAACAGCCAATTTAAAGATTAAACAAAAACATAAAAAAACAGCTTTCAGTGTCAAGCTGTATAAGTTTATTTTTGTAAAAAGTAGACCTGGCACATAGGAATCAATGGAAAATTTTTTTTTCTTGTACCAGCCTCCAGTGGTCATTGAGGAACTACTGCATTTAGTACTTCAGTTTTTGCTTCAAATCTAGGAATGTAGGAACTTGGTGTCAACCTATGCTCAAAGAGAATCCATTAACAGGCAAACCATGTAAACCTTGTTTGTCATTTGAGACAGTTAATTCTTTTTTTTTTTTTTCAATGATTGACATTAATCTAGATAATGTAGTCTTATTATTATGTTTGTGCAGTCACAACCATGCAATGCTCTTGATCATCTTAAGTAAAAAAAAAAGGTCAGCTTTTGTTAACTTTTAAACAAAAAGGGACATGTCCAAAATTTGTAATTTTGGGCTTAGCTTTGACTAAACAGAGTTGTAATAAATCAATGAAGGTCCTACAGCTTCCTGGGAATATGTCTTCTGAAGTGGTCTGTTGAAGAGAAGTACTATAGTTTGTCTTCTAAATGTTCAAACACAGCATAACAGCAGGGTCAAAGCCGTGCATGGTGAGTATCCCACTTTTTTTTTTTTTTTTTTTTTTTTAAACTTGTCCTGTCCAACAGCTGAGCAAACATAAATAAGCTGAGAGCCTCGGCTGGACAGATTTTTATGTTAAAATCGAGGGTTGGAAATCTTCGGACACACAAGGTATACATTTGTATAAACCACTTTTGTAATTTAGGCTAAACTTTCTTTATATTGATTATGTTTGTATCCTTTTTTTCTTGAAGTGGACGGAAAAGAAAGAAGGGGAAATAAAAGAGAGGGATGTTAGAGACCTATTGAAATAGGACAATGATTACAGGGGAGGGGGGTACGTTTCAAACATACCTGTTGGCTTCAAGAGTAAAGCATTTCATTCCGTCAAGTATTCTGTTTGTGCAAAGGTGAGCTGACACCCGTGTTCAGGTGAGTGTTTATATTTTACTCAGGTGGATGATGGAATGTAAAAAAAGGAGGGAGAGTTCCCGGCCATCCCCACACCAAGACCCCCGCCGAATAAGCAGCGGTGACCAGGACCCCCCACACCCATACTGTGTGGGGGGGACCGAGTGTGGGGCCCCACCCCCCGAGAACCCCCCTGCCCCAGAAAAGCCCCCACCACCACCCAGGAGTTCCGAGCATCCCCCAGCCACAGGCACAATCCAGGGTCCCCCTAAAAAGAGACCGGCCCCCAAGCTCCAGGCAACCGCCCATTCGGCGGGAGAGAGCACAGCAGGGGCCAGCCACCCCCACCAAGAGAAGTGTGAGTGTGAGTATCTCGCTTTAGACGAGTTTTCACAAGTTTTTTGAACTGAGTACTGGCTTCTTCTGTTCACGTCTGTAGATCTCCTTTCAATGAGCCCTATGCAGCCCTTCACAGAGATAGGTGTGGCCAATCACCGAACTACCTTCCACAGAGCCTTCACTAAACCCAGGCAACCCATTGCTGAGCCGGCACGGCCCGCTAAACCTGGCTCGGCCCACCTAACCAGGTGAAGTTTCACCAATTAACCATATAGTCCAGGATTTTTCGGCTGTCAGAGGATCAGGATTACACATCAGGCATACACAAGGGCCCAAATTTAACATGACACTCCCAAATTAACCAGAAGCTAAGGATGACTGTGTCTCTTGAGCAGATAAACTGTTGCAGTAACAAAAAGAAATTTTTACATCACTGCTACAAGAGTAGCAAATACAATGTGGAGACATTTAATGCCAGACTTCATGTCATCACTAAAGATGTACAAGACATTAAAGCAAGCATCCAAGCCATGTAAGAGTAAGTTGATGAAATAAAATTAAACCTTTAAAGAAACAAGGGGCATAGTAGAACTATGCAAGATGATATGATGAAAACAGTCTTTTAACAGTCTAGACCAAGAAATAGGCAACTCCAGGCCTCGAAAGCAGCAGTGTCTGCATGATTTCCAGATATCCAAGCTCTACTCATGACTGATTTCCCGGTTCAGGTGTGTCCAGCCAATTAGAACATGCCAGAGCATGGTATGTTGGAAAACATGCTGGAATGCGACCCTCGAGGCCTGGAGTAACTATCCCTGGTCTAGACAAACTAGAATATGTTGAAGATCAACCAAGGAGAAGTAATCTTATCGTTGAGGGAGTCCCTGAGTCACCAGGAGCAAAAACAGGAGAATCATGGGCTGTTTCAGAGGAAAAAGTCAAACATATTATTAGGGAAAAGTTGCAGTTCCTTTGTGATGTAGAGTTGGAAAGGATACATCACACTGGAAAGACTGAAAGCAGCCACAACAGACCAAGGTCTATTCTGAAGAAATTTCTCTGGTTTAAAGACAAGTGTCAAGGGTTTAACAGAAGGCAAAAAATCTTAAATGATCAAACATGACTTTACAGAGGCTGTAAGACAATAAAGAAAGGAACTGATGCCCCAAAACTGAATAAATTAATTCACTACCATAACTGATTTAGCTTAATGAAATATAGGAGGAATTGAACAAATGTCTAGTATATTAGCACAGCATATGAACAATTATTCAGACAACCATAGCAAAAAAAAGCATGCTAACAAGTCAACTAAAGTCTTTTTATCACTTTAAATAACTTAATCAATTGAATTCTTCATCATCTGTGTCGCTTTTGAACAACTCCACTGAAGCCAATGGTTCTTCTTCTGCGGTGCTGTCAGTGGAAAATACTGATACATGCACCTACAGTTCCCTCTAGCAATTGTTAGTGGGAAAATAACAAAAACACGAGCCCCTTTAAAAAAAAAAAAAAAAAACATGACTTAATCTCCAAAAAATAGATGTAAGAGTGTAACAATGAGACTGAGAAGGTTGGATCAATTTGGAATAGATTTATTTAAAAAAATAAATAGGTAGGAGCAAGGCATAAACATGGTCATGAATCAGGCAGGAGTCAAATACACAGAGCTAGGCAGGATGGCGAGGAACAGGCAGGGGTCAGACAGAGAGCAGCAACAGACAAAGCTGACCGCTCAGACTGAATCTAAAGATGCAACTCAAGACTTTGCGTGGAGCAAAGTAACGGGCCGGCATATAAACAGTAGGGCACTGCGCTCGGATGTTGGGGGCCCGTGTGGCTGTCCTGCGGGCCCTGGTCTGGGTGCTTGGCCGGGCTGCCTGGCGGGTGGATCTCCTCCATTGACCCCACAGTATGGGTGCGGGGGCGGACCCTGGTTGGCGCTGCCGCCTCGGCGGGGGTCTTGGTGTGAGGATGGCTGGGGGTTCTCCCTCCTTTTTTGTGCATTCCATCATCCACTTCAGCTTAACATAACATTCACCTGAGTACAGGCGTCGGCTCACCTTTGCACCTTCAAATAGTGTGCATGACAGAATGTAATGCTTTACATGTGTTGGTTGGTATGCACAAGTGTGCGTGTGAACTGGATGTGGACAAGTTTGTGAACACTCTTGGAGCCGGCAGGTATGTAACAGCTGAGTGTGTGGACAGGCCCAGTCCATTTTAGACCAACACTCACTATTGCAATGGGTATAAGCTCCAGCATTTTGTTGCCTGTAGATTAACAACTCTACCTTCCCTTCACAGTAGTCCTTCTCTAACTTCTATAATCCACCATCTCTCTTTCCCCCCTCCACCCCCCCAACTCTCTCCTTTTCCCCCTTTCCTTTTCCGTCCGGTCCAACAAAAGACACAAAAAAAAATCTATATTAATAAAGTTTGGTTTAAATTACAAAAGGGGCTTATACCAACATACATTTTGTGTTCGCTATGATTTATAACCCCCGATTGTAAGAGCAAAATCTGTCTAATACAAGAGGCTCTCAGCTCATATCTGTTTGCTCAGCTGTTGGAAAGGACAAGTTTAAAAACAAAAAACAAAACAAAACAAAAAAAAACAGTAGGGCTTATGAGGATGATGGAAGGCAGCTGTGATGACAGGAGTGGAGGGAGGTGCATGCTGGGAATTGGAGTGAGGAAAGCCAGAGAGAGTCAATACTCTAGAGAGAGCTCTCTCTGGTGGTCGGAGGAGGAAATGGATGGCTGAACCCTGACAAGGAGCTTCTTATATTGCTTATTAAAGAAAAAAATTACCTTTGGGTGAGTGTCCAAGTTGCACACTTGTTTGAGTTTTGAATTGTTTCCCCATCATCAAAAGTAAAAAAAAAAAAATCATGTTTGTTTGTTTTTTCACAGATTATCGTTCATTCCTTCTTTCAAAGTTGCTCTCTCCACCTCAACAGTCTCACTTGTTCCACTCACACCATCGGCTTTTCATCACAGAAAATGTGACAGCGGGTTGTCTCTGCTCTTCAACATCATATTCAAATATTCCTTCATTATCTTTCACTGACTTTTATTTACGTCTGTTTAATTTTCTCTCGTTCAATGTGATCCTCTTTGTTTGTCTTTCTGGGTTTATATGAATCGAAAGAGTCCACCTATTCTGCTTTATTATACTGGCTTTATAAAAAATTGGAGGAGATATTGTTCCATGTAGCCGTGTCCTGGCTTTGCAGAAAACCACCTTCATTCCTCCTTTGAGGCCTTGGATATACCCACCTAATGCAATGTCAATTTTATTTTCAAATTAATGATTTACTTTATATTTTTTATTAATCTCAGTGGAAAAAATGCATTTTCTTAATTTCTGTAAAAAATTTGCATTTTGATAAAATTGGTGATCCATTTGCAAAAAAAAATCTGTTCAATGCATATTTCTTAAACATCTAAAATACTGTGTCACCCCACTATCAACTTTTAATCTGTGCTTTTTTTTACCTACACAGAAATACTCAAAGTAAAGCCTGTTTTGTCCTTTAATCTTTTGCAGACCTTTACTTTTACTTTTTAGCTCTTTCCTCAGGTGTTTTGATAATGTATGGATGAGTGGGGTGGGATTTGGAGGCTACAGGAAAGCACTTTAAGCAACAAGCTGGATAAAAAGTGCTACAGAAATAAAGTTGATTGATTGATCTGGATCAATACAATATAGGAGCCATGACAAAAAAAAATGGGCAGTTATTCTTAATTGTTTCAAATAGTCTCTCCATCCATTTTCTTAACCCATTATATACATGTCAGGGTCACTGGGTTGCTGGAGCCTGTCCTGGCTATACATAACCTATAAAAGTATGTTATTGGAATGTGGAAGAAAGCTGGAGTGCCGGGAGAGAACCCAGGCATGCACGAGGAGAACATGCAAGCTCCATGCAGAAGGGTCACAGCAGGGATTTGAGCCGGAGCCTTTTTGCTGTGAGGCGAGAGCGCTAACCGCTGTTCTGCCACCGTGCAGCCCCATGGGCTCTAAAAAAATTGAAATAACTTTTATCCTATGCAAAAAAAGTTTTTTTTATTGGCGATAGAAAGCCCTACAGGTATTTGTCTAGTAAAAAAAAAAAATGTATTTTTACTCCAGTTTAGTCTATTTACTGTCTGTCTTATGCTGTAAAACAAAAACCAAGGTGCAAAATCAGCTGTGTTAGTTGTTTTTCAGTATTTTGAGGGAATAGCTAAAAGAGAAAACAAAAACAGTGTGGAGATCATTTCAAAAACAAACTGATTTTTTGTCTGAATAAGTCAGGGTGTAGTGATGACAAAAATACAACTTCCATTTTTACAGCATTTTGTGGGGTAAATGCTTTAACCTATAATTTATGGTGATGTATCGCAACTGGTGTTAAAAAAGTGTAAAATGATAACTTTATGGATAGAGAAGTGGTTTTGAAATTACAACAAAATGTATAAAATAGATGTAGGGTTGGAATGCAAAGATTTTAATGATCATAAACTCTAAAAGATTCATCTTTTTCTTTAAATTTACCTAAACCCATTTAATTTTCCTCACTGCATTAAAAAATGAAAGTAGATATGCTGAATAACTTTAATTTATTGTGCTTATGTAAGATCCTTCAGGCAGTTGATGTTTGGGGATAAGGCTTAACGTGATTAAAGGAAACTAGGTTTAGTTGGTGGTGAAAGAACCAAACATTTTGCGTCAGTATTTTGTGGGAGTAAGTGGAATTGTTCTTCTTCTGCTTAGAATTTGTCAACAGAGGTGAAAAACTACAAACTGAATTCCTCAACATGTGTACCGTCAGAGGTAAACCTCTGCCGTGGGTGTGATAGCAGCAACAGTTTGCTGGGGCTGCATTCTCAGCAGGTCCTGGTGGCAGAGGTGAAAGGTCAATTGATAAACGGGATCGGGGTGAGCTCCGAAGGTGCAGGCTTGACAAATTGGGGCATCTGCGAAGATGGAGTATGTTGAATGAGGGGAGTGAGGAGGAGTATAGCAGGTGGAGGAAAAGAAGAACAAAATAAAAGAGTTAAATTAAGAATCTATTTAATTTTTCTCTTAGGAGGAAGCAAATTTGCAATTAACAAACTGTAATTTTTGATCAACTGAAACTCAACTACATTTGATCCTTTATGGAGGATTTTTGTGTATGTGTGCATGGAATACCTAACATTCACTTCTAAAATCATAAAACTATACACCTGATGTATTTGTACTGATGGCTTTTATGCTTGTGCTCTCTGATCATCTTTTGATCTATTTTCAAAGCGTTTCCAGTGATCTTTTAATTATGATTATTTCATTTTTAGGCAAAATCTGTGTCGTTTTCTGAGACATAGTTTCTGCAGAGCAGCAGGAGTTCATTAGAAAATTGCCCGTGAGTTGTGCAGAGTAAGCCTGCTTCCTTTCCCCGTCATCGATCTGTTTACACGCTCTCCCACAAGCTCCTCACAACCCCATTTGCAAAGCTAACATTAACAGTGGAACAAAAATGTGAGCAATGTTGGAAGTATTTAGCTGTATAGTTTTGAGCCAGATGCCAACTCAGATGAGGAAAATAAAGAACTACATGGATCTAGTCATCTACAAGTGAAAGCATCAGAATTGAGCAGGGCAGGAGCTTGTGGTTTGTAGGTCTTACATCACACCGACAAATCTTTTTCAACGCACTTTCATTTGCTCCTGATTCACAATTTGAAAAAAGATATACTCAAAAATTTTAAGTGCTATTTCCTTTATATATGTCCAAAATGTGCCACAAGAACATGTTAAAAAAACACCAAAAACACAATTTTCATCAGAGTGGTTCTTTAAAAGAAAACTTCTAAATAAAAAGTAAATAGTGCAAAGCAGGTGACTGTAAACACTTGTTCATCTCTCTATGATTCTTTTAGCTTTTTTTGGAAAAGTAAAATTGTCAAAGGAAAACTTTATTTTGTTAGGTAAACAGCAGGTACTCACCTTAAAGCCCATTTAATGACCAGCATTCCACCCAGTCGAAACACAGTCTCACTTGAACATCTAAATGGTTATTCTCTAATGCACATGCATCCTTTTTCCAGTTCACAATATTATTAAAATGTCTAACAATGGAAGTATTTTCACTTTAATGTCACCCTTTTAATTAAAGTGTAATTACATGTCATTTGATGTTAAGTATTTAACAAATAATCAACATAAATCACTTTTTTTAAACATCACCTTTTGAATTATTCTTTGTAAAACGGTTCAAAAGGTAATGTTTCTCTAAAACCATGAGGACTTACAACTTCATGAACAACATGCGATGTTATTTGATCGGTCACAGCTGGTAACTTCCATCCTGATCATCCACTGGACACAAGGATCTCAGGTGATTCTGATCTCTAAAATGCATCCCTGTTTACAGGCAAAAGGAAAAAGAAAGATTGAAAAAAAAAAAAAACATATGGAAACAATATCTACTCTGACAAACCTGCTCCTCTTTTCCTGCTTTTCTATGGGGGCTTGAAATATGACAAGAATGCTCCATAGAACGTGTCACATCAAGTCCAAACACACACACATAAGGAGTGGAAAAGCTCTTTCAGTTCCGTTGACAGCTCAATGTTCCAACCTAAATTTGTCTCTGCATTGTAAACACTTATTCCCAGATTAACACAGCCAAGTGTAAAATGTGTCATACTTTATAACTGTGACAATAAAACATAATTACTGCTCTAATCCCAATTAAGCTTGTGTCTTGTCTTCACTTAAAAATAGCCTCAAATCGCTCTTGGAGCCAGAAAAATTGCATTTTTTTTTAAGGGTGATCCAACATTTTTATCCGTAGCGTTCATCACACGGGATAACAGATTTTCACTGTTTATTGAAATTTATTCTTAACAGGAAATGAACACATATCATCAACAAGGCAAATTAAGAAAGTGTCTGTTTTGAGCACGATCTGTTTAAGACTTTGCCATTTGTGTCACTGGAAGAGAAAGGAACAGGGACTGTCAAATGCATTATTTTGAAGCCCTCAACGTAATTGGTCCGAGCAGGAACAGCAGATTGTGTTTATGCAAAAAGAGGAGTTCATATGGGGGATCAGGAGGGTGTGTTGAGGTCACTGCGTCTCCTGCCTTCTGCTTTTCAAACCTAATGCTTGTTGTTACTGTAACCCTTTTTGTTTTTTTGCGGCTCTGTGTTTTACGTTCGACGAAGCGCTGATCAAATGTGAAGGAAACAGCGTTAAAATGCCACACAGCAGTTTCAGTTCAACAGTGCAGCTCCCCTTTGAGCCATGGAGATTTTCTTTTTGGCTCATTGTTTTGCATTTTTGCAGCATGCAGGAATGTGCTTTGGCTTCCTGTCGCATCAGTTCCTTTTCCAACTTTAACATGCAGCTGTTGTCAGTCTCACATAACTCTATAAATGAAAAAGATAAAATACAATAAATCTGCCAGTTGTTTGAGAACATTTGTTTAGGATCTGAAAAAGTAGCTGACAAATTCCAAAAGGAAGGAGAACTTTTATTCAAATTTCCTTTAGACTTAACAAGTAACTTCAACAAAAAAAAGGAAGACATTAAAAAAAAAAAAAAAAAAGAAAATACTAGGCTACCATGAAGCTACCATTAATCACATACACTACCATATTTTCCACACTATTTTTTTTTCTTATTTATGACAGAGTGCTGTGTACCTCTCAAAATCATATCATCACAACAACGGTAAACTCAACTAGAATTAATCAGTGAGATATTCCGCATGTTAAGGCACACTGTCGTAGTTTGAAGAAAAATTAAGGCTTTTAGGCAAGCCTGTATTTAGGAGCTAGAAAAGGTACTTTTCTAAGAGGAAGAAGGAATTTGTGTTCTATCAATTCAGGTAAAAGAAGCTAAATGAAATAATAAATAAAGAAAAAATAAATAAAATCTATTTCAAACAAAAAGACAAAAGTGTTTAGTGAATGTTTTTTAGAGAATTGTGTTCTTTCTAAACCTTTGAAAAATGCAGAGTAAAAATTGAATCTAATAAGTCCTGAAAAAGCTTTTGTCCCTTTGAGTAAACTGCAGTTGAAACTGTTTCCGTGCCTGTAGCAGCACTGCATCCTTCTGCTTTGTGCGTCTACTCTTACATATATATTTAAATGACAGTGGGTGTAAATTCTCCACAGCGCAGAAACGTTTTATTCATCCCAACACAATTTAATTTAGTGTAATCTCAGCCCATCCACAGGGAATGCAACATGTAATTAAACTTTATGGAGCTGCCCTGCAGCTCATGCAGAACAACACATTGTCTCACACTCTGACTCGCAAAAGCCGAGAGTACAAAATAATCTGCCCTGATGTGTAATCAAATCACAGCGGAGAATATGATTTTAAGTCTTAAGATCTAATAATAGTGCATAAGTGAAAATGTTAGTTTTCATCACAGAGAGTTGGATTTCATTGATTTAATTGTGTGCTTTCTTATTCCCCATTGTGCATGATAAGACGTTGTTGATCAAGGTATTGGGAGTAGGATGAAAAGTTGCTCCCTACCGTCTTACTTTAGATGCTGCTTTAGGTTTTTGAGCACAAAAATGTTCATCAGTAAATCTGGAAGGGGAAAAGCCTGGTGGGAAATCCCAGTAACGCCTCTGTGATGCCAGGCTCCATCACGAGTTGGGAGATTATGGGAGCCTGTTGTATGACTTGTGTTGAATACCAGGCACATAAAAAAGATGAAGTCAGGTCTTGTGCGTCTACTGGATGCCAGGTGTGTTTTCTGCAGCTCGGGGAAAAACCACTAGCATTTTGTTGATGGATCTTACTGAAAGTATCATCAATGTGGAAGAAAGAGTTGCTCCAGAGAGTTTTCCGTCCCCCTTCTCACCTGACCTAGTTTACCTGATTGATTTCTAACCGCCTGACCTCTTCTGTGAGTTCCTGCACAAGTGTGGACAAAACTTCTATTTGTACATTATTTCAAGTTTGTGTTTCTTTATTTGTATTTTTTTGTATTTGACCGATGTGCAAGAGTTTGACAGACGCAGAAAAGCATACAACTCAAGTTTATTTCATCTTATTTTCCCACGTAGATGTCACACTTTTCAATGTGTCATGCACGAAAGTCTATTTTCCATACAACTCGAGTCTTTTCTTCTTTCCAAGTAACCTTATTATAGTCCATCTGGGCCCTGAGTACGCATGAGCTTACGCACACAATTACAGAGTGTACTGCCAGTGCTGATCCAAACACCCCCTTCGTGTCCCTTTGGCCTCGCAAAGTCTGTTTCTCACACAGCAACACTATTTATAAAACCTCCTTTCTTGGTGTCGTCTGTTTGTGTCTGAACATCACAAAGTGGCTGATAATCATCTTTTTCTTGAATAAAAAGGGTTCAAGACTATTTTTCTAAATCTGAAGAAAGGTCGTGTGATGCGTTGTTCCAGACTTTATTTCATCATCATTTAGGATAAAAAAAAAAAAAAAAAAGTACAGCTTTAGCATCAAGGGATGTCTGGGAGCTCAAAACTTTATCTCAGTTGAGAACAGGTGCAAAGAAAGGAAGAAACACTTGTCAGGAAGGTTGATCCCTTTTTCTTTTCACACACTTCTTTTGATAACATGGGGTGTTGTCCTGGAGGATTGAGTTTTCAGGAAAAGAAAATGCTCATGTTTTTAGGACCAGGAGGTTTCAAAGTTGTGCTGAAAAACACTCAAGAATTCAAGAATGCGCTAAACACACCCATGATGTTCACGCTGTACAAGCAGGGCAGGGCTTCGTTTTCTTTTTCTACAGTTTACCAGTGCATGTCCGCCACCTACAGTTGGAAGAGGCTATGTGCAAAATGTCAAAGCGGTAAAAATCTGGTGAATCTCCCTCCAGGCTTTTTCTTTCACAATTCTATTCCGATATATGAAAGACTTAGTGTCATAGAATTCACAAACCGCAATTGTGAGTTTCTCCTGTATGATCAATTTTAAATGGCTGGCACTTCTGTGAATGAAAAAAAAAAAAAAAAAAAAAAAAAAAACAGACCATCCATCCATTGCCAAATCCAAGTCCCTTGCAATGTGCGTTCAATGCCCTCACCATTTTTGGGCTCTACGTACAAAAGGTCATAAAAACTTGGGTGAGTTTTGAACGCAGAAGCCTAAAACATGCATGTAGACGTTAAGGTGGTGTTAGAATTAGAAAAGCACAACAAGTTGAATGGAATACAGTCACAGGTTTTCAGAAATTCACATTAGAATCAAGAACATGCCACCTGTCAACCCTTGTGGTTCTGCCTGGTGATTTGATTCCCATTCTACAGACTTGGAAATCCTGTTGTTATTTTCTAAACCTTTAACTCCACTGTAAGCACAAGAATTTTAGCACATACCAAACACACCAGCTACTCCAAAGCAGGATTGTAAAGAAAATTTTGAGTAAAATATCATTAAAGTCAAATTTCTATCCTATTGTAGGATTTTAAAAACAGCTTTTAAGGACAAGCTTCTAAGTTCATTAATTTACTAAAACAATATGATTCAGAGAGTGAGACAAAGTTCCTCTTGAATGAAAATAGACAGTGTAGGTATCATATCAGATGTAATAATCTCAATGTTACTGTCGTTAAAGGCCCACTCTGATCAACTTTTTAAACTATTGTATAAGCTTTTCCAGCGTTTTTTTTGTTTGTTTGTTTGTTTTATTATGATTATGTCGTTTTCAGCCTAAATAATTTTTTAAAAGAGCAGCAATAGTTCACCTGAAATTCGTCTCTTGAGTTGTGGGCAGGTCTGTTGGTGCGGAGTAAGCCTTTGAGCCAGATTCCAGCTCAGACAAGGAAAACAAAGGAACGCATGGATATTGTTGTTTACAAATTGATGCATCAGAATAGAGAGGAGCTTGTGGCCGGCTGATTCTAGCTTCTGTGTCGCAACTATGAGCTTTTTCAAACTGCAATTTTAGGTCTGCTCCTGGTTCACAGTGATTTTAATAAATAAATACTCAGATGCTACAAGAACATGCTAAAAACACCAACAAACATAATTCATTGGATTGGTTCTATAAAGCTGTTTTTTAAAACTAATGAGGTTAAAAGTGCACTTAATTTTTGAACCTCCCCAAATTCACATTTTATCTTCCAAATAGTGTTTTCTTACACATAAAAATATACTGAAAGACAGTAAAGCTCATGTAAAGTGTTACTTTCCCATGGTAATAGTTTATTTTTAACATGGCACCAATATTTGAATAATTTACGGTAATTTAAACGCTCTATTTTGAGTAAAACTGTTTTTTTTCCCCACATTTATTGGTAGATAAAGCTTTATTCATCCCTATCAGGAGAAATTTGATTGATACCCATCACACAGCCATGTGAATAAAATGAAACTAATACTTAAAATGCCTCTTAAGAGATAGTATAAGAACATAGAAAATCATATTATAAAGTCTTATTATTACATATACATTATAAATCTCTATAAAATATGCAGTATACATGCGTGTTATTCTTTGCATCTTGGATTATCATCATTGCAATAAAAATGTTAAGCTTTTCTTCCCTATGTTCTTTTTCAGAGGAAATTAAAGTTACCAATGTGTTGGTAAGGCCTGAACCTAACAAGTCCAAGACTGACCTGCTATTTTCCTTGATTGACCCATTTACTTTTATATTTAAAGAAATAAAAAAAATAAACATCAAGTAAAGTAGTTGAAACATAATTTAGCTGCTGTTTGTGCTCAGCATCTGATGCTTACTGAAACCAACGATATAAGGAGGTGCTCTGGCCAGATAACCAGGCAGTGAGTCAATGAATCTGAAGGAAGAATTGAGAGCTAAACAAACGTAAGTTACCAGCCAGGACAACCCACTCTACTGGCAGTCAAACAGGGATATGATATCACAAACACACATGCATCCAAGCATCTAAAGAAATAAACTTTTACTCATAGTACTTGCACACTTAGATGTAATCAGAGTTACAGAAAAAATGGACAACGCTGATAGATGTGGCCTTTTGCCACCACTGCTCTGTATTTCATCAAGAAGCTTTTTATCTTGTTACTGCTCTTGTGTTGTCGGAAAATCTACAGCGACAGCAGAGAGATAATCCTTTTCACAGTGTGGATGTACTTCTTGAAGCAAAAGATGCAGAACCAACTCAAACAATATATACTTTTTTTTTTACTTTACTCACAGCTGAAATTCAATCTTTTAACCATTGTTTATAAATCAAAATGTATCAATATTTTATTATTGTTTCATTGACAGTTTCTTCCTTAACAACTCTTCAGTGTTCACTTTATGTCACTGGGCAGAAAGTGAAAGCTGCATATTCTAGTTGGGTTCTTTCAGTCCGTGCGGCCAAGACAGTTCAACACTAGCAGCACATGTTTAGAAAAATACCTGGGAATAATCACTTTCTTTAAAAAAAAAATACTTTGTGCGACCGACCAACAACTTTTAATGAGCACTTTGGCTACATGTATTATGTGTGATCAACATGAATTTCCAACAGTTTTTTTGTGCTAGTTATACCTAAATACATGTAAATAAAATCATCCATGTTTTAAAACATTAAAATATCAAACATGAATACAAAAAATAAATAAATACATCGATGATGAACCAAACTACTTGCTAGCACCCACTTTAGCACAAACGTCATGCTTCCCAGCCCGATTTCTCTCTATTAAAAAGCGATTCTTATCCTGTGATGATTCCTTTCAAATTATTTTGTTGTTGTGGTTTTTGCAAAACATTGTGTCCCCTTTTGTGATTCGTTGCATACTTATTCGGACCTCCTCCATTCTTCACACGGGAAGATTTAGAGCATAGTAATGCTGCATGTCTGTCACGTTGTATGTCATGTGACAACCAATCCAGTAATACATATCAGCAATACAAAAAAAAAAAAAAAAAAAACTTCAATTTCCAATTAAAAAACTATTTTCAGGCTTTTAGTTTGTCCATAAGGTGAAAGCAACTATTACCAACAGTTAAACAGGCAGGTGTAACAATCAGCAATGATGCCAGACAGCTATTGATGCCACTGGCGATATCTAATAAAGTTAAGGGAAAACCAAGGTGCTTTGTTATTTGTCTACAGTTCTCGATATTTCCATGTGGGGGTGTGGCAGAGGGCATAAACTTATGGCAAAAAAGAACAAGATGCTCCATCCCTGACATTATAAAAGATCAGGGAGCTCTAAAAGGTCGCTGTTGCCATATTCTCCTTCTCGGCAGTATTGACACTTGGCATTTCTTTGATCTTTTCCTCTAATTAAAACAGGAAAAAAAAACTATTGCCATGGCTGCAACACAAGTGTGTTTCTAGGCTGTGGGAAGGGATGTTCTCTATGTTGCATAATCTTTAAATGCGTTTTTAGATGCACTTTTGGATTTTTGTTCCCAAACAGAGAATTGTAAGAAACTTTTCTGTTAAGACATTCAAGTTGTTGGGAGAAAATCCAACTTTTTGAAATTTTTTTTAGTGTCTGGTCAAATTTCAGTCACAGGTTGAGAGGATTTATGATAAACATGCGCAATGATAATCAGTTAAAGCCTCTTCAAGGATTCAGCGGATATTGCTTTTATTTATTTTTTTCATTTATTTACTTTTGCTTGCAGTTTCAGATTTAATTGAGAAAAATAAAAGCAGAAAAGAATAAGCTAAACATCTGGAAATATTTTCCTCCAGAGTTTGAGGAGGATTTTCAATATTATACCATACCTCAAGTATCACACAGCACATAACCACACCTATTTTTGGGGAAATTTTAGCTTAAAGGCTTGATTTTCTCTACAATACATTTTATACAGCTTCTAATGTTGTCTGGTTTACCTACAATACTTAAGTTGGTGACAAATCAAAACAGTTTACAACAGCTGAAAGGAAAACATCAGTTTTCGCTTTCGATGTGTGCCAAAAGCTGCTTTAACAGGTGACTTTCATGCTGTCCTTTATGAAAGAACTTCTGTTATTACACCCGGTTAAAAAACCGTAGAACACACAGGGCCAACTTGAATTTAAGCCTTACTTAATTTGAGCATTTTGTCAAAGTTTTACTCTAACTTTAAGAAATAGTTTCAGTCAGTTATTAAGATGTTTTTAAAGCTATTTTTCTTGCTCAATCTCTAGATTTTTTGTGCATTCTTTAAAAACGCTCATTTGGTTTGTGGTTAAAGCAAATCTTAGAACTTTGTCAAAGCAGTGATTCTTCTGGGAAAGGGCAGAACTCTTCTCAGGTTATTCAACTTTTGGACAGGAACACATCACAGGGGGATCTTAAACTGTGCTTTCTACTAAAAATCAAAAAGGTAGGACAAAATAAGCACCGTTATAAAAAGAATGTAACAGAGTGCCTATAAGCGGATGGTTTTAATGCTAATCATGTTTTTTACATATTCTTAAGGCACTTTTTTCATGATGGACATAGAAAATTAAGCTTAAAATTACAGTTTTGAGTATTTCTTCAATTTCAAATTGTGGTGAATCATGATCAGATGAAAACAATGCTGTCTGAAAAAAAGCTTGTAGCTGTGATGTAGAAGCTACAATCAGTAGGCCACAAGCTCTCAGCACTGTTCCTTTCTGATGCATCCACTTGAAGACAAATAGATCCATGTAAGTCTCTGTTTTCATCGTCTGAACTGGCATCTGGATCAGAACTGTATGGCTGGATAGCAACAGATGGATGACGGGAAATGGGGGCAGGCTTACTCCACACCAACAATCCCATCCACAACACAGAGGTGAAGTTCTAATGAACTATTGCCGCTATGCAAAAACTTTGTCATAGAAAAGGACAATTTTTATTATTATTATTATTATGTTGGCTGTAAATGGCATCAACATAATTAAAAGTAAAGTTTTAAATTGATCAGATTAGGATTTTGATAGTTAATGATCAGAAATTATGGAAAACCATGAGATTAGAAATGTCGTGAGGTCAAAGGTTAGAGACTGACAGGAAACGTGGACATAATAGAAGATTTTCTGACTGTAAAACAAAACATCCAACTGTCTGACAGGGATGTGAGGTCAGGAATGAACACCAGTACATTGCATTGCAGGGTCAAACAGTAGCAAAGAGAAGACTTTCAGAATAAAAACACAGACCTGGACGCAGACAGAAACTATGGCAGTAATAGTGGAAAGATGGAGAACTGTAAAAATCTGTGTATTTGCACAGTTTCACTAGTGCGTAAGCGTTCTGTACAAAATTTTGCACAACTGTTTCTTTTTCTGTCGTTTTTTGCCTGATTTTTCAGATAACTCAGTCCGGAGTATAGGTTTCAGCAGCCGAAAAAATAAATAAAAAAGAAGACAAAAAATGACGTGCAAGTCACGCTTGAGTATAGGTCGCACCCCCAGCCAAAATATGCAAAATAACTGTCACTCATACTCCAAAAAATATGGTATTTGGCAATGAATCCTCAACCCTGAACTAAAGAAAGTCTGCAAACCCATGTTTGACAGAAACAAACAACAGCACAGATGACAGAACAAAATTACATTATTGTTATTTTCTTAGCCACAGAAAAAAAAAAAAAAAAAAAAAAAAAAATCAATTCTTTGGCTTTAAAATCCCCCTTGAGCAATTGGTTCCCTCAAAAGTCTCCAACCACACAAGCACGCAGGCTTCCTGGTCCTCACAAGAACAGAAAAACATGCCCCTCGATAGACAATGTGTGAGTTCAGAGTTCAGTGAGTACTTCAGACTTAAAAACAGATCAGAACGCATCAGGCATACCTTTCCTCTTTTGCAGTCTTCAACTAAATCTGTCTTTAATTCTCCAGAAGTAACTTTACTCAGGACAATCACCTCACCGCTGCCAGGATGTACATCTCTCCCACCTGAAATGAGATGCTGGAGAGGTGTAACCGTGTGAGTGTTTCACACATTATCTCCACACAAAGATCTAAGTGCTTTTGTGGCATTAAAGCACAGCTTTGAGGCTAAAAAATACACACTCAGACATACACTTGCTGCTGTTTACTGAAACATCTGTCTTCCATACAGATTAGAAGAACATACTGCAGACAGCTGAAGAATCTTGATGTCTTTAGTGTTTTTTATTCAAAGGCTTTTTTGAGAAATTATCATATTTTTCCAAAAGGTCGTGCCACATGACAATTGGTAATTGTCAACTTTTAGCTTGTATTTTTACTTTTATGATAAAGGCATAACTTCAAATCACTCTGGTAAAATGATTCAGTGACTGCGCACAACTTTCATATTTTATTCATTTTTTTCAGATTTAAGAAAAATAAGCAAAATAAGCATTGAATTTTTAATAAATGTTTGCACTTTTACACCTTAAAAACAGTTTTAAAAGTTAGACAAATACTGATGGAAAAGCTTTTTTTTTTTTTTTTTTTTTTTTTTTTTAAGTTAATTATCCTCAGCATTTTGGGGACCAGTGCTGCATGGTGGTGTAGTGGTTACTGCTCTCACCTTACAGCCTTCACAGGAAGAAGGTTCCAGTCCAACCCCCAGATGTTTTTGGACCATGGGAGAAAGCTGGAGAGCCTTGAGAAAACCTACACATGCACAGGGAGAACCAGTAAACTTCTCACATGAAGGTCCCAGCTCATCTCACTGTGAGGTGAGAGCGCTAACCACTGCACTACCATGCAACCGAAAGTAGCTTATTTTATTTTATTCTTTAAAGAAATTCCCAAAATATTTTATTTTACAAAAGTTCTCTTTAAATAACTTTTTATTGAATTGTTTATTCACAAAACACAAGACAAATAAAAAGAGTTTATAAATACATCTGATGGCAAATCAATTCATTTTTTAGTTTGACAAAGTTCAGCTCACTGCTGTTTTTCCAAATCAAAATATAACAAAGGGAATATCATTATAACATTCTACTAAATTGTATGGCGTGTCTTTGCAAAATTCAAATGTTTCCACACAGGACTGGAATGATGGCTTGATCATTTTTTTGCTTCCGGTCACATGTGTGTTTTCTGCTGTGATGGCACTTGGTCCTTTTTACGTTTTAGTAAAATAAACCTACTGTACCTCAACTCAAATAGTATTTTCCAAAATCAATTTCTCTCATTTTTAAACAGTTTTTAATTATATAGGTCAATGTGATTTGATTCTGCCTTAGAAAGTTCAACCTGGTTGGATCGCAGGGATAGAAATGGATTCATCGATTAATCGTTACACCCCTAGTATAAAGGGAAGGTTTTGTAATAATTGATTTCAGATGTTTAAGTTAAGATGGCAAAAAAAAAAGGAGTTTAAGAGCTTTCATGTGATTATGAATTACAAACCAGTGGTTGGTGTCATACACACACACACACATCTGTATATTTGTCATTGGTTTAGTCTACTAAATAGAACATTGCAGCAGTGGAGGGACTACAGGAAATGCTGAGTTTCCTTTTTTCTGTTGTCATGGTGCTGAAATTAAAGGTTCCCATAGATTCTTGATGAAAATGTGTGACCTAATTATGATTAAGCTATGTCATACTACCATTTTCCTTGTTTTTAAAAGAAAACTTGCCACACAAGAGAGTCAAATGATTCTATTTTTTTTAATCTGCTTTGTAAGAAAATGTCTAAAACAAAATTGCATTGTTAATTTTAATGATATTTTCTCAAACACAGAACAAACTGAGTAGAACCACTGATGAACCACACACTTCTAAGGCTCTGGTGTTTAATCATGTAAGTTACAGCCACTGCACACTTTTATGATGAAGACATCGCATACAGGTGGTTGTTGCTGCAATATTTGTTCTATGAGAAGGTAAGGATTTTTTTTTAAATTTTCATTTCTAAATTGACTGAGACAATTTGGGGATTGCCCCTGCGACAGACTGGCGACCAGTCCAGGGGTGTACCCTGCCTTCGCCCATGAGTAGCCGGGTTAGGCTCCGGCAACCCCGTGACCCCGAAAGGGATAAAGCGGTTTGGAAAATGAATGAATGAATTTGGGGATTTGTTTCCAGGAAGAGGTTGAAGAACTTTAGCAAGAACCAGGCCCTTCTTCAGGCTTTTACTTTCTTCAAATCGTAAATCAGGAGTAGATGAAAAAAAATGCAATTTGAAAAAGAGCTCATTTGCAACATTGAAACAAAGCTTCAAGCTCCCTGCTTCGCTTTCTTTCTAATGCATCCACTTGTAGACGACTAGATCTGTTTGCATCACTAATGTTAGATGGAAGGTGTGAGTGTGTAAACAGAGAACTCTCAGTAATGGGGAAGGGAAAATGTCCTAGAAAACAACAGGTTATTGTTTTGTATAAAAACAGCATATTCCTATTTAAAAAAAAAAAAAAAACCAACTGAGAACATTTTTAAAATGGATCAAAAGATGAACGGACTGGGACTTTAACAACTGGAAACAGCTGGCCAAATTGGGGACTTCAAGAATATCTTGATGAATCTAATAAGTCAAAGTTTTCCCATTTTTAACCAGCACAGCAAAACACACAATTTTTTTACAAACTTAATTATTCAGACAGCTGATGCTCTTGCTTAAATGTTGAACAGGGTTCTGTGTTTGGTCCACACCAGGATTAAAAAAAAAAAAAAAAGTTTGCTGAAAGAAAACTGTGAAAGTACTGAGATTTTCTGACATCAGAAGTTCTGAATGTCCTCCAGAAGAAACATACCAATTTGAAATGAAGTCATTTTTGGGTGGGTGCAGGGAACAACTGTTGTAGGATCATATTCAAAAGATATTTCCATCTTTGAACTATATTTATGGCAAATAAACATTATGCAGTGATTATGCATATTATGCAGCTAAAAAAAATGCACAAGTCACAATATATTTCCTGTAACCATTATAATGTCAGTGTTTTTGCACATTTAACTATGACTTAAAAGCTTCTGGAAATACAAAATTTGTAGTAGTACGATGAAGACCGACACTCCTCATTCTTGTAAAGAAATCCTATCCAGCTGTTAAAACACTGACCCAGTGCTGGCAGACTACGAGAAGTTAGAAGCTGGGAAAGTCTGGTGCACTAGAGTTCAGTCCTCTATTACTTCTCTCCTCTATTCCTTATCACTTACCCAGTACTATTTTTTTATTTAGTTCAAATGTAGTTATTTAAACATGTAGTTGTAGAGTTAGATAAGCCAAATCTTCTTTAACAGTTCTAGAACATCACTTGTCCCTCCTGGGAGAGGATCCCTCCTTCATGTGGACATCCCTGAAGTTTCCCATTTTTCTCCCCCAAGATAGGGTTTTTTTTTTTTTTTAAATGAGTTTTTCCTTACCCAGAAGGAGGATCTAAGGGCAGGGATGCCAGTTTAGCAACCAGCTATTGTTTATGTTTTTATGACTGACTTTACATACTTTGCATAAATACATCTGAAGCCCATTGAGATGGCTATGGTTGTGATTTGGGCTAAATAAATAAAACTGAATCATCATCATCCTGCTGCTGCCAGGGTAAACAGAAAAGCCCCAAACACAGAAAGTAGACAAACATGCATGTTCTCATTCTGCATAGCTCCCTTAAAACAATTCTTTTCAATAACTAAGTCTTAGTTTGTGCCAGGGCTGAGGGAGACTCCTGAAAGGCTCATGCAGCATAATCTTCAGCACTATAAATCCATCCTCTTTTTGGTTTGAGAAGATAACTAGACCTCACAGCAAAAAGGCCCTTGTTTGAATCCCAGCTAGCCCTTCTGTGTGGAGCTTGCATGGTTTATTGTGCATGCGTGGGTTTTATCCAGGTACTTCAGCTACCGCAGTCCAAAGACATAACTGATAGGTTCATTGGATATTCTAAATTGTCCCTTGAGTGTAAATGTGTGAGGATTCTGTGCTGAGATTTTGTGATGCTTTTGTCATGTTCTCTTTTTTACCTGTCACACTCACTATGTTGAGGTTGGTCATCCACATCTGTCTTCATTTAGTTCATCTACCTCAGTGTAAATAAGTGTCTGGTTTTCTGGTCATCATTGTCATATCAACTTTTCTGCTTTGCATTTTTTTTTTGTTTTTCCATGATTATGTCATGTTTCAGTGAATTCATTAAATGTTTACTTTTCTGCCACCAAGTCCGTCTTCTGCATTTTGGGTCCTCCACCAGCACTCCCTGACAAAATGTGCGTTTGTATGTCTGTGTGGCCGTGTTGTGGACTGGTGAGCAGTCCAGGGGGTGCCCTGCCCTCTCGCCAGTAACTGGGATAGTATCAGGCATCTCTGTGACCCTAAAGGAATCAGTGGGTATTAAAAAAATGATAGCTAGAATATTATTTTTGCTTTATAATGATAATAATGGATTGAATTTATTTGTGCTTTTCCAGACACTCAAAGCACTTACATTACGTCAATCATTCTTTCACACCTCATTCATTCTTAGCGATGGTAAGCTACTGATATGGCCACAGCTGCCCTGGGGCAGACTGACAGAGGCGTGGCTGCCAGTATGCGCCTACAGCCCCTCTGACCACTACCAGTACAGTCATGCATACTCACACACCAGTGGAGCCACACTGGAGGCAAGGAGGGTTAAGTGCCTTGCCAAAGGACGACGACGACGGTTGGCTGGAAGGAGGAGAGATCGAGCCGCCAATCCTTCGATCACTGGCCAACCTGCTAAACCTGAGCAACTGCCGCCCCTTATAAACCATATCGGTGTGTCTGAGATCTGTGTGATTACCAGAATTTTTTTTTATCATTTTCAGATTATAAGTCTGGGTTTTTCACAGAGTTTGGGCAAAGATGTGACTTATACTCCTCAGGAATGACTTGTATGTTATTTTAAAAAATTATTAAGAAGTTGCCCTTTAGAGGTTCTTTCCCACGTACGATCGCTAGAAGGCACTGTATATGTGTGCATCTGTAGCAAACTACTGAGAGTAAGGCAGAAGAAGAAGCGCCATCCAAAACAAACATGGAGACATGTTTACAGATGCTTCAGGAGGGCTCTTCAAAATAAATAATTCAACCTGATCTCTCAATGCCATCCAAGTCTTCCGTGCATTGTACATGATACAGTCAGTGCTTCAATGTAGCGATGAGGCTTTTAAAAAAAAAAAAAAAAAATTGACGATAGCTCCTTCAACATGCGCAGGAGTGTCTAGTTAATGAACACATTTTTGAACAAGTATTTAACATTGAATTTGACACGCGTTGAAAAGGAGGTAGCAGACACAAATCTGATGCGTGAATTGCGTATGAATGCAGCTTTACACCAGGCTTGATTTGTTCAGACGCGTCTGACTAATTCCTAAAAGTGAAAGTTTTACTCTAGAGGGACTTTTATATGATTGTTTCTTTTTTATGTATGTTTTGACTTCTACTCCAGAGCTACTTCTAGTGCAAAATAATCTGATTATTCCCATGTGCTCAATTTATGACAATTTTAACTATTTGTGTTGGGAGATTTCATTGTATGCACTGATGTTGAATTTGGGATTTTTGTAGTATTGCCTTCGCCCATGAGTAGCCGGGTTAGGCTCCGGCAGCTCTGTGACCCCGAAAGGGGTAAAACTGTTTAGAAAATGAATGAATGAATGTATGTATCATTGCCTACTGTGATGTAACGTTTGTGTTTCACTACTGAGTTTGTAGGTCAGGGATGTGTGTGACACCACATTAATGTATAGTAAAAACAATTTAGAGTTGTGAGCAGTACTTTTGGCGGAAAAAACAAAAAAAAAAAACTGCTCACCTTTTTTTCTTAATAAAATTGCCAAAAATAAAGATTTAAACTTTCTTTCCAGTTCAAGCTGTAAAAGCTCAACAATCCAAGTCATTAATACAAAGTGGTCACCATGGAGTAGTCACATGAACTTCATTTTATTCACTTGTTCTCCAAATCGCAGGATCACAGTTTTGTGTAGTCGCTTTTGCCACACAAGCTGGCTGTTCGTGTAAATGCTAAGTTATGCTGCAACACAACTCGTTTGTTTACCAAGCTCCAGATATCTGGATCCCCTTCAAGGTGAAGATCTTGAAAATATGGGAGGGGAATTCTATGCACAGATCATTAAAAACATCCAAAGCAACTAACTTTTCTTTGTGAGACAACATAAGAATGTCAAAAATAATAAATAATTTCTACTGTTTGTAGAAATTTTAACAGCTTACAGCCACTCACCACCCCAACATTACCAGCCATACAATTTTGACCCAGATGCCAGCTCAGGCAAAGAAAAAACAAACATGTACATTTGTCTGCTACTGAATGCATCCAAATGGAGACAAGCAGGGGGCTTGTGGCTTGCCGTTTGTTGCACCTGCAAGCTTTTTCAAATTGCATTTTTTTTCCCCCCTTCTGCTCCTGTTTCACAACGATTTGAATAAATACTCAAATGTAATCTTAGGCTTAATTTTCTTAATATATATATGCATGTTCTCCATGAGAAAAAAAATGCCACTAGAACATGTTAAAAACGTCAAAAAAAACAATTTTTATTGGAGTGGGTCTTTAAAGGTAATTCAAGGCTAAATTCAGCCCACGGAAAAGTGGAACAAAAAGACTTGATTCAGAAAATTAGGCTGAATCCGAAATCTTACCCTACCCCTCCGGATTCTCCCTACCTTTCAAAAGAAGGGGTATTTGAAGGGAGAGGGGTGTCCGAAATTGCTTTATGCAGGGTAGAATGAAGGGTCTTCGAGTTCTGTATCCTTCCGCCAGTAGGGTGATCAGTGTCGCGTTGTGCTTTTTGTTATAGCATGACTAAAGTTATCCAACCAAAATTACCACGCATTTCCCCAAGGGCTGGCAGCTACGAGCTAGCGTAGACCACCGGCGACTATTGATGACGTCATTGAGGGGTAGTGCCTGTTTGGGCCAGTCGAATTCAAAGACGCCATTTATCCATATCTGTCCATTTGGAGGGCTAAATGTAGGGCTAGGGTGAAGTTGTAGGGGTAGAGTAAGAATTCGACCTTAGATATTGGATGTCCTTTTCAAGAATAGGCTCCAGTGCCTACCATCATTTTAAACTCTTTTCTAACTCCAACAGAATTATACAAACCAATACTAAGAAAAATAAAAAGTACTAAAACCCATTATATTCCAACAGGCCACCAACCTTAGCAAAACAGTAAATATTAAGTAAACAATAAGCATGAATATAAATGTTATTTGCTTTCAGAAGATTTCAAAATAAATTAGGAAAGTAAAAAAAAAAAAAACAACAAAAAAAAAAAAACTATAATTGCATTAATGTAGCAGTCGTAAAAGGTAAATATAAACATTGAGACTCCACAGTGAGAGAGCAGCTGTCCAGAATTAACTGGAGGAGGCAGTAGCAGATTTCAAAGTTTTTGGCCAGATATCAGGCACACAACTAACAGGAGTTTCTCAGTTAAAAACTCAGTTGTAAAAACACACTACTTAAAATACAATTGGCCAAGATAAAGCAAATCACAATAGAAAAGGGTGACACTGCAAGTAAAAACCAAACACTGAACAGCTAGAGAAGTTACACATAAAACTACTGTTTTAAATACTTGGTTCTAAAAAGGCCCAGGATTAAAAGGATTTCAATCTGACTAATAAATTCATGGCAAAGTAAAACACAATAAAAGTTTAAGGAAAAAAAATGTAGTGGTATAAAAATAGTGGCAGACTAAAAGCACAACCAACTCATCCTGGAAAGATCACAAAACACACGTGAAAATAGTACATCACAAAATGAGGGAGAACAAGTGCGACCACTCAAGTCTTCAATACGACCTTTTTTCCCATAACTGTTCTAGAAGTTTGGGCTTAATCACCACACTGAGATTCTTTAACACAATTGACATTGAAAACACAGTCGATAGCTAAAAATATAAAATGCTAAAATTATGTTAAAATTATTTAAAACTGCTCACAATCGATCCAGCATTCCACACGCCACCCTGTCCCGGAGGATTGGGGCTTGTGACAGTACACACAATCCTGGGACAAAATTATATTAAAATGCTATAGAAGCTAAACTGGATCAGAGTTGCATTGCTGGTGACAGTTTATAGAACCTTACGTGTTTTG
The DNA here is from genome assembly GCA_036245035.1 of Adrianichthys oophorus. NCBI lineage: Eukaryota > Metazoa > Chordata > Actinopteri > Beloniformes > Adrianichthyidae > Adrianichthys > Adrianichthys oophorus. Next base: position 10,111,982 of record BSAI01000162.1, on the reverse strand, counting down.
GACCTGGCGTTTACAACAGGGCTGCCTTCCCGAGGGTCCCCAGTGTGTTTGCCAGTGGCGTTTGTGGAAAGAGAGGCTGCGCGTTGCCTTAAATACCGTCTGCAATCATTGCCCGGACACACACACCTGGTGCAAAGTTAATTTCTGGGTCCTAGTGCCCTAAAATTACCACTCCTAAGAAAGTCTCCAATTTCTAAAATAATCTTAGTTCAAGTAAACATGTCTTAGTAACTGGATTTTTGTTTCTTCGAGTAAAATTTTTTGGTAGGACTACTTTTTTTATCCCATTTTCTGCTTTTTTAAAGACATTTTTTTAATTATGTGAAGAATTTTTGACTTATATCCAGGGGTCTATTTTGCAGTGGTCTGTTTTTTTTTTTTTTTTTTTAATCTCTGTAGTTCAAAAGAGCCTTGTAGGAAAGAGCAGTGACTTATGAATGCTTAATATTAGCCATACACTCAGCACACACAGCGTATTAAAAGGAAATAAAATGCAAACGTGCATATTTTTGCCCCAGGCTATTATGCGATGCAGGACCAAGGTTATTAAAACGCCACCTGACTGTAACTTTTGGGGAGGATCAGTTTTCCAATTATTCTTGGCCTTGCTTTTGCTCCTCTGCCTAAATGGTCTCTAAAGCAATTCAACAGGGTCGCCATGGCAAAACAAGCCCCGTCCAATGGCTTAAGTGCTGCAGGCGTTCTAGCAGCCAACTTGATTCAATATATGTGTGGCCAAACGTGCAATAAAGAATAAATCAGACTGTGATTAGCTTATGTCTGTCATCATGAAATAACTGTGATTTAGAAGATTTGCCCACAAATGGAAATATATTTAGAAAAAAAAAAAAAACAGCTGGTGAGACGCTTTGTTTGAGGAATAGGTGAAAAGTGTGAAATGAGATTGTGGCAAATGGAAAGTCTCTCACTCTCGCGTTTTGTGTGAAGTGGTCTCAGTTTTTTAGCGCTTCCTCGTCACAGCTTCATTCACACGTTGGCCCCTTTTCCAAACAGCTGTTGACAAACACGTAACCCCGCTTGACGAGATGTCGGGATCAGTCTGCGTGCTTTTTTCCTGGGAGGGTCTTCTCGGGCTTGAATACATATCCTGTAAATCATGAACTTAATTTTTATTTTCAGTGTTTCGTTGTAAAAACAAAAGTATCTTACTGTTGAAAAAAAAGACAAAAGAGTTTGAACCATTTGGTGGATTTTTTTCTTTGCAGCAAATGCTGTGTAATATTTATCTTTACTTTGAACTTTAGGTTTTTAGAAAAATGAATAAATAATTTCACAAATGACAATAGTTTTCTAAAAGATTATGTGAACATCCAGCTAGACATTAGCCTGCGTTAATTCTGCCTCAGCATCATTCTGACAAAATAAGCTCTTTAAAACTCAAACGATTGAAAACTTTTACTTTGTACCTTTTTTCAGCTAATAGTGTTCGGATGCTTTTAGCTTTTTGTTTGTCACCAACCTCTCCAACTCACCAACTTTTACTTTTACTCTTTACGTCTAGTGATATAAGTCTTCTTTCAGCAATTCATTGTAAAACATGCCTGGCACCATAATTTGCTTTATCCTATTTCCTGTGGTCCGTTTTTTCTGCTGTAGTCTTTTTTTTTCCTTAAAAAGTGTTGGACTATCTCTCCATCAAGCAGCTTCTTAACCTTAGTCCTATATTATGGTCTAGTTTTTCATCCATTTTATTGCAGGAGCGTTTGAAAGATTTTTTCTTACACAAACCTCAAGTCTCTGAGGTTTTTTATAAGCTTTAAGCTAGCGTTAGAGCGGGAATTTCCCTTATTTACAAGGAGTTACTAGAGACGCTGAGCCAAAAGTATAATCTGTAGACACAACAAGCAAAACAGGTCGAAGCGTTTCAGAAAATTTCTGTGTAAAACTTGGATGTACGAGTACTAGCTCCAGCAGAAGCTGTATTCTTCTTGCAGGCTTAAAATCGTTTAGAAATTGTTAGATTTTTTTTTTCATCTTCTCTTTCTTAAAATATGATTGACAAATAACTTAAACATTCCAAAAACCTTAGCAAAATCAAGATTTAAAATCTTAGGGCAGCGTAGTGTTGGGATTTAATATCTACTCACTATACCTTGAGCATATTCCCTAGACATTGTGAAATGCATTGCAAAGGCCAATAAAGCCTACTTTAGTTTCACACTTACCCAAAGACAGTGTTTAGAAGCTGTATAAGTTTTTTCGGTTTTGTGTAAAAGAGAAAAAGGTAGCAGGAAAAATGTTGCTTTTGCGCAAAAGGTCTTAGTAGGGACCAAGCATTGGATCTTTGGTGACTATTTTCTGCACTAGCTTTCAAGACATACACATGGCCCCACATTTGGGATTGGTAGTGCCCTAAAGAAAGACACAGAAGAAGATGAGAAGAAGAGGAAGAAAAAAATATGAATCACTAGACCTCTGTCAATGATTTATAGACCTTCACCTTCTAACCACACCATGTTTTCCAAATACAATGCATAGTACTTACTCCACCTAGTAATCCCACCGACCGTTGTATGTAAGTGAACAGAGTTCCTTGTTTCCATGTAGGGGCTCAAAGTAGAGCCTTTCGTTTTCCACATCCACAGGAATTAGCTTGAGTGCTTTGTACATCTGGTATAAATTCACCTTGCTTTTGAGATGCTGTAAGCCAAGTCAACTTAGTGGAGGTCCTGTGGCAGACCTTGGTCACACTGGAGGCTTTTCTCAGCTGGAATTAATGGTTACAAACAGTGAAGAAAGTCTTGGATCTCCTGCTTCTTAGATTGTCTAAGGTAAGTCTAAACTTGGATGAGAGTAAAATATTTGGATATAAGGGAAACAACTACAGTGAAGAAAAATAAAAGATCTATTGAAAAACACCACAAGTCAGAGTTTGGACACACTTGGGACAAGTACAAAACCAAAGGGGAAAAAAAACTCCTAACCTACACCTAAAAAAGTTAGTCTTTATGCAAAAACCGAAATGAATCACTCTCCACTTGTGAAGAGTGGAACACATGTGTTCCACTTGTGTTTTTACTTCAATAGCCTAGCTTCGTGTGACACAGAGGTAAATTAAAGACAGCAGTGGCGACTATCATCTGCCTTTAATCAATAAATGCCACAGTTATTATCAAACCCACACTTTTAAAGGGAGGAAAGCGGAAGTTCTTCCTCTTTAGCCCATGAGAAAACAAGAAAAGTGGTCAAAGGGAAGTTTGGCAAATATAGCATAAGACTCAAGTACAAGTCTCATGAACTGTAATAGTCATCTGTTAGTAGTTTTTTAGGTAAAGAAGTAAAGTTTAATCACTTCAGTACATATAAGTAATTACAGTGTATCGCCAGTTTATTTGGGATATTTGTCTGTTGGGTACGTGTGTGTGTTTGGGGGGCTTAGGGGGTTATTGGGACTCAAGTTTAATAACAACCTTGATAATGTTCTCACAGAGGCCTCTGAAGTTACCTCCACTCCATCAAGTCAGTGTGTGGTTGCCTGGCAACCAAGGGTCTGGTGTTCCCGAGCGACGTTGTTTGTTCCCTACGAATGATCTGAGGGAAGATGGGCGGAGGTGAGGATGTGCAGGAAAGACACAAATCGGTAAATGGAAAATGCTGCCTCTAGGGGCCCCGAATCAATGCCTGAGCACACAAACACGGTCTGTCTCTTTCTGCTGGCTACCATCTTTCTCCTAACTCAATGGTTCTCCAGCTTCTCACTTTTTATCACAGCCTATTGCTTCATCAATGTTTTGTTCACTCAACATTTCCTTCAATTTGTTATGAATTTAGTTTCCCTAAAAGTACAGCTCCTGTATGACCAAGTGAATCTCTCTATTAATCTTCATTATTACAGTTTTGTAAATTACAGCAACAGATTGTAAACCAAAAAAAAGTCAGAATATCAACAAAGCTTTTGAGAGGGTCACTGTAAAAACGAATAAATCAAAAGAAAAACAAAAATAAAGATGTCATTTTGTAACATGTACACTTTTTTTGTTCAGATTTTTGTTCCTTTGATAAAATAAGTCTATGTAGCATATACAGTACATTCACTGATTCACACAGACTTCTACCAACTTGAAAGAGTACTGATTCATGGTTATTAATTTTTTTTTATTAAATCCTGAGCAGAGTTTTTTTTAAAATGCTGAAAATCCATCTTATTTGTTGTGTGTGCCTTTCATTTTTTCAACTATGCAGACATACACTTGGGAAGCTGACGGTCTGTCCTCACTGCTGACAATAATCTGTACAGCTCAAGTGCAGCCTGCTGTAAAACCACTAATTAATAGAAAGACACCTGCTTGAAGGAAAGAACAAAAATGAATGTAAAACATTTTTCATCATGGCAGGAGCGTCCCAAATTTTTGCAAGAAAGAAAACATTTAAAAATGATTTTTTTTTTTTATTGGAAGGCTAGGTTAAACAAAATATTAGTTGACAAAGAAAAAAAGAACTTCCCAAGCGTAAACGCAGTTTAAGGTCATTTTGAAATGCAACTGGCAAAAAAAAAAAAAACAATTAGGTTTGAAACTCTGAACAAGTAACACCAATATTGCAGAAGAGCAAATGATTATGGGTAAGTTTAAAGTATTCATAAAACTGAAAGGACCCAAGTGAATGGGAAAGTACACAAGGCTGTGGGTCTTTTTTATTTTTGTTGCTGTTTCGAGATTAAGTTCATTCCACAATATCAGCAGTCATTGATAGATTTCAAATGTAGTTTGAATAGCGCTAAATGTACATGAAGCAATTATTGGACCTCTTTAATAAAAAAGCTAAATGCTGAGCTTGGAAAATGATTTTTTCTGACTGCATGTCGAAACATAACATTTTTAGTAAAAAATCCCAATCTGAAAAACGTTCTGCTAACAAAGTTTAGCATATTGTCGTATGTGCAGCCCAGAACTCTTTGTGCCTTGGACACGCAATGCTGCTGCCATCTTTTGGTTAAATATTAAAAATACTTGTTTAGCTGAATTCTTCTGCTTAAAGTGCATTCACGCCGAATGCAATTCGTGCTGCAAATTTGCGTGTCCTGCCCCTACTTCGCCGCGCGGAGAATTCGTTGCTCGCTGCGTGGACGAAAAATGTGTTCCCTAAGCTTGCCCCCTCGGCTCTCATGTGGGAGGAGCTACCAGCTAATGTTTTTAGCCTGGTTACTATAAAGTCCGTTTATCTAGTTTACAATGCACGGGAGACACAGATGATGTTTAGAGATCAGGTTTATTTATTTCGAAGAACTTTACAAAAACATTGGTGATCACGTCTCCATGTTTGGGTTCATGAAAACATTTAGAGTCTCCCGGTAGCTCCAGTGAGCTTCTCTTCTGATCGAGTTCAAATGCTTACTGTCACGCATAAACCTGAGAGGGCAAATTACCATTACTAGTCTATTACTAAACAGTCTATTACTAAACAAAATTTAAGGATTTTAAAACTATCAATTACCATATGGTCACTTGAGCATCACTTCATTACACATATGAATTTCTATGAGGGATAGGCTACACTAACAATGATACAATAATAATAATAATTTTGAAAGGAAATCATTTGAACCTTAATCAAAAGTTATAAACTTTTTCATATTTTGAAAAAAATATATATATCTCAGTGATTATGATTTTTTATTTTTAAAAAAGTTTATTGATACTGATCATAATAGTAAAACATTAATGCAAATGTGTGTCTTCATTTTTTCTGAAGGGTGAAGTAAGGCTTTGTGGCTCTGATTGGGTTGTAGATGGTGAGATATCAACCCAAAAGGCTCTTTCAGTGCCGAATGTTGCAGACATTAACTTTTTTGACATACCTAATTATAACTGTTTTTGACAAGGTTTATAAGTAAATAAAAGAACAAATGTATATATAAAAATTATGTAAAGCACTTCCATCAGAGTTAATGTTCATGTTTATTAAATAAAACGTTTTTGATGCTTTTTTTAAGTAGCCCACTTTACCTTAATATATGTTAAATATTATGTAAAAATAAATTAAGCCACACATTTCAGCTAAAATGAGCCATTGTACGAGTTGAGTTATATCAAATATTTTGATAACTCAGCTTATTAAAAAGTTCATATATAAAGAAGTCATTAATTTATATTACATACATTTTCTTTAGTGTTTAATTGTGTGTGTTAGCTCTGGTCCAGGGCGCAGTTTCACTCGATGGAAGACTGCTTGACTACCTTTGATGGATGTGTACAACTGCAAATAATCGCTTCACTTTGTATAATATATATATATATTTTGCAATGACGTGTACATTAACAGCCATGTAATTTGTTTTGATTTGAATAAATCCGTAAAACATGACAACTTAATTTAGAAACACGGGATCATCTTTTGTAAAAAAAAAAAAAAAAGTTAAGCCAACATCACTGTAAAATCAGATGACATGTTGACAATCCTTGCTCGGCCCAGCGGTCCAACAAAACAGCTTTATGTGAACCGTATTCTTTAAAGTGAGCGCTTTGTGAGAAATAAAGCTGGGCTCTGCTGATTTTCACAAGCTGAACCGAAGTAACTGTGGCTTGGTCAAATCCTTCCACCAGCCAAGGTGGAAGACTTGTAATCCCCAAAACAGAGTCAAACTCTGAGAGACCGTGTGTGGAGTCTTGTATTTCATTCAGGCTGCATGACATCAGCGCATGTCTTCACGGTCTTAAAAACCCCAAACTCTGGGTTTAGCAAGCTGTCGTTGAGGTAGCTGAACATTACGTAATCACTGCCTTCAATCGAGCAGTCTTTCTCGTTGGAGCGGCAAGTTAATTGTTCTCGACAGGTCTCATTATGTAATAGCCTAAACTAAATTAATTTGTGAAAACTGTGCCCAGTGGCGTAAGAGTCAAAGCAAACAGTGTGAGCCTGTTGAAGTCTGAGGTTACCTGGCCTTTCTGCTTCAGTTCAGCTGAAATTGCTGCTGAGAACCAGGTAGGTGGTGTGAACACACACAAACACACACCGAGCTCATGCAGGACACAATGTACCCAACACTATCTCCACTTCTTTTCCCTCCTTTCACAATGTCTCCCTTGCTTAAAGTAACTATACATGCCCTCCTTGTTTCTCCTCCCTGCCACTAATGACACCGTGTGATCACCACAGAGTGCCCGGCCAGTGAGCCAGGGTCACATATGTTCTATATCATCTCCTGAACACTTCCATATGGAGGCAATGCCATTCATGCCAAGAACCCAACACAAACAAAGTGCCACGAAGAGTGAGAGAAATAAAGAAATTTGAACAACAAACAACCAGGAAAACACAATGAGAAGGATGGACACGGATAGAATAGGATAAAACTGAGAGGAAATAAAGGAGGACTGACAGAGTGAGGGGAAAAACAGCAGAGGAACGGCCAATTAAAACCAAACCAGAAAGAGTGATGGAAAAGAATACATAACAGGTCCGCATTTTTCCTGTCTGGGTGAGATAGAGACAGTTATGAACTGAAGAAGCACTGAAACTTGGGGAGCCGGCACATTTAACATCTGGCACATTTGTCTGTAGATGTTTGCGCTGTTGCCTGTTTTGGTGTTCTTTGAATCTTGACAACAAGCATGTCTATACTTTAGCATTTTTACTTTTGACTGTGTGAATGCTAATGCAGTTTTCAAAGAACTCTTGATTCTGACGTCCTTTTTGTTTTCCTGTAAAATATTAAGTTAGATTTGTCACAAAAGTTGTCCATCCGACAAAAGGTTTTGTACTTGTAATGAGAGATTTGCGCAATGAGGTATTTATTGCTGGAGATGGCACGCAGTCCAAGATACATAAAGAGCGATGCCATATTGGAATGGAATAAAAACAATGAGACTCGGCTTAGCAGTTAAAGTAAAATGACAATAAAATGCTTAATTTTGGTCCAATTTTAAAAAGTAAATAACTATGATTATCATAAAAATAAGACCCAGGCCATGGTGTTAATATTTTTGTACAAAGTGCAACAGATAGATCAACGACATTTCAGAAGTTTCTATAAATAAATATGTGGTTAAATAGGAAACACAATGCATACCTGGTGCAAGGTGATGATTTGAGTCAAATCCACGCATAGATTTTTCCACACAAGTTTTTTTCTCAAACTGTTAAACTTCTCGGTCTGTGTTTATAAATAGGTTGGTGGGTAGGCAACATTGTCGCAGACCGCTTGCGCCCATTGTATAAGCTATGGGTCAGTCTCCACCCGAAGCGGCTTGATGCAGATGGAACTGACTGAGAACAGTGTAGGGTTGGATTGAACTTTATCCATGGCCCCGGAGCAGCAAGGTCCAGGTGGTGTTCCCTTCAAAGCATGGCATAGCAACCTTGGGCTGGGGTGTGTGTGTGTGTGTGTGTGTGTGTCATGTTCTACAAGTGGATCCCACCCAGCCTCTATCAGAAGGACTCAGGCACCGGGCAGGCAGTTTTCCGTATGCCACATGTCCCTGTCTGCCCACCGGATTTGGTGCTGGTCTCTTCCCACATCGTTCGCCTCTACTGAGGAAATGCTGGTTAGTTTTTTTTTTTTTTCCTCCACTTTGTAATATGTTTAAATTCAGCAGTTTGATCTGAGGTCGAACACTCATTCGAGAATCCTGATCATACTCCATAAAACAAAAAACGTGCTGGTCCTTCCAGAAAACATGGAACTAATGCGAAATAAAATAAAACAGCACAATGGTAATCAAATGGTATTTAAAAGTTATTTTAATCACAATATTATTAAAGAAGGTTTGTAACATTTAGTGGGAGAAACCCCAAAATACTCACTTGTAAAAAAACAATGAATTGCAAAATGATTCAATCAAATAAACTAATAACTTAGAATTTCAGTAGTTGTAACTTTGAGATCTTTCAAGATGGTTTACGGTGGCATTAATCATTTTTTTGAAAAGACCTTGAACTTTACTTTTTGATTTATGATTATGATGATGATTATGATTTATTATTTTTGAGCCACTTCAGCAGAAGAAGCTGTGCAGTCAGCCTTTCTCAGGACTGGGAAGAGTGTGGACTTGTGTGTCATGTTGTGTCTAGATTTCTGGGTCGCTCTTCAGCCCAGGACACAACAGCTGGTCATTAAATATACAGTAGAGACACAACTCAAGGTGTTGTGCTGTGATTTATTTATATCTTTGAACCTGTTTTGGACATTCACTGTATATTCAGTGAGGTACAGAATTTTCTCCCATCAGACTTTTTTCTTTTGTGTCTGGAAGTGTGTGTCTGACTTCACCCTGTGTGCATCATGTAATTTTGGAGGGCCTTATGCATCATGTCTGAAACTGTGCAGCACGACATGTCACAAGTTTGGTGTCATAGAGAGTAAATTAGATGAATGCAGGTGTAGATGTTTGTTTTACTTGCTTGTTTTTTCTGTCCAGTGGCTGCCCTATTTTCAGTCTGAGCATATTTACACAGGTTGGATAGATAAACAGTATTGTTGAAGTCATCTCAATCCTCAGTGGCTTACAGCATTAGCTCATTCCATGTGTTTAGTGAGAGGGAAGGCTACTCTTCAGGTCATCCATCCAACCATCCATTTTCTAAACCTGCTTTGTCCCTTTCAGGGTCATATGGCTGCCTGAGTCTAATCCGGTCACTTGTGGGCGAAAGCAAAAAAGTGAACATTCACACATTTTTTTGTGCACAAAATACAAATCTGTCTGGGTTTAAAATGAAACTTTATTTATCGAAAGAAGGTAAGTCTGTAATTTACCATCTAAATCATACATTTGATGATGTTTTTGACTCTGGGAGAAAATTGGTAATTCTTCAATGTGTCTTACTGAGGTGGTCCACCCAAGATTTATGACTTCATTGTGATATGCACACAGACAGGCATCATACTGACAATGAGAATACTAAAACATGACAAATGCAACACTTTAATATATTAATAAATGATTTAGTGCTGTCAAGTGATTCAAAAAATAATCTGATTAATCACAGGTTTGGACTGTGATTAATCACAATTATTCACAATGCTTTACTGGGTAACTTTCATATGACGAAATGTAGCTTTTGAACAAAAACAGGCCAGAGAGAAAATATTTCCTTATTTTTTATTGTCTGAAGTGTTTTGATTTTGCCATAAGAAACAGACATTGTGTTTCTGCACTTTAAATAGTCCCTGTAAATACTCGATTCTGATTGCTGGGTGTGGATGTGCACGTAAAAAAGAAGTTCCGGTCACATGGCCCAAATGTTCTATATCTTTTAAACAAACTTGTCCTTCATCTTCTGGAAAAAAACAAGCGGTAGGTGAACTTTCTCTCTGTACTGATGCTTTATTGAACCTATCGTGACGTTTAGCATATATATCACTTTCGTCTGCTGCTGCAGTCAAGGTCAGGGACGGTTCAGCGATGCCTTGTCATGTATGAAATCGTCTGTATAAAATAATCTGCTTTTTGATTTAAAAAAATGCTCTAAACTGAGAAAAGAACAAAAATAAAGTACTACAAATCGACAGGATTTTTATTTCTTGTGTAAGTGATCATAGTCTAAGTGGGATAATGCCAGAAATTAACGCATGCTGTTGAAGCCTAAACTGTTCGACGCGAAGCAGAAAATGGTTGCTTTGTGGAGTGTAATTAATTAGCATTAATGAATATTAACGTGTTCATTTTTTTTTTCATTCATTGCTTTAATGTTGATGGCCCTAAAATGAATGAATGAAATGAATGAAAAAAAATAACTGAACAAAACATTTTTAATACAATTCCATTCAATACATTCCTACTCTAGAGTTATCAGTAAAAGCTAAAAAAAAAACACAAGTGAAAACAGGGAAGAACATGGAACAGTTCGACGCTATTGAAAAATTTGGCAAAACATTACATTTTTGCACCTTTACATTTTATAAACTAACAGAAAAAAAACAGAAGAAAATGTTGTGATATCCTGGAAGTGTCTATAATATATCTGTAAATCCCCTTTTAAAATATTACCCTTTCCTCTAAAATACTTTTTCATTGATTGTATTTTTTTTTTTTTCTGTAAAAGCAGTCTGAAACCATCTTGCTGCCAGATGTTTCAGGGGAAGTCTCTAAAAGAGGATAATATTGTGATACCTGATATTAGAAAAGTGACGTTAGACCGAGATAGAAGAAGGGAAGAGTTGGTTACCATGCAGATGTGCATGGAGCTTGTGAGAACTCTCCATTCCTCTAATCAGACTATTACCTAGACAACATAAAAATGCCAGAATTTACACCTGGTTCAGACAAATTAAGTAGCTTTACAAGTAGAAATGTAATCAAAATATATATCTGATGGCAATGCATATGCTATAGGCACACATAAGCATGTATATAGGAATGGAAAAAAAATAGCTGAGAGTGCAGTTTTTTTATCCCTGTGGCATGACATGAGGCACATCACTTTACATAGCAACCGTGTGAAGCAGCTTCTTCTGGGGGTAACATATGGTATAAGTGTCATAGGGGGCCACAACAGCTTGAGTATGCATGCATGTGTATCTGGACCCATGCAGCTCATAATATGTAGAACATAAGGAGATGCACATAATGTCACTTCCAAACAAATCACTAATGAGCATTTAAACATGATAAGGGGAATGCTTAGGTTTCCCTTTCTCATCACTAACAGGTTTAAGCTTTAGAAACAACTGTAAGTGCAATATTTTTTAAATGTAAAAAAATGTAAAATGTATGTTGGGTTGGTGCTAAAAGGCATGCCAGTATTGTAATATTGTGATGCTGCTAAGGCCATGAAAAACTTAACAGGAAGCTAAGTCTATGCTCATAGATGTTCTCAGTGAATTACATTTTTCAATAAAGATGAGACGATTAATCTACATCAAATATAAATGGATTTACATTCCTAAAATCCAATCAGATAGATCTGTCTGAGGCAAGTTGTTAATCGAATAGTGTTATACTATTCTAAATAGTTTCAAAATAAAGTAAAATTATTATATCGATACTGGAAAACACTATTTGGATTAAGAGGTTGTAGTTTTTTTTTACCATAAAGTAAAAACAAACAAGTGACATCACAGCGGACAACACACGTGATTGGAAGAGAAAACGATCAACCATCGTTGCAGTCCAATGTGTGGAAACACTTTGAATTTAGCAAAGACGTGACCAAACAGTGTGGTAGAAACAAGACAGGAGTCAGAGCACAATTTATCCAGATGAAAGCCGGACAGACGAACACCCAGCAGATCTGCCCATGGCAGCTCTGAGGGTCGCCTATCTGACCACCTCACTTTATTCAGTTTGGGTTTTAACCAGCAGTTAGAATGAGAATAAAGCAAGAAATACAAGGAATTTGGAAAACTTCAACTGCACTGTACCCAGGTATTTATCTCTGAGTCACACTAGTTGAACTTTTAGCTAAAGATCCCCTGGATCGATTTCAGGTCAGTGAATTGGATTGTTCAAAATTGAATTGAATAAGCAACCAGAAATTATGATATGAATTGTTAAATTAGTCATTAGAACACTATTTTCCAAGCTCAAGTCTTGCATCCACATTGTCCTAGCATTTAACACACTCAAATGCACTTAGACTAGGACACTGTGGTGCGTTACAACTACAACGCACCATCTAACTGTTTCCATCTTTGTTTGTGAAGCACTTTGAAACTATGAGGACCAAAGCTTTAACTTAAAATTAATGGGGAAAAAAGGAAAAAAAATCGAAATAAATAGCCTGTAAAAAGGCAGTAAAAACAAATGAAATATAAAAAAAAGCTTAAAAAAAAAACTAGAACTGTCAACTTATATAGTAGTATAAGTTGGGTTATTGAAGTAGTTTAGCCCCAAAGGAGGTGGTTTGTTTCAGTCTGAAAGAGTCTGTCATTAATCAGTCAGTTTTTCATTGTGTCTCTGTGTCTTGGTTTCTACCATTTGGTTCCAGCTTTGGCTGGGTTTTCTGTTGTTTGGGTTTTGTTTAAAAAAAAAAAAAAAAAAACGTCTCCTAATGTCCATCTGCATCCCAAACTCGTAGTCCGAGTTTTTCAGTGCAATTTACATAACCCCAATAAAATAAATGTATCAATGTGCACAATAATTAAAAGCATTTTTTTTTAAAAGAGCCACTTTATCACTGTATTTTCTTCCTTATATTTCAAACAAAAAACAAAAGAATATAATAATAATATGATATTCCAGAGTGCTTTACATATGTATTCATTCTTGTGTTTACTGATGTCAAAACCTTTTTGAGAGGCACTCTGTTCAAATGTCAGTCTTTTTTACGAGTTACAGTTATTGTGGATACATTAACATTCCTAAACATGTAGTTTGTTACAAACAAGTTCTAGAGTTAACACAGTAAAGTCAGGCGGACTTATCTCTGACACTTTTATCTTACTCAATGCACCTTATAGTTTGAAGCATCTTATAAAGTTTATGACAAAACTTAGCAAATAGACCGTTCATTGGCTGTGCACCATATAGTGCAGAAAATATGGTACTTTATAGATTTCTTTAGTTGCATGTATCTGGTTTGATGCAGTAACAGCTTTTAATGAAAGTTTGAACGGTTTTTTTTTGTCACAAGGAAATATAAAATCCGCAATCCTCTCTGTGCTTCTTCATCTGAAAAACGTGCTGTTTGAAAAGTGTGATACTGTTAATCAAACCTCTCAGTGTGCCAGTTTCATCATTGAAAACATCTAATCTGTTTTGTAGAATTTATCTACAGCATTCTACTGAAAACTCTGTCCATATCAACCTCGTCTTTCAGTCGTTTGTGAAGCCTGGTGCTGGAAAAAAGAAGTCAGGACACTCTGTTCTCCTCGTCAGGAGACCATATTGGCGTATGCCTGTGTTTGTGTCTGTTCTTCTACAAGAAGCAGCCAAACATGTGGTACCCACACACTGACACACACCCAAGTAAACATGCAAACACAGCATGCTCTGCAGATTTACCAAATGTAGAGCAGGCCAAAAGACAAATACCAACATGTGTCGTGTTCTGTCCCACATACTTCACATTTCAAAGACTTTTATGGATTGCGAAGGCTGACTTAAAGGGGTAGGGCTGATAGGCCATGTGATATGAGGAGGATTGGTTCACGAACACACCTGTCCTTGAGTTCTCTGCTTCTGCAACACAGGTTTCCATGGAAACCCGAGGAAAGTAGGGAGTTGGGCGTGAAAGTGGCCTTTGTGAGCAGTTGCACGATTAAGAATGAGAAGAAAAGTTTCTAAGGAAGGTGTTCACACCTTGTGGACCTCATCTCGTTTTTATCTGTTCTCATAAAAGTCTGTGTGTTCTGTTTGCAAATGAAAATTCCTTTAAAGGAAGTAAAGTTGAATACATCCTCAGTGAGGACAAATTTGACTAAAGACCTGCAAATGGGAAGCTGCAGCCACATTCAGAGTGGGGTTAAAAATTTTCAGTAGCAGCAATACAACTGATAGATTAACAAGTAAAAAAATAAGTTTCTGTCAATTTTTAATGAGAGCTCTGTTTGAACTTTCATACAAGCTCAAATGGAGTCATATTTTTCCCATGGCGCCTGTGGAAGCCTCCAGAATATATCATTGTTCCTCATGTGATGAGTTAATGACGAATCAGCATGAGACAAGTTTTCCCCCTCATATTCCCATCATATGCTCTAAGAAGGCAAAACCCGTGGTCCTGACAGAAGCACTTGAAACTCAATCAACACCAGAAGTCAAACTTTCTGCAAAGCTTCTTTTTCCCTCGTTTGTAGCAATCCATCCAACTTTGGCAGGTTTGACCTTGACTGTAGGAGATGTGTCAACATTTAAAAAGGTTTTCTGCTCTCTGAGCTTCAAGCACAGCCCTTAGAAGAACAGTTACATGCGTTTTGGGTTTTTTAATCGTGTCAAAATAGATGTGGAAACACTGAGAATGTAAAAACTTGGCAGGTCAATCTAAAACACATGTGTGAGCACTTGTTCACAAAAATGTACATTTGACAATTGTCTTGGCGTTTGCTGTTACAAATCTTTAGGAACGAGCAGCATCTAGCTTTGTAAGACGAGTCAAGGTTGACCAAAAGCAACCAGTTTGCTGCAAAAGGGTCATCCAGGCCAATATTCGCAGGACTCTCATGAAAACATTTTCATGATTGAGTGAAGTAGAACAATTATAAACCATCTGCAGAGGAAAGTCCCACTAGGGGATGTTTAGAAAGTGGAACAATTCTTATGTGCTTAGTCTTTTCTTCCTAGAAATGTATTTGTTTCAACATCAAAGGAAAAGAGACTTCTCACAGAAAGGCTCAAACACTGGACAACTCATCTCTGGTTTTGAGAGGCTGATGCCTAAACAGAAGAGGCCTCGCTGCAGATCTACCTTTTAAAAGCAGCAACACATGGTATATACACACAGAAATGTCCTACAGACCTCTTGCAATGATGTCACATGCCAGTTGTCCACCATGTTTGGAGTCAAGCACACATTGTTTTGATATTCCAATGGGGAAAATCTGAGAATGGTGCAATCTTATTATGTTACAAAAATGTTACAGTTGTTACATACTAGACTAGAAAACTTCAAATTCAAGTGTCTCGTTTTTACTCATTTCAGTAGGATAAAGATAGAAAACGGTGGATCACCGCAGTCAAACGTGAAGGGCGGCAGCCTACAGTTGCAGGCAAACTCTGTAGTGAACATTTTGTGTCAGGTAGGTCTTTGGTCACACATTTTATTTGTCTTAAAAGTGATACAGGTTTAGAGGATTATTCTGTACCGTTGTTATTAACGTTGCTTTAAAATGTGTTGGTACATAACAGTGCTAGAACCAGAGCTTTTTTCTTTTTACCGGGGATCGAATAATGGAAAAGGCCTGCAAACTTTTCCCAAAAGCATGTAACTGTGAGGAAGCAGCATCACAGGTTCCTGCAGTGTGTTTGTTTCTTCCAGTCTCTGCTATTCTCATTCCTACCATGTGAATAGTCAGCAGCGTATTCCACGCACAGGGGCTGCACATGATTAGTTACAGCCTCAAGGCTCTTTCTAGGTGCGCAAAGCTGAGAACAGATGTGTAACGTTTGTTTGTTTTTCCTGTTAGCTGACTGTTTGCCGGTTTAAAATATCCACAATATGACAATGGAAAACTGCAGGATCAAGACCTTTGCAGATCAGCAGGAATAAATCATGAATGGTGAACGTCATGCTGCAGCTCCTGTTTGAGCTTCAGGTATCCATCCTTCCTCTTCCCTCACTTAATCTTTATTTCAGGTGTGAACTGGTCTCTGCTTGGCTTAAGGTCTCCTCCAAAACCCTCCGGGCCGCAGCTCTCCTCGGCTTGAAATAATTTATGAACAGCATTGCCGGTTTTAATGAGACAGTAGTGTCAAGTTTGTGATACCTTTATCTATTCTGAACATGAACTCTGGCTGTCTAAAATATAGATCAAAGGCTGTGCAGAGTTCGATTAAGAGAGTGTTGTGGCAAAAAAAAAAAAAAAAAAAGAAATCTTGCTGGTTTTGAAGGAATCCAAACCAGGCATAAATAAAGCAAATATTTGATTGTGCTGAAATCATAAAAACCTATGAACAGCAGAACAAAGGATTCATGAAATGCCAGGTCACCTGCCGTCACACGTGAGGAAATAAGACTTGGACACCTGCAGGGGGATCATTAGACCTCAGAAGAGCTATGGACCATATATCAGCCCTGTGAGGGGACAAGGAGACTGACAGAGCTGAGATCTCTATTCTCTGGCAATGTCACACTCCTTCCTCCTTAGTCCTTCTAGCACTTTCTTTTTCTTGTAGTCTCATTTCATTCCTCTTCTCAAGTATTTCCTCCATCTTTGTTGGAATGTTTGTCTGCAGGACTCTGTCTGCAGCTACAGTTGAGAGGAACCAGGCACATGGTGTGGCATGGGCAGAGGCCAAGCATCACAAAGCCCTTGTTCTCCTGTGGCTTGGGGGCCTTCATCAATTCTGACTCTAGGCACAGCAACATCTCCTTTTCAACTTTTTTTGGAGGTCAATTGGACCCGAGGATGCTGTCTCACTGTTTTCTGGCATTTCTGCTTTGCAATGGCTGCTGGGAACCTCCAAGGCTGATTGGCATTTCTGCAATAACACATGCAAGGTCAAGCTTTCTGACAACACTCTGGTGTCACACAGCATGGGTTAAATAGATGGCAGGGCAGCATGTTCAGGTATCCTCAGTCATCGTGTAGCAGGAAGAGGCAGTTCAAAGGCTCCCGCTGCTTACACAACAGACATTTGAATCTCTCTGCGGTCTGTCCTTGTGTCACACTGCCTCAGTGCACTATAGGACGTCGGAAATCTGTCTCCTGCCTACAGGGATATAGCATTTTTTTAATGGCTGTAGTCTCCATCGTTTTACATTTTCAAAATCATATAGTAGTCCATTGCTTGATAAAAAAATGGGTAAATAAGCATTTTGAGAAAAATATAATCTGATTTATATTAGACATCTGTCATTTACAATGTTTTTTTTCACATCAAATTTGTAAATCACTTTATAAACAAATAGCAGTATTGCGCAGTACTAACTAATGAAGCAACAGAGCACGTACACTTACCATTTTATGAGGTACACCTTGCTAGTACCCGGTTGGACCCCCATTTGCTTTCAGAACTGCCTCAGTCCTTCATGGCATAGATTCATGATCACCAAGGTACAGGAAACATTCTTCAGAAGGTTTGGTCCATATTGACATGATAGCATCATGTCCATGTGCAAATCCATGATGCCAATCTCCTGTTCCGCCACATCCCAGAGGTGCGCTATTGGCTTGAGATCTGGTGACTGTGGAGACCATTTGAGTATATATTAAATGGGGTATACTTGTATAGCACTTTTCTACCATCCTCGTCTACTACAAGGTCAGACGTGTTGTGAGGGTCTATACAACGCCACTCGTGGCTTTAATTTACTTTGTCATTTCTGAGGAGACTTTCATCAGTACTCCTTCGTTAGACAGAATCACTCCAATGACACTTTCCGGTTGTTTCCCCTCCTCCTCCAGATGTGATCTGTGGTTTCTAATATTTCCAAATATTTTATCCTGGTGTCACTCAGCATGACTTATGTCCAAACCAGTTACACCATCAACTTTATTGAAGTTTCTTAGATTTTTTTGGATTTTGGCACACTGCATGTTTAACTTTCCCCTTTTTGCTTCTGTTTTGAATTATAATTTTTGATTATCAATGTTCAATCTTTAATAACTGATTCAGAATCATCCAGGGCTGAACCCAGATGTGCCAAAGTATTGATTTTTCCTGCCACCCTATTGGGTAATATTTTACCCAAGCTGTAAACTTCTGCTCTGTTTGTCAACTGGGGTATAAGGAAATACAGAGCTGTTCATACAGACTCAGAAAATCCCCAAAACAGCCGTCTACACTCAGCAAACACATGAAAGCTGAGAAGAAAGATCAATGAGCTGAATGCTGAATGGAGACAATGTCGGTTTCAAAACAAAGGAAAATGAAGCTGCAATAAGTGATCGATAGTGGCATTTTTTGTGCAGTCAAAGCCCTTTCCCTGCTCTCGTGACAACAGAGTCAACATTTGATCTCTGCCACAGGACGCGAGTGCGTTTTTCCCAGAATTCTCTGGGGTTCACACACCAGCTGCATCATTATTTCTTCTCACCTCAGCTACTCTGCTACTTTTTTCCTCTCACTGCAGCTCCCTATCTCAGCAAATAATTTGTCAATTCCTGCTTAAAACAGAAATGATACCATTTGGTTTGGAGTCATTGCTGTGAAACAGCAGCTAGAATACATGTCCTCAGCCCAACGCAGTTGCCCTTTGCCTGCAAAGATGGCACTTTCTTTTCTTATAGTGATCAGAAAAAGGCCCGGCTGTGCCTGAATTAACCAGCAAAGCACCAAAGTCCCAAAGGAGGATTGTGAGAAGCTCACTTTGCAACTTCATCTGCTAGGATGCCATATTTGTCTCATCAGTCAAAGAACTGGCAGGAACATGCAGGTAGGATGCTCAAGGCCTGTCAACTATAACTAGAGCAGGAGCAGGATCCTTGCCAACGACTCTATCAGTTTAAACATGTGTGACAGATGGAATAATAAGTCAAGTAGTTATCTAATCTGACCTAACTTGTAGCAGAAGGCAGGCGAAATGTTATTTTAAGTCACTATTGTATCAGGGTTGTCAGAGGCGTCTATCTGGCAAATGTTTTCTCATTCAAATACAGACAGAAGTATAGTGAATTGAAATATAACGATCTTGAATCATGATTGTAGGGAACTGTAGAAATGAAAGCAGCACTTAACAGAGAAACACTTTAATTGTGCCTTTTGTCCTGATTTAATTTGGTCAATTCTTTACTTTCCCTTTTTCCCAAATTTCTGTTATTTGAATTATGTTCTGTTTTTTTCCCCCTCTGTTAATGCACTGGTCAACCCATGTTTACCAATGGAGTCAGAAACTTCCTGGTTCGCGAGTCACATGAAAGTATCAAAGTCCCACCAAGCGTGATGCTCCACCTGAACGAAGCAGATTGAGCCCATTGTCTCTGCTTCTTCTGAAGGAACATAACTGAAGTCCAGTTCAGTGCGGCTTAACTTTTTAGATTTTAGGAAAACCCCCAAACTAGCAGACAATGCCCTTTTAAATAATCTTTATGCATTTTTTAACTTGATTTTTTCTTTCACTCGACAATAAGTGAGTCAATATCTTTGGCCATCAGCTACAACTACAGTGAAGCAACACTTATAAATGTCATATTAACTTTATTTTATTGTTAGGTCACTTTGAAAAAAACTTAAGCCTGAGAGGATGATGCTGGCAGAGAAACAACATACATCAACTGACGTGGTAGATAAATTAATAAAGATGACACATATTTAGTTTTCTTGCCAGTCTAAGCCTTCCTAAAGTGCAATATCTGTGTTTAAACAATGTTTAATCAGACCTCTGCGTCCAGGCTTTGATGCAACATGACAATTACAAAGTCAGCTTTCATGTGAATTGCGACCAGGAAGTGGTCTGACATTTTTGCACATTCTATTTCAGGTCATTTCAAAACAAAAATAAGGTGTATTCAGGAAAAGTCAGTTGTCAGCTTAATTTGGTCCGGATCGAGTCCTGAACCTTGCATTTGGTCTGTATTCAGACTTGCAACTCCCAGAGATGGTTGATTGTATCATTTTTCCTTTATAAAATTGACTAATGATTTAGCACAGGACATTTTGAAGCATGCCATGACATGTCAGTCACAACATCAGCTTAACACATTTGTGTTTGTACTGACGACTAGAAGTATCAGGACCAAGATGAAATGCTTTTAGATGTTGATACAATGCAAATCTTTGTTTCCATGTTGTTTCAACCAAATCATCTAAAGGTTGGAATGCAAATCATGAGGCATGGGACTATTCTACAGTTTTCTGAGCTTGTAAGCCTTCTTTATCATGGTTGTCTCTCTTTAAAAGGCCATTTTGTGCTGTGTGTTGGTGCTCAGCAGTGTGCGTGACATAACCAATTGATTCGTATTTGGCTAATTAGAAGCTATTCCTTCCAACTTCTAAACCGGGAAAAAATACACCTTACTGTTGTTGGAACAACAATATTACTCAACAGGAACTGTTGTTATTCTCTGCTACAAACGCAAGCCCAAAAATTGTAATTTTTCTGAACTTTTAGGGCTACATGTTCATTTTTTACCCATAAAAAGGATTTCGTTTTCCAGATCGCTTCCCTTTTAATTGCGGTTAGAGCAGCAGTTTCATGCATGTATGTCTCCTGATCATTAGGATGTGTTTCCTGCTGTCTTTTCCTGTTCATTTTGAGTCACTCAGATTAATCTATATCCAAGTTGCTGCTGAGGAAAACACCCAAATAGTTAAAGACAGTTTGCAAATGTTAACATATCGTACATACAAACCTTCTGGGACCATTGTTAAATTGTATAAGTTAATCTGCATTGCTGCAGGAGTTCTCCCAGAGATGCTCGGTTACAAGATGAACTGCTCAGAACATAAGGAGGTGCCCCCCATGGAGAAGAAGGCTGGAAGCCAAGATCAAGGCAACGTGGAGAGGAGTGAGCCAGCTGTCAGAGCTGCAGAAAGGTACGCCGTAGAAAATGCTCTCTGAACCTGATGTAAGGAAAGCTTCTAACAAAAGATTTATCACACGTATAACCCAGCGCAGCAAAAAAAAAAAAAAGCCAGCACTTATTTGGAAACAGTGTTTATCTACAGCTGCTGAGCTGCATTCATCCACCTCCAACAAAGACTTTCTAAGCCAAATTGATCATGTATGAACATGAAACCTCTTGTGGATGTAAGTTTGTGGACAGACGCAGATCTGATGAACATCTTAAACTCACGGCAGGCTGTTGTTTTCCTCCTGTCAGATCTCCCTGACCCCTCCAAGACCCCTTCTGCACAGCACACATTATTTGAAAAACGTGTCAGCCGGCCTTTTAAGTGCGTCAATAACATCCGTGCTGCACATGTGTGTGCTTTGGCCTGATCCGGACCGGATTATCTTTCAAGCTTCAGACCAGATCAAAAAAATATTGTGTACATGCAAGTGTGAGGTCAACAGTGCAGCACCACAGACAGCGATGTCAAATTGAGATGTGTCAGTGAAATTTACCCATGTTTCCTGTTGATGTCCCGCAGCATTTGTTGCTAACACTTGTAAAACACAAAAGATGCCCAAAGGGTTCTCGTTTTCTGGAACTTGAATTGCCACTACTACAGTTTGTGCATTTTGATATTTATGTGCAGCTTTTTAAATTGAAATGAATACAAGAAGGTGTTTCGGGATTCCTGTTTGAGCTGCTGAGCTTGGAACTTGGATGGGAACTGACCTGAGAGCAGTGGAGTCTGGGAAGCTGTAATTAAGTTTGATTAGAGAACATTCCAGAGTCTGCAGTTGAATGCTAAGTGAGTAATGAAGGATGATGGAGGCCTGCACCCCTGAAGTACATGAACATTTCAGAAATGTATGTGTGTCTTTATGAAAAACATAAAAATCAATGTAAACTGTAAAAACACAGAAATGAATGTGTTCACAAAAGCTGAGGTTGGTAGTAACAAGATACATTTGCGCAGTTATATTACTTAAGTTATTTTTTGTAGTTTTTGTACTCCTTAACCTCTAACCTTAACCCCAAGTTAATGGTTGAGCTAACCATCTAAACATGTAGTCACAGGGCCCCAGTTAAGCAGAATTAACTGCTGTAGAAATATAACCCAAAGTGTGATGTCCACATAAGTGGACACCAGGTCTTAAGAAGTTAAAGAATTCAAATTCTGAAAAGAAATTAGCATTTTTTGTCTTTGTAAGATGTAATTGTGATATTTTTCTGATAATTGAGGATGTATATTAAGAAAATTAAGCTCTAAATTGCATTTTTGTGCATTTTTTTTAAATCACTGTAAATCAGGAGCAGACAAAGAAATACATTTTGAAAAAAGGATTTATCTGCGATGTAGCAAATACGCTGGGCAAGCCATAGGCTCCCTGCTCTGCTCCATTCGGATGCAACCACTTGAAGACAAATAGATCCATGCACGTTTTTGTTTTCCTCGTCTGAGCTGGGATCTGGACCAAAACTGCACGGCTGGGTAGCTCTATTATTGCTAGCCATTTTTGTTGCATTGGTAATGTTAGGTTGGGTGTATGAGATTCTGTAGGCTAGTGGGAGAACATGTTAACAGAGAGCTCTCAGCAATAGGGAGGGGATGGGGTTGCTCTGGAGCAATAGTCCCGCCCACAACTCAGAGGAATAGTTTTAATGCTGACTTCTGCTGCTCCTAGAAAATGACAGTTTTCAGATTTTTTTTTTTGGCTAAAAATAATCAAAACAATAATCTAATGGCTAATTAATAAAAATAATGAAAATGGGATTTTGCTTTGGTTATTATTTTTTTATTTAAGTTTAAAGCCTTAGGTGAGAATTCTTTAAACTGTTACTTAGTGATTGAGTCTTTTTTTTCTACCAGTTTCACTGTTTACTCCTGCTTTGGGAATTAATTTAAATCTACCTTATTATATATATATGTATAATTTTTTTAAGTAACAATACTTTGCATGAGGACAATTTTATACACTTTACCAGCCTCTGCAGAAAGTTAAACAGATACAGACATAAGTCTGCTATTGAACAGCAAAAGAAACAGCAGCAAATGCAATAGAAAGCCAGCCAGACATAACTGCAATTGTCCCTATGGTTTCCATGGTATAATTAGGGGAAACAGGCACCACTGTGTCTATAAATATAACAGACTCAACAACAGTAAACAAAGGGACAATCACAACCAGTAACCTCTCACATTGGACTTCAATTCTCTCCCACAAACCCAAACAGCAGCAGCATCAACTTCAGTGGCAGCAGCAGAATCATTTAACAATCAGATGTTCACGGTTCAGCGTCGCTGAAAAGCTGCTCGCCAAATTTGAGATGTTCTTTCTCCCCCAACTCCCTGAATTCAAGCTGAGCCGTGTTCATTTTGTTGCACTTTTTTTGAGTGACCAGAAGGCTGCCCAGGTTGGAGATGGCAGGAACATCACGTCATGCAGTCTGCAGCATTAAGAAACAGGTGTTCATCAGGCCTAACAGAGAACCTGAGGAGACTCCAGAATCACTGTCCAAATGCAAAAACAATCAGTCTGCAGGTACGAAGTTTTGTATGTAGTGCAACTGTCTGATTTTAGTCTTTTACTTGCACTACACAACATTTGAACTCACTCTTTAATATCCAGTTGTGCTTAAAAACTAACAACCTTTCAATGTTTTTGCCACATGAATGAATGCAGACAAATAAAAAAATACACCTAGATGTGTGAAATTAGTTTCTTTGCATTTGACCCACCTCCTGGGGGAGCGACAAGCTGCATGTATGGAGTCAATATAAGGCCATAAAGATTCAAAATCCCAACTGAATGGATTCTGATCATAAATCAAGTTTCATCAAAATAAATCTTCCCAGCGGTTGATTTTTTTTTTTTTTATGCACAACCTTATTTTTGAAAACAACTGTTAAAGCAAGGGTTTCCATAACAAAAGTGAAGTGTAAACTGCCATCACTACTAGAGCTCTTAGGAAGTTGGAGTGTTTGATATTACTTAAAGAAACTGTAATTGCTGGAGTTGAACCTGGGTGAATCCTGTTAAAACAATTACCAGAGCTGAACATTGTCACTGCGCCACTCAGCAGTGCTTCAAAATATGGTCTGTCCAAAATCTAACAAAACTAGGGAACCTTCAACATGTTGTTAGATATAGATATCAGATTGTCAGGAAAGATTAGTTCACCCATGGATTTTTCACAAATTTTCCCAGGAATCAACAGTTTCTGTTGTAAAAGCATGTTGGTTTGGTAATTTAATGACTATAAAAATAGATTTCAAATAATCTGCGACATAGAAAATCAGTTTTAATATTTTTTATATCTTATTAATGATGTAATACATAATTGTTAGAACAACAAAGAAAAGGAAGAGCAAAAAAAGACACACTAACAACAATCAAACAAGTACTGTTGCTGAAAGTCAGCAAAAGAAAAAGATAGAAAACATGGAAAAAACACTGTGTAATACTGGGGAGTTGAACTCAAAAAGAAAATTACAAAGATTTGTTTTAACCACTGGCCCACAGTAGGAACTTTGAGAGGAATAAAGACCTTAGCCCCTTTATTCAAGCACAGCAGCGTTTCAAAGCATGTAAGTGACACAACTAACTAAAAACACAGAACACTGTATATTCCTCTTAGAAATTATTTCACAAATGCAAATCTTTTTTTACAGGTATGCAGATCCTTTTTTACACATTTGCAAACCTACATTTTTTGGGCAGATTTATTTTGCAGTATGATGAAACTTGATTTATGTGCGAACATGCAGTTGCGATTTTGAATCTTTATGGCCTTATATTGAGCACATATACAGGCACAGCCAGGTATTTTGCTCCATTCACGCATCTCTGAGCATTCCTCTCAGACCCTGCTCTCCACGTCACGAAACGGACGGCACCCACAGGGAGCCTCCAAGATTGAGGCGTTGTACTTCTGGGTAGGAGAAGGAGCTCGTGAAAAAAACTAATTGTTCATTAAAAAAAAGTTATTTTTATAGTACGCTACTATGCCAAATGTAATATACCAGTAGTATCATAAATGTAGTTTACTCTGAAAGGCTTAAAATATCACGATTTAGGCCCTTTAATGCTGATTGTCAAGTAGGGAGGCATTGGGTTCCATTTTTAGTCCTTGGTATGACTTGGCCCTGGATTTGAACTCACTACCTTCCAACCTTAGGGTGGACACTCCTCCACAAGGCCACTGAACTGGTCAGAGACTTTATTAACTACCCAACAAAGAGTACAGGTTAGGGAGCTCTTCTAAAGTGAAACATAATGAAGCTAAAAATCAATTTTTAATTGATATATTAAGATAAATAGCTAAATATTAAAGTTAACTGATCCCATGGGCATGCGTCTTATAGAATTAATAAATACATTGGGATGAATGCGACTAAAACAAGGTGCTTTCATAGCTTAGTTTTGGACCACCTCAAAAAAACACAAATCCTTCAGTCAAATCCGACAACAGAGAAGAACAAGACAAACACCTACAGATGATTTTGATTCAACCTAAGACACAGGATGTTTGAGCTGGAAGAAGAAAAGCATCCAGGCCCACTGAAGACAAGGTAAAGGCAGAAAAAACACAAGCCAGCATTTAAACCCCAACTTTCACACTGACAGTGCTCAGAAGGCTCCACGCAGCCTGCCTCATTCTGTACCAACCAAACATTTATTTAACTATCATGGCCTCAACAAACATTGAGAAGCTGATCTAAAGCCTGGCTTAATTTTGGAAATGTGGATTAGTTTGTGCAAAACGCTGTTAAGACCACTCCAGCGTGGAGGAAGACTAAGCTCACGGATTGTCATTTTCTCACTGAATTGCTAGCTGGTGCTTGCTAAAGACCATTGAAAAGAATCTAGTAAAGTAGGGTTTCAATGTTGCAACAGCATATTTATTGCATTCAACAGTTCAACAGAGTAATTTGCATGAGGAATCTGACTGAGGATTCCCCCAGAATTCTCCGTCTAAAGAAACCCAACTAAATGAGAGATGATGATTACACATCCATTTCGCAAGTTACAAATGAGTAATACTCATGCGAACCCCCGAAAGACTTCTTTCTTTTTGTCAGTAGTGCAACAGAAAAGTCAGTTGGATTTGGAGACCTGGCAAAACAACTCTGCTCGACAATCAACAGGGACCCCACTGCGCCCATCCCAGTGAATCCTTTCCCTCCTACCTTCAGGCAGGAGATACCGCAGCTTGCCATGCAGAACAGTGAGTCTGCAGTAAATGTTTCAACCCCACTCCCATCAGACCCCTGAACTCCTTTAAAAACCTAAGGGTCTAAAATGACCTGTTCCCCCTCTGATGTCTGCCTCTGTCTTTCTTTAGTTACTTATTACTTAATTACTCTAATGACTAGATGCTGTTTTCTCGTGGCTGGAACAATGCTTAAATGACAAATAAAGAATCTGAATCTGAATTTTAAGGATGCTGTTATATTTTTTTCCCATTCCGTAGAGTCTCAAACTATTTCGACCCCATCTGATACCCAGCTGTCGAGTACTTTATTGTAGGCTTATGTGTCAAAAACTACAGAGTTTTCAAAACCAAAAAAAAGAGCTGCCAAAAACATATTTGATTTCAATTTTGCTCTGCATAAATGACAATTAAACTTAACATGAAGTTGCAGAAACCTATTCTTCTGCAACATTTTGACTAATAGCATGTTTTTGAAAATGTTTTACACACAGAAGAAGGACCTTCGTACAACAGCCTTCCCAGAAGCCCTATGACCAAGACATGTGACACCTTGAGCAACAGGCAAATGCTCCCCAGTCTGACAACAATTAGCACAGATAGCACTTAAGCCAGAACCGAACACACGATAATTAACTTGCTGGGCGACAGCTTACTGGAAGAGATGAGGGACAGCAACCCTGCTCCGCTGCAGAGTTTCAGCCACCATGTGCTCAGTGCTCCGTGACTCACCAACAAGATGGTGAGAGGAAAATAACAACAAAAAGTCAGCGAGGCCGTTGGGCAACCTAAGGCGACGTTCGTTAAAGCCGTAACCATGAGGGTTTTCAATAAATCTTTGGGATGTGTCAAAAATACACAGCCTGTTATGATAGTACGGAAAACACCTTTTTTTTTTACCAGAAAGTGGGAGAAAAATGCTGTTATCACACATCAATTGTTGTTCTTCTTGTTGGTTTTTGAGAAAAATTCTTGCCTTCCACTTCATGAAATTGCTGCTGTGAATTCCTGGCATGGCTTTACAGACGAACAGCCTCGTTTTCCTGTGCTGTCGGTGAATAATATATGGCAGTGGCAAGGCTGTTAACACTGAAGTTGTTATGCATGTGTGCATTTGTGAGCAGGTGTGCTCGCCTGTCGGTGCATCCTCCAAATTTGCTTTTTTTTTCTCCTTAATGAGGTCTTAACGCCTGCTCCAATTCTTCTGTTACATGCCCAGCAAGTTCAGAGCTATTTGCAGCGTTCACCTCATCATTTTTTTTGTTATTCTTCAGATAAGTTAATGCTGTTTTTTACTGGCTGACAAGAACTCGCAAATCCTAACTGTTTTTCCAATAGAGTTGCTTTTGTGATGGGGGGAAAAGAAAATCTTTTATCCTAAAGGAGCCATAGTACAGCTTGAATTAGTAAAAATGTCAGACTGAAATGATGAATGCTGAAGCTGACTGCTGGAAACATTGTTTTGGAAAACACTGTGCAGCCGAGCTGGTCTGCGGGAAACATGTTGAAGGTGACTGTCTGCCTCGTGCAGACATTTTTATGATCTTTTTACGGCCTGTTTTATAAACAGCACATTTCATCAAATAAAATAAATCAAATTAAAGAGGGTTCAGCTAAAGTAAACTACAACGAAATCAGTCAATGATGGGAAACAACCTTTGGATGTGTAAATAATAAAAAACAATGGATAATAGGTGCAAAAAGTTTATCCTACTAAACAAGAAGCAGAAGTTCAGTCAGGTGGTATTTTAAATGATGTGAACTAGTCTGGTGAAGTTAACCCAACCAAACACAGTGTGGATGGCACCTGGTTATTCGGATCCGCCAGGAAAATCCACTAAAACCCATATGTGAGCTTTCAAATCTGATACTTTTCCTTTTTTTTTCTTTTTTTGCTGTTTTTTTGTTTACTTTCTCAGTTCACATTGGTGCTTTGAAACTAACAAAATAAGAGTTTTGTTTTGGTTTCTTATTTCATGAAGGATTTTCAAATATTTTACCACAATATTCGACATTGATTTTATGCTATAAAGAAAGATTTCTCCATGTGCAGTTTGCATATGCCTCCATCTGATCTCTCTGGGTGTTCAGGTTCCCTCCTTTGGTACAAAACACACAATGGATGGATAATGATTCTGAATAGAACAAAGGAATATAAAATAATTTTACCTTTCATCTGGTGACTTAAACTGAAGTCTAGAATACCAATACTGGACTTTCAAACCTAAATAGGTCATTTCTTTTCAAATATGGCAAAAGATTTTATAAATTGCAGTTTAGGTTGTAATAAAGTTAAGTAAACTTTAAAGGCTTTTGGACCTGACTGTAAAACACACTGTGTCAAGTGGAAAACAGTGGAATTTGTCTTTAAAAATCAGGCTTTATTTAAACCATTTTGACTCTTTGCACACAAAGAAAAACAGATAAAGTGAATACGGCTACTTTAAGCAGAAAATAGCATTTTAGCGTTTCAAATTTGCTCCATTAAAAACTTTGGTTATTAATCTATTTTGAAAATAAGAAAAAACACATCTCAACCTAAGCTATATGTTGAAGGAGGCTCACAGCATTTTTGTGTAAATGTGTTTGAAAGCTGCTGCTAGTAAATTTCTGGTATCACCCTCCTGTCCAAAAAGGGCCAGGACCACAAGGTGAAACTTAACAAGAGCAGTAAAAATGCACATAAGTGCAAACATGTGCTCCTAACAGCCATCACTCAGGGGCCATACCTTTCCTATAATAAAAAATATTTCTCCAAGTTACAAAAGTCCATCCGATTGTTTAGCACACAGCAGGATCACTCTGACATCATCTTCTTCACTCACGGATAAAAGTTCCCAGAGAAGCTGAAGATGGAACTTAGATCAATCTGTTCCAGCTACGTGTCTAGCCCTGGCAGGCCCGGCCTCAGTCAGCCACGCACGGCCATATTTTATGTGCTCGTTTCTGGGTATTTACAACCAGAATCTGCAACCATGGAACCCAAAGAAAGGGAAGAGTTGGCTGAACATCACACAGGAAGCTGACCTCGCAGTCATGCGCACATGCAGCCTCACACGCACAACTGCCACTTCAAAGAAAGGGAGGAAAAATATATAATTGAACAAAAGGAGGAGTGACAGGGGAAAAGAAACAGGAGAGGGGGGGTAGCACATCTGTGCACGACTTTACAGCCTTTGCTGCCACATCAACGGCAGGTAGACAGCCCGCCAACGTTGTGGTGAAAGGAAGAGGAGGCTGCGCTCTTTTTACCTCTTGTAAGTGTGAAAAAAAAATCTTCACCCACTAAAAGAAACCGCATTCGACCAGCTGTTCAAAAAAAAAAAAAAAATTCCACCCAAAATAAGAAACAGTTCATGACCTGAAAAGGAAAATTGCTCTTGGAAAGGTCCTGATGTTTTCCTCCAGCTTCTGAACTCTCACTCTAAAAGAGCTCAACCAACGTGTTTGCAATTCCATTTGATTCAGGGGAGAATAATGTTTTCTGTCCAATACAGCAAATACAAGTAGCACTGCGTTACTATAGAGCCAAAAACTGAGTGACGAGGTCCAGTTCAGAGGTGCTTTGCAAAATGTTCTTTATTTTTTTTATTCTTTTTAATCAAGAAAACTGATGGTGTTTAGGAAATTTGCGAGGCATTCTCAGAAACGCTTGTTTAAAACGTTGGTTGAGGGTTTACCACAACAAGGATTTATATACTCAGATGTTTGTTTCATTGAATGACAAGAGAATTAACTTCATCTGTTTCCTTCCTTTTTCCTGTCATTTCACAGAAATTATTTGTTTGGCTGATAAACGGCAAAAAGTATTTCGGTGAAGGTTCTCATTCATCCAGCAAAAAGTAGCACACCTGAAGTTTGGTTTATTAAGTATGCTTGAGCATAAGTATAGCAAGTCTACTACCATGTATGTGTAGTATTGGAAGTATACTAAGTGAATACTTTTTCAGACTGATTTGGAACATTTTAGGTTTACAATATATAGATATTATCAATAAAAAGTAAACCTCAAGTATACTGCCTTACTTTTAGTGTAGACCCACACTAATGGAAATGGTGTTTTTAAAATTTCCTCCGGAGTGTTCTTGTGACATTTTTTTATAATGGGAGACACATGTAAAGAAAACGAATCTTAAAGTTCCATTTCCGAGTATTACTTCATTCAGCTTGTTGTGAATCAGGAGCAGATGAAAAAACGCTTTTTGAAAAAAGAGCGTATTTGTGACAAACGAGTTCCTATGGCAAGCCACGAGCTCCCTGCTGCGCTCCATTCTGATGCATCCGCTTGCAGACAGATTTCTAACGAAGTCCTGCCGTCATCAGAATCTATGTTTTAGAAGACAACACTTTTTTTTTTTTTTTTTAATTGGCTAAAAACGGCATTATCATAATTAAAAGGCCACTGGGAATGCTTTTACAATCGAGAGAAAGATGAATGGGACTTTCAATAGACTACTTTTTGCTGAAGGCAATCTGATTTGACGAGCCAAAAGGTTTATTTGGCCACAGCCCAACCATAGTAGGTAAGAAATTAAACCATATGTTACTTCAGGTAAAGAAGAGCAGCAAACCAAAACTTAAATCTGAATTTAGAGTTAAAACCGAAGCAAAGCCATTCACTTTAAACAGTATGTTCCTGTTTAGTACTTATGATATCTTGTATTTTAGGATTTTAATGATCAGACCTGCAGTACACGGACAGATTGTTTTAGCGGCTCTTTGGATGCACCCGGAGCGATCTGAAAGAACAGCTGTTCTGGTGGAGCTTTAATTACGTCCAGCAGGAAAGCAACCTCCAGGCAGCTTTTGCACGGAGAATGGAGGACATCCACAGTATGTAATCTGATGTGTCCTTACAGGTAATTGGATGAGGATCTGTTTCAGGAAAATAAGTGTCATCACTGAAGGGGCCATACTTGTGCTGGAGAGGCCAAATGTGATGAAGGAAAGAACGAGTGGAGAGCTTCTTCTTGTTTCAGATAGCAGAGGAGCCAGAAATGACAACAGAGCAGCAGGCAGTGGAAATTTAAAAACTTGTCAACTGAATCGTACATGTACAACTGTGCTTGAAATACTGAGCAAAACTTTAGTACAATTTTTGATCTTCTAAGCTTTTTTTATGACTGAAAAAAGGGAAATTACTTGTCCTGTTTATATTTGAGTCAATAGCATTTGTAAGTTGGGAAAAGGATGATGTTACATCAAGGTACACCTAAGGTATAACAAGAAAAAATGTCTTTTTTGACGTGTGTTACAGCAGGATGATCATATGTTGCACAGGGTGTCTAAAACAATCTAATTGTCAAAATAAAAAAGCAATGTCTAATTCAGAAAAAAATAAATGTTTAAAAAAAAGGGATTATTCTAGAGGGACACGGGAAACAGCTACAGCCAATATTTGTAAATGATTCAGCAAAAACAGTGGTAACACTTTATAAGTGTCCTTAATAAACTACTTAATTTAGAGAAAAATACTTTTTTATTGTTTGTCAAATATTACCCACCACAGTAAGGCTCCTGTTCACTGCCCTTCTCTGACATAAATGCGTCAAATCATCTAGAAATCCTAAAGATGTCATTGAAATCTGTTTATGCCTGAGAAGCAAGAAGACATTAACCTTTGAAGAGTTGAACCTTTTCAACCTCACTTTGATTGTGAAGTGCTAGCTTGACCCCCATGCTTACCTCCATGTTTTTACAAATTACAGTTGTCTGGCATTGCTCCAGCCTTGAAAAGAAGAAAAAAAAAAAACACCTAAGAAGCAGATGCAGGATGTTTCCTGTGTGACCACATCCCGCCTCCCCTGCACCATCCCTGCACAAATAGCCTAACCTTGCAGTGTTTTGTAACAGGAGTAGACTGACACACTGAGCAGTGATGTAGGTCACAAGAGCCAAACAGAGGAAAAAACAGAACAGAAACTAAAATCTTGAGGGTTATTTTTGGTTGTCTTTTAAAAGCTTGTCTAAACATTTGTGGTTTGATTTTCCAAACCTCAGTCTGAGACTTAAAGCTGAACTTCTGCAAGTCGGTACCACTAAAAACGTAACTAATAAATATACATTTCAATTTATGTTTCATTTGAGAATTAAATTATTCTTTAAGCCTCAAATAAAAAACATGTGAGTATTAAAACATATAGTGCACTAAATTTAAATAATAAAATTATATTAAATGCTTTGCGTACACAAATTCATACATTTTGAATTTTAAAAAAATCATTTTTTATTTAAAGGTATTTTGAACTTTTTTTTTTTTCAATTTCATTTATTTGTGTGGAGTGTAACATTCCAGCTATTCCGGAGGTGATGTTTAAATTCCTCTTAGGTAACACTTTATAAACTACACACTATGAAGCATGAGCTGAACATGAATAAACATTTAAAGCATTACTCCTACTTTGTCACACATTACCTTGTAGAATATACATATAAGTATATATATATGTTATAAAAAAATGATCAGCATATCTTGTCCTTATTTGGTCTTCTGGCACCACCATGTGTCCAAAGACTGCACAAACTATCTCACATGTGTGTTTGGCAACAAAATATTACACTTTAGTGATCCCCAGAGGAAAATTCAGTTCATTTTCTAAACTGGAGGAAATGTCAGGGACTTAAAGGAACATAATGTTTACAGTCCTAACAAAGAAGGACATTTATGGGGTGGAAACAGCTTCACCTACCCCAAAATATCCTTAAAAACAAGAAGCTTTTTCACTTAGGAACCACAACTGCCATTTTTCTTCATTTTAAGCTAATGGGTACTAATATTAGCATATTTTAATTGAGGGGAACTAAAATACATAAAAGAAATATTAAATAAAAAAAATATCTAAACCCTATAATGCCACCTCCAATATATTCAAAATGAGCCAAATAGATCGTTTCCAAAACGCTTTAACATTACTTACTGCAAAAAGGACAACTTCTGAAATTATAGGAATATAAAAGAAAAAAAAGTAAAACAAGAATGAAAAAGCAGGCAGAACAAGAACAGATATAGAATTTATTTTCAATATCCATTGCAAAGAATAAGAGGTGACACAGCCTGAAACAGATAATACAGAATTTATTTTCAAAGTAGGAAAATACACAGGTAGGTGTAAAGGAAACAAGCAAAAACCTGTAGTCAAAAGGAAAAAAAAAGTAGGATAAAACTAGTCCAAAAAAAAAAAAGAAAACCCAAAATGAATCAAGAGGACGGCTAAAGGGTACAACAGAAAGCATTGTTTACCATTCAGTTTCACTGAAAACAGTATGTATTGATTTGAAAACAGCTGCCTTGATTTCTCCTCTGGATTATTTATGGACATTCTAAAACATTGTGCAAGTGTTTCATCTTAATTCTCTTTTTTCTTCTTCTGATCTTGCTGGTATTCAATGAATGGTAAACAATAGTTGGTCCAGTGCATCAACACAGTGACACAGATCAATATATGTACTCAGCTGACTACAGATAGACAATCCTGATCATTGAACATCTACCACTATATTGGCAGGGAGAGGAGATGAGCAAATATACAAAATGAATGAAGAGTACAAAATTAAAAGCTGGGGGAAGGGGGTGTAAAATGTCCTCAGGGTTGCAAAACGATGTGAAGGATTCAAGGAGGAGATTTTTTTTGTTTTGTTTCAAGCAGCTACATTTTCAAGCTAAAACGAGAAAAGTGAATGTTTTCTGGGTATTATTGCCAAGTTTAGCTGTTGAGTTGAAAAAATAAAACGAATGGCAGAGAACAATGCAATCGTGGAGGTAAATGTACACAAAGGGAAAAAAAAAAAGGACAAAAATGCGTTGTTTTTTTTCCGTGACAGCCCTACGTTTGATTTTTTTTTATTAATTTTTTTATTAAATGTTTGGCGTGAAGGAAACGATGCAGCCGGACTACAAGCAACTTTGGTGTGCACAGCGATGAGGAAATGCAGACTGGAAAAAGACATTTCTATACCTAACAAGTCACCAAATAAAATAGAGAAAACAAAATCACACAGTAAAGCTGTTGGGTTCTTTAATTCAGCTGATTTGATAGAAATACACAGATGATGTGTAAAAACTAAATAAAAACTAAAAGGTAAAGGGGTCAAATAGTGAAATTTAGCAGATTTAAAGAAGTGATGGAGGAACAGAAATGAGAAAAAAAATTTAAAAAAAATCACAGAACCAGTCTAGTTGCACATCATTAGCTTTGTTGTACAAACACGTTTTACACCTGTCAAAACAGTGTTTCCGTAGAAACCAACTGCACTACGACAGCTCTGCTGCCCTCGCCTGTGGGCACGAGCGCTCTACAGCTGGTGCCATGCAAACATGTAAAAGAAAGATGGAGGAGGAATAAAGAGGGGTGGGAGGGTGATGGGGGTGACGAACCAAATCTTTTAGGAAACGCATTAAATTCACCTCATTTCAGGAGGAACAAACCATCAAAAAAACATGATTTCTAGAGATGTGGTTAGGCGCGCATGTGTGTGGGTGGGTGGGTAGGTTGGGGTAGGGCTGCGTTAAAAACAATGCATCAAAGAATTCATGATTTACACATCAACAACACAATCCAACATCTTTTAGAAAGGAAACATGAGATACATCTTTTATTCACACTTTACAAAAAAAGCTACCCCTTTAAATCTACTACAATACTAATGCCATTCAAGAAACAAAATGTCAAAATTGAACACATTGGTTACCACTGGGGTGCAGGGGGGAAAGGGACAATAAAAACAACAATAATAAATGCAAGTCGGGGGGGTCGATTGATTATTTTTCCAGTATATTTGCTTCTTTCTTGTGTTAAAAATGCAACAAAATGATGGATTTCAGTCATCAATATAAGAGGAATGAGGGAAGCTGCTTCTGAATCTTATAAGTGCTCATCATCCACATAACTGTTCAAACGGGAATGCTGCTGCTGCTGACACATTTCACTTGGATTTTCAGAATAAAACAAATTGCATTTGCAGCGACGTGTTGACAGGAAAGCTAACTGACCCTCATCCAAATGTTTCTTTTTTTTTTTTAAGTTTCCTCCCCACAAAGAGAAGAGAAAAAGTGGGCATTTCCACCTTTTTCCAACGCAGAGGTAGGGGCCCCCACAAATGGCACTATAGCTGCAGTGACAAGAGTAGAAAACCTATACAAAGTGGTAGGGCAAAGGGCTTTTACAAAGACGTGGCTTGATCGGTGGAACAAACGGACTCACGTCTGCAGTTGGGGGGGGTAAGCTGGGAAGGAAGACGAGGGCTGGGGTTTGGGGAGCAGTGCTTTAGGTACAAAGAGGGAGCACAGCAATCAAAGAGGGAGTATAAAGACGCCCCCGCACTCATGTTCCTTATAGAAGAGGGTCAGTGGACAAAGCATACCTGATTACTAGAGAGGTCAATGGAGAGATTTTATGTGTATTTTTGTTAATGTTTCCTTTTTTATGAGATGTTACAATGTTATATATATATATATTCATATTCATATTCATATATGTATATATAACATTGTCACATCTCATAAAAAAGGAAACATTAACAAAAAAAGACATAAAATCTTCACAAATGTCTCAACAGTATTTAAAAATAAAAAGAGAAAAGGTTGTTGAGGCGTTCGCCGCTTTTAAATAGTGCAAGACAAAGTCAACTGCTACAGTGAGGCACGATGTACACGGTGGGGTGATGGGGCGGTTGGATCCTGGATGTATATCGACCACTTAAATGATGAATAAAGGATACTTGTCCTCTAATGTCATTTTGACCAAACTAATGGCAGCGAGTTGGAAGGACCAAAAAATGGCGTCGTTAATGGATAAAAAGCAGAATTCACTCTGTGCCTATTTTACACCACAGCAACAAATCAGCGAATCAAACAACGTCAAAAACGGAAGGGGAGGGGCAAAAAGAGACTGAAGTTACAGTTAATGTTTAGGGAGTGCAAAGTAGTGGCAGCGAATGCCTGCAACAACCTCTTCTTACGTCTTTTGTACAAGCTGGTAATATCAATTCATCTCAACATCAACTGGATAAAAATTTAGCCTTAGTTTACAATACAATCGTTTTTTTCTCTTTTTTTTCAAATTTGACCATAATTTACTCTTTGTACAAAAAACGCCAGAAAACAGGTCTTTTGTGTTTCATATACAATCATGTAAAGACTGAGTCTAGGTTTCTATTCTGTACAAAGACTTGTGAAAAACCAACAACCCACTGCTTCTGTGAATGGAACGCATGGCTGGGGGAAAAAAAAGTCACTACTGGCCTTGGAGACAGTGCTACAGAATCTGCCTGTGAGTGATTTTTGTGTATGCGAGTGCGTGTGCGCTTGCATGTTTGGAGTAGGACGGCAACTCCCGACAGTGAGAAGAATGCTGGTTTTACTCCGGTGTGTCAATCTCTGCCTAAAAAGCGATCACAGCCCATAGAGGATGTGATGGCTCCCCAATAGATCGGCCAATCAGCCAAATCCCTTGCTCCTTCCAGGAGAAAAAAAAAAGTGATAGAGAGACCACGTAAGCTACTAGCACAAGAATAACCTCATAACTATACAAGCAGGGGATGAAATAGCCTGCAGAATGGATAGCAGCTGCGCTCAGTTTCTCCCATCTTTATTTATAGCTACATAGCGTCGGTGAAATTGGACAAATGTAGGGTTACAGTTCTCCGGGCTTCTTGGGGGGTTATAAATGTGCTAGGGTTGAGAGGTGTAGACTGTCTTG
>BSAI01000162.1:10044645-10075015 GCA_036245035.1 Adrianichthys oophorus | reverse complement strand
TACAACGGAGAAGAGTACAGTGGACCCAAAGGACAAGAAGAAGCCAGCGCTGCAGGTCTGAAAGGGATAGGTCTGCTGTCTTTGCTGGTTTTAGGTTTATACAGGACAGGCAGACCGGCAGACCTTCAGCTCTGAAGCTTTTGTCCGTTTCTTCAGCAATGTTAACCTTTCCTATGACTCTGAAACCTCACAGCACAACATGAGAGGAAGCTGAAAGAGCCACCATCTTCTGCAGTCTGAGACAGGAGCAAAGCAGGTGGGGGGGATTTGAAGAGGGGAGGGAGTCTAATACACAAAATATGATACACAAACAGGACTGAATCAAGCAGTTAAAAAAGAACATAAAAAGAAAAACATAAAGAAAAATATAGAGTATCTATACGAAATCCCTGTCAGCCAGACCTCACTGTACGAATATTTTACAGGTTTTTGTGTGTGTGGGTTTGTGTAGGTGTGTGTGTGTGTGTGTTTCTCCTCCAGCATGCTGGAGAGAAGAGCTGGTACAGGGAGGGAGGAAAAACTGAGAGGGAGATGTGGTTGCAGCTCCCCCTAGTGGTATGGCAGGGTCTAACTACCTGCGCGCAGGCAGGTGAAGCCCATTGACCTGGGAGGGTATGTTGGGCAGGAGCAACTCCAGCTGAGCAAAGAGGGAGAAGTGGTCGGAGGGGATGTGGGGGTGGGGGCAGCCGGTAACATTGTTTTCTACAAGCCAGTGGGGATCCAGCGGTCCCAGGATCCCCAGCACGTTCAGGTGAGGCTTGGAGTAGAAAATGTAGTCGATGACACCCTAAAAAAAAAAAAAAAATAAATAAGAAGGGGGGGGGGAGGGGGTAAATAAATCTAAAATATTTTATTTGGAAAAATATTTTTTTTTTTTTTTTTTTTGCATCTTCAGGCATTACCTTAAAATCAAAGGTGTAGTTTGTATAAGGCATCAGGCCATTCTCGTAGGCGCTCTTCAGCTTGAAGCCGTGGGTGATCCTGCCGTTCGACGTACTGTTCTTGCCGTTGCAGTTGAATTTGGTCAGGCAGTCACTATAACGGAGCTCCTTGAAGTCCTTATGGGTGCAGTCCACTCCACCAGTGCTCAGGTATTCCACAACACCTAGAGTAGTATTAAAAGAAAAAAGTTTTCTTTAGTTCAATTGAGGCCAGGGCTTCTGTGTGTACTGCCTTATCTGTAATAACATGCAGTCTTCCTCACTCATACGTGCTGATGGTATTTACGAAGGGCTCGAAGACAAATGACTGTCACATACATGTCATGGTTGATTTTACCAACTTCTTCCCGGTCATTAGTTCTTTAGTGCAGTGACCCTTTACAGTAAAGCAAAAAGTATTCATCCCTGAATCTAAAAACAATAGTTTGGTCTGTAATGTTCATTGTAGATCAGTTTCAATTGTTAGACAGAGAAGAGAAAAATAAAATAATAATAAAAATAGGAAATAACATCACTTGATTTTTTTAAAAAATGTATTGGACAATAAATATTTGTTTAGTAACAAAAGTTAACCTCAATATTTTGTAATATAGCCCTGGTTGTCAATGACAAAGGTCAAAGGTTTCTTTTAGATTTTTTCCAGGTTTCCTCACACTGTAGCTGCGATTTTGGTCCATTTTTCCATGTAGATCTTCTCAAGAGCTGTGATGTTTTGAAGCTGTTGCTGGGAAATACAGACTAAACTCCCTCCGCAGTTTCTCTTTCGATCGAGGTCTGGCTAGACCACTCCAGGACCTTGAAATGCTTTTTATGCAGCCACCCATCCTGTCATCCTGTCCTCTTTGGAGAAAAACAGCCCAAAGCATGATGTTTCCACCTCCATGTTTCACAATGGGTGGGGTGTTCTTGGGACGCAGCTCAGCGTTTTCTCCCCTCCAAACAAGGTGATTGATGTTTATACCAAAGAATTTTTTTATCTCATCTGATCACATGGCATTCTCCCAGTCCTCCTCTGGATCATTCAGATGATCTATGAGAACTTTAGGCAGGTCTGGATATGTGCTGGCCTAGACAGGGGGGGGGCTTTTGGAGCACTGCAGGATTGGAACTCATAACACACTACATTGTGTGCTAGTAAATGTGGCTACAGCTATCTTCAGGTAATTGGCCAGCTCCTCCATGCAGCTCTGAGTCGTTTCCTCACCATTTTTAAGATCATTTGTACCCTAACAGGTGAGATCTCACATGGAGTTACAGCTGAAGGGAGAATGTCAGTGATCTTCTTTCTTCCATTTTGCAATAATTGTGCCAACAGTAGATCTCTTCTCTCCAATCTGTTTGTTTTAGATTGGTTCATTCCAGTCTTGTTCAGGCGTACAATCTTTTTGCTGGTGTCCTTTGACAGCTTTTTGGTCTCAGTCATTGTAGAGAGGTTGTAGTCTGACTGTGGGTGTGAACAGGTGTCTTTATCCATATAAACAATTCAAACAGGTGACGTCAATACAGGTAACAAGTGGAGGATAGAAGAGATTCTTAAAGAAGTAACAGGTCTGTGAGGGACAGCATATTGTTTGTTGGAGCTAAATACTTATTTCCGCACATGTATACAAATAAATTACTTAAAATGATACAATGTGATTTCCTGGATTCTTTTTTTTTCAAGTTCTCTCACAATTGAAGTGTTTCTATGATGAACATTACTGACCAAACTCATCTTTTTAAGTGGGACAACTTGCAGAATCGTTGATTGATGAATACTGTTTTGATCCACTTTAAAGTTATTAGCCAAAAGGCCGGTCTGCTAATGTTTAATAAATCTACAATAAATGTCTCTTAACCCTCTGACACACAACATGTGTAAAAACTGAGTTTTTATTTTGATATATTTGCAATAAATTAATATTATCATTCAGTGGTCAAGGAATACCTCAATTAGCTTGTTTCAGACCATCACACGATTACTTTATCTTTTACTTTTTGAATAAAATATTTTTTTGTATCAGTACCCCTCTACTGCACAACATGGGTCTAGAATGCCCCCCATTCATTTTCTATGTTATTTCCTGTATGGCTCAGTATTTACATGATATAATTTTGAAATAGGTGCGGTGTCCATCCTGGTCATGGAACTGTGGACCAACTCTACACCCTCTTTAGGGTGGCTGGAGTGTTCATGGGAGTTCACTCATCCAGTCCATATGTGTTTTGTGGATTTGAAGAAAAGCGTTTGATAGTGTACCCCATGGTGTCTTGTGGGGGGAGCTCTGGGAGTATAGGGTCCGGGAGCCTTACTCGGGACTGTCTGGTCTCTGTATGACTGAAGCAGGAGCTTGGTTCGCATAGCTGGTAGTAAGTCAGACCTGCTCCCAGTGCATGCTGGTCTACGACAAGGCTACCGTTTTTATCATAGTTTTGTTCATAGTCTTTATGGACAGAATGTCAAGGCACAGCCAGGGGCTGGACGAGGTCAAGTTTAGGGACCACAGGATTTTCTCTCTGCTCTCAGATGATGTTATCCTGTTGGCTTCATTGATCCAGGACCTCCAGCATGCATTGATGTGGTTTTCAGCAGAGTGTGAAGCATCTGGGATGAGGATCAGCACCACTAAGTTTGAGGCTGTGGTTCCTGACCGGAGAAAGGTAGTTTGCCCTTTC
This sequence comes from Adrianichthys oophorus, assembly GCA_036245035.1. NCBI lineage: Eukaryota > Metazoa > Chordata > Actinopteri > Beloniformes > Adrianichthyidae > Adrianichthys > Adrianichthys oophorus. The sequence continues at coordinate 10,071,419 of BSAI01000162.1, read as the reverse complement.
TGGGTGGGTGGAGTGCTCCTGGCCCAGGTGGAGGAGCGTGAGATCGACAGGCGGATTGGTGCTGCGTCTGCCGTTATGTGGTCGCTGTGCCGATTCGTTGTGGTCAAGAGAGAGCTAAGCCAGAAAGCAAAGCTCTCAATTTACCGCTTGATTTTTGCTCCAATACTCACTTATGGTCATGAGCTCTGGGTCATGACCAAAAGAACGAGGTCCTGGATAGAAGCGGCTGAAATGAGCTTTCGCCGTAGGGTGGCTGGGCGCTCCCTTAGAGATAGGGTGAGAAGCTCGGTCACCCAGGAGGAGCTTGAAGTAGAGTCACTGCTTCTCTACGTCGAGAAGAGCCAGTTGAAGTGGCTTGAGCATCTGGTCCCGATGCCTCCAGGATGCCTCCCTGGGGAGGGGTTCCGGGCATGTCCCACTGGGTGAAGGCTCGGGGAAGACCCAGGACACGCTGGGAATATCTTGTGTTTGTTTGCCACAAATAATCATTTTCATTTTTTCTTTCTATCCATTAAAGTATGAAAGGAAAAATTAGAATGATAACCTATTTTAATACAAAGCAAGATATGTAAAGAATACTTGGATTATTCAACCATAAAAATATTTATACCTCAAAAGATAGAACAAAAAAACAAAACTCAACCATCATGAAATAACACAGAAAACAAATGCGGGTCATTTTTTGGCCCATGTTGCACATTAGAGGGGCTGTGGATATGTCGCGCATCAAAGAGTTAACAATCTCTACAAAAACGTGTTTTTATATCTGGTCTGCCTTTTGCTTTTAGCTCTGCTGGACCCTAATTACGTTAAAGTAACTTATGTTTTGACAGTTTTTTGTGTTACTTGCCAATTTATTAAAAGTAATCAGAGTAAAACCCTTTGGAAAATATACACTTAATCAGTTTTGTAATGCCCCTGCGACAGACTGGCGACCAGTCCAGGGGTGTCCCCTGCCTTCGGCCATGAGTAGCTAGGTTAGGCTCCGGCAACCCTGTGACCCCGAAAGGGATAAAGTGGTTTGGAAAATGAGTGAATGACTGAATGAGTTTTATAATATTTTTTCTCCAAAAAAGAAGACAACTAAATTGTTAAATTCAAATAATGTAGGTTGTATAACAAGTCACTCCTCCAATGAGTTTTCATTAAAAAAAAAACAACAAAAAGAAAAAAATATATAATAAATCATTGTTCCAAGCCAAAGAAAATAAAGACTATTCTATAATTATGTTATCAGTAAATATCAAACAAAAAAGGAGAAAAATGGCCATCCACCAAGTCATAGTTCAGCAAAATAAAAAAACGCAATCACTAGTAGTGGGAATGTGTCCTCCACAATTTTATCTGGTATAAATCACAGTCCAACTTAAAAAAAAAAAGCACAACATTTTATGTGGAAAATGTCTCAAAGTCTTGATAAATATTGCCATTTAATACAAAAATGAAAACTAGTAAAAATAAAAATATAACACTTGAGAACTAAAAAAATGTAAAAAAGGAATTTGAAACATGATTTCTCTACGATTTTTCTTATTTGGGACTTAAAGAAAATAAATAAATAAATAAAAAGAGTCAAATTTTCCCATAAATATACATAAATCTAAAAAGGCCAACTATCCTAATCACAACTGAAAAAACAAACGAACATCAAAACCAACGTTTTCTTGTTTACTCACCAGAGTCTGGCAAAGAGTTGAGGTCAGCACATAGCACCAGTGGGATTGCATTGGTCTCACCAGAGACAGATGACAACTTGAGGCTCCGTGTGGCCTTGTCCACTATGCTCTTCACCTCTGACAGGAACATCATGGTTTGGACCAGCTTGACATCAGAGTATTCTGGGTCCCAGTGCATGTGGGCATTGGCCACCAGAAGAAGCTGCTTCTCCATGCCGTGGAGCGACTTACCAGCTGGAAGAAGCAAATCCACAAATATTCAGAAGACCATTCAGAGGAACAAAGGTGAGCTCTTTACAACAGCTGGAACAGTTTAAAATGTTTTCAGAAGTGTTACTTGTAAAAAATGGCCGCTATTGAGGAAAGTAGTTTAAAGGAGTTGAGACATGAGAAGTGAAAGTTTCAGGAAAAGGTTAAAATCAGAAAAAGCAGCATAAGCTGATGTTAAATAAAAATAAATGTATCTGGTATCAAACTATGAAAACAGTTTGAAGAAAAAAAAAACGTATCAGTGGCTCACAGGAGAGCTCCATCATCTCCTTGCGAACTTCGAGCAGTACAGCGACTCCAATGTTGTCCTTTGTCATCACTCTGTTGAGCATGGCCTCAGAGCCCTCGGAGTTTGCCATGGCCAGCTGGTTGAACTCTACCGTGTGTTTCTGCACGGCGCTGAACCTGGAGGGAAGACAGAACAAGGGCAAAGAAAATTAAAACACCTTTTGTTGGTAGAAATACGAATTTAAATAACAGGAGAAGAACGTCATCAAAGAAAAGCTGAAAATTTACATCGTTTGGGACTTCTGCAGGACAAAAAATAGATTTCAGCTGTAAAGTGCTTAAAGTAATCAGAGTAAAAAAAACAGTTGAAAAACAGACTCAAAATGTGCAAAATTATAGATTTTACAAAAAAAATGTAAAGTTTGCTATCCCCCTCCAGATTTTAAGACTGAACTTCATTTAAAGACATCCAATCAGTACAAACATGACCTTGGTATTCAAACAGTTCATTCTTTGGAGAAAGTCCTCTGTCTTCACAGATTTACAGTTTCAAAACAGCATGAATCTTACATGCAGGAATTATGAACAACAACTAAACATATAAAACAGTTTAAAAGCAAGATAGTAAAAAGTAACTATGATGGTAAGACATTGATAAAAGTACCAGCAAGTTAAATAACTCACTTCTCTGTTTTGTAAAAAATTGCACAGCCGTCCACGTGTTTACGGTCAGACTCCGACATAGTTCTGGCTCGAGATTTTGGACTGAAAAACCCGTCGTATCCTTGTTCTTTCAGTTCAGGCAAGAAGAAATTGTAGTATTGCTCCGTCTCAACTTCCTAAAAGCAAATGCAGAATATGAAAACTTGAACAACAGATCACCAAACATTTCTGTTTTGATTTTACTCCTAAACATTTTACCCAACTTTATTACAACAACAGAAAATAAAGAAATAAACTGATTCTGAGGCTAATCTGGAAAACACTAACCCGTGTTTGTTAAAGTTTAGTCCAGACTAACTTTACATCTATCAGGACTTTATTATGTAATAAAATGTGATCAATTTAGCGAGATAATTCAAAAAAGGAAGCTAGCCCATCAAGTCACATTTAAAAAAATAATGTTTTTTTTTCATAAAATATTTTAATCTGAACATATATGTAATCTAGATGTACAACTTCTGTAAAAACTAGTTCACAAAATGTCACATTTTCCAATCAACTTCAGGCACAATTTTTCCTGAAGAAGCATCATCTGTTTTCATCAAGCAGAGATTTATGGTTCGTAATTTTAGCTGAAAAACTGCAGGTCATTTTACCTCCGCAGATACTCTGATGGTTCTTACCTGCAAGCTGATGATGTCTGAGTTGCAGCCCATGATTTCCTGCATGATGGACTTCTTCCTGTACTCCCAGTTTAGAGCCCAGGAGGGGCAGTAGCCGTAGAGCTGTCGTGTGGCATACTTATCGCACAGCACATTGTAGCACATCACAGAGAACAATGCTGGGAGAGGGAAAAAAGTGAAATTAAACACAATACAAAAACTATAAAAAGCTCAGACTAATTTCAAATATTTATAAACTTTGCTTAGGAAATATTTCTTACATTAAGAGGCTTTAAAACTCTCCTTACCATTACGGTAAAAACAACTTCAACTTTTTACTGGGTTAAGCAAAGATCAGAAGGTAGATCCACAATAATTAGGTTATTCAACTGCATTAGGCTCTTCAGCCATAAAAAGGAAGCAGAGACATGGTTTGTTCACGCGGAGCAGCTGGCCGATCCTTTTTGCTCTCTGAAGTGTCCTTCACCCCGTCTATGCATGACGTAAAAACCAACGCAGTAATGACCCACAATCTGAATCAAATGTTTACATGCACCACAATCGGATCAACAATCGGCAAAACCACCCATCTCAACCGGAAGGAAATTTTGATCTGAATGAGTCTAAGCGGGTCCGATTGTTCAGAATGGTGTGTTTACGTGACGCATTTTACTTCTGATAATACTTTTATTTCGATTACTTGTGTCCATGTGGATGCAGCTACTGAAATTCCTAAAAATGTATCTTGGACCTAAGACTTTAACCCCTTTACACTGGAGCTGTGCCCGCCAAAACCTCAATCTGAATAATTGAAATACTTTATTTATCCCAGGGGGCATATACATTTTTAGTAGAGCTCTGATCACCAAATTTCAACTTGAATTTGATGAAATACGAAAAAAAAAAAACATTCCCATACCATAACTCGTTGATTGCTTCAAACATAAATCAGCAGATTCTGATGCGGAGAAAAGAAGACTTTTCATACCAACGTTGCACCGATGGAACACCGCTTTTCTTGAAACAAAATCAGCCGATTTATGTTGACTGTGTAAGCACTTCAGTGCTGTTCAGTGTTGCATATCAGCATAAGACTGCTGTTCTCCATTTCAGAATCCACTGGAATTACATTAATTGCGTAAACGGTTGAAGAGTTACAGCAGTGGAGAGAATATCAACACTGGAGCTAAAACCCCAGTGTTAAAAAGGGTTAATGAGACCACAACACCATCATTTTCTTTTTTACTATTTGTTCTCACTAACAAAAAACACACAATGCATACACTGCAGGCTTAAATACAGAATACATTGGTTAAGCAGCTGATGAAAAATCTTAAATGTTTAGTTGGTGTGTCATGCTCACCTGAGGAGCGCGTTCGTTCTGGTTCCTGGAGTGAGATCCATGACCGGGCTGGAGGCTGCTCTGTTGGTACTGCAAAAAAAAAAAAAAAAGTGGACAGTTCAATGAGACACAATCTCCTCACTAATACTAGCACACTAGCAAATCTCTGATTCATACTGCCTGTAGTCGTTAATTTGTTATGCTAGATAAGAACAGACAAATACATTGCAGGAAAGGGGATGAATGCTACTCACTGCGTTTAATAGCACCTGCCAGATTGTCTAACAAGTAGCTGAGCAGTCTTCGTGTGCCATCGGGTTCCTGGTAGAGGCTCATTATTTCTTGTGCAAGAGGGTTTCCTGGTGAATAAATATTTCATCAGAAAAAAACAAAACAATAATTAACAGAACATTGGGTGATTTCAACGCTTAAATGCCCACTAAAAACATTTAGGAGTGACTCACCTTTCAACCCAAGAGTTTGTAACTGAAAAAGTTTCCCCAACTCAAATGGCAGAACCCGCAACTGGTTGTTATTTAAAAGCAATTCCCTGTGAAAGAGAAATTACAGATATAATAAACTAGCTTTCATTATTGTTACTAAAAAGTCCATAACATTTTCTATAACTTTTAAAAAATATTTCAAGAGCCAAACAAAAACTATCAAACAACAAGTACTGATACAGTAAACAAACTGGTTTTAGTTTGCATTATGGTAATTTTGCATACTTTGGTTCACATGACACAATCTTTGTAGTGGATGGATTACTTGCTGTAACTTAAAAAGACTGACCTGAGAGATACCATGTTGCCGAGCTCTGCTGGCAGGCTCCTGATCTTATTGGATGAGAGATCCAGGTACACCAGGTTGTGTAATTTGGCAATGTCTGGCGGGATGCGTGACAGTGAGTTGTCACTGAGGTGTAGGGCAGTGAGGTGGGTGAGAGACCACAGGGCTGAGCTGAGACTCCTTACTCGGCCTGCAGGAACAGATAGGGGGTGACACATATACAACAGAATAAGCTACAGACTTCATTTCTTGTGATGCATCAGCTTATTTATTTGTGTGAATATTTCATTAAATTACAAAAAACGAAGTAAAAAGGAATGAAGCAATTTAAAAAATCCCCACTACAAATTGTCCTTCACATGCAACTTTGCAAAAAAATTAAAAACATATGACAATGTGCACAAATTTGACAAAAGTAAGCGGTTATATAACCAACAGAAGTAGACTTTATAAAGCTTTATGCTTTTTTATGTGCAGATCTTTGTTTTGGTTTTCCAAGTTTGAAAGTTATTTTTGTACAATAAAGCTCTTTGTGCTAACATAAGTATGACAAATGTTTTTTCCAGAAAGTTTGTTTTCATTATTAAATGCACTGTTTGGAAAAACTCAGGAAGTAAAAAAAATGCAACAGAAGTCCATCAAAATAATAAGCTCTAGTCTTTACTTACTTTTTTTTAGTTATCTGGTTTAAGGATTTGTTTTACTTTACTAAATCAAAATAGATGTTTTTATTTGAATAAGAAAAGACTAAAAAAAAATTAAATGAAGACACTTTCCTATACATAAACACTCTTCAAAAAGTCCCTGTTATCCAATATATAATGTTTTCTCACATAAAGACAACAAATATAAATATATTTTATTGGAATTTTATGTGAAAGACCAACACAAAGTGGCACACACTTGTGAAGTGGAAAGAAAATTATACAATAGCTCAATTTGCTTTACAAATAGAAAACTGAAAAGTGCAGTGTGCAAAAGTATTCAGCCCCCAATACTTTGTGGAACCCCCTTTTGCTGCAATCACAGCTACAAGTCTTTTGGGCTTTGTCTCTACCAGCTTTCCACATCTAGAGACTGAAATCTTTTCCCATTCTTCATGGCAAAACAATTCAAGCTGAGTCAGATTAGATGGAGAGCGTTTGTGAACAGCAGTTTTCAGATCTTGCCACAGATTCTCAATTGGATTTAAGTCTGGACTTTGACTGGGCCATTCCAACACAGGAATATGTTTTTTTGAAGCCATTCCATTGAAGCTTTGGCTTTATGTTTAGGGTGGTTGTCCTGTTGGAAGGTGAATCTCTGCTCCAGGCTCAAGTGTTCAGACTTCAACAGGTTTTCCTCTAATATTGCTCTGTATTTGGATCCATCCATCTTCCCATCAACTATAACCAGATTTTCTGTCCCTGCTGAAGAGAAGCAGCCCCCGAGCATGATGCTGCCACCACCATGTTTGACAGTGGGTATGGTGTGCTCAGAGTGATGTGCAGTGTTAGATTTCAGCTACACATAGTGCTTTGCATTGAGGCCAAAAAGTTGAGTTTTGGTCTCATGTGACCAGAGCACCTTCTTCCTCACGTTTGCTGGGTGACTCACATGGCTTATGGAAAACTGCAAACTGGACTTCTTATGGTTTTCTTTTAACAATGGCTCTCTTCTTGCCATATAAAGTCCAGATTTGTGCAGTGCACAACTAATCGTTGTCCTATGTACAGATAGGATGGACTGAACAGTGGTTTGTGGGATGTTCAAAGCTTGGGAAATCTTTTTCTAGCCTAATCCTGTTTAAATTTCTCCACAACTTTCTCCCTGACCTGTGTGGTGTGTTCCTTACACTTCATGATGCTGTTTTCTCCCCAATATTCTCTCGACAAACCACAGAGACTGTCACGAAACAGCTGGATTTGTATACTTAGATTAAATTACACACAGGTGGACTCTATTAAGTCATTAAGTCAACATTTGATCAGTCACCAATCATCAAGCAACTTCTGAAGGCAATCGGCTCCACTCAGAGAAAAGGGGACTTAATACTTTTGCACACCGCACTTTTCAGTTTTTTATTTGTAAAAAATAAAATTGAACTCTTGGATCAATTTCTTTCCACTTCACAAGTGTGTGCCACTTTGTTTTTGTCTTTCCCTTAAAATTTCAATAAAATATATTTATGTTTGCGGTCATAATGTGAGAAAATGTGGAGAAGTTCAAGAGATATGAATACTTTTGCAATCCAATGTATATGCAACTCCAGCCACAAAGTGACACCAAAGCACCAAACTATTTTTCCACCACCATTTAAAACACCAAAAAAGAAGACATGTTACACTTGAATACCAAAAAACTACCACCTGATGGATTCATAGTTTTTTGGATTTTTTCCTAAATTACTGAAATAAATAACGCTTCTATTACTTTAAATTAAACCAGATGTTGTGACACTGAAGTAAATGCTACATTGGTCACTAAAGTTATGCATCCACAAGACTTGCCTCCTTGAGCAAAGATGCTGTGTAACCCATATTTTCTTTTTTAAGATTATCACATTTACTATTGTAAGCCATGTTGAAATAGAACAGCAAAAATTTGAAAAACTGGAGATCATAGATGCTATTTCCAATGAAGAAAGGGAGTTTTTTAAAAACCAGAAGCAGAACAAACCATACTGCGTTAATACCCTAAACCCCAGAAAAGCATGCAAACAAAAATAAAATTCATTTCCTGTCATTTCCTCATATAAGAAACAATGAAGCCCACACTGGAATAATACATCTTTTCAGTTTTCTACAATGCAATGAAAGTAAAAGATTGTCACTTAAATCTTTGAAGAACATCCCTGATTTAAAAATTTTACTTGTGTGTAATTAACCTGTCAAATCACAACTATAAAACCCAATAGCAAATAAAGTTTTTGACTAGTGATGATGTTTCTCAAACTACATTTTTCAATTTTGCATCTAAACATTGGGCTCTGACTCTAAATGAAGACCACAACATTCTGACTTTTTTTTTCATGCAATCGACTAAGGATGCCAGTCATGCCACAAAACCTAACTCTGTGTTACACCTTTGAACCAAATCATGTGCAAAGTGAATTGTTGCATCCCTATTGCACACCAGTATGTTTACGTTGAGAGAATCAAACAAGTATTGTGCTACATTTAAAAATATATTTTTTACTCCATTACACCAGGCATAGTGAAAGCCAACTACAAAGTTTTTCTTCATTTTTAATTCGCTTACTTGCAAATTTAAAAACTGTGATTTTTCAGAATTTTTGTTTTTTGTTGTTGTTTTGTAATACACAAATAACATTTCTAACTGAAACAAAACTGTGCCCCCTCCCCAAAATGAAAAAAAAAAAAATCAAGGTTTGAATCCAATCGTGAGTGCATCGATGCATCCCTAAAACCTACTACAAGAGAACCATTAGACTACAAAGGTACAAAGGTTTAGTGGTGATTAAAACAAATGTCTTGCTTTAAAATCCCTTCTGAGTTTATCCTGTACTCTGCACGTTTGTGTACTGCAGTGAAGAAAATATGCAACAATCACAGGAAGGGGATAAAGCTGTAGGTTGTATTTGACTAATCATTAGTTACTACTGTGTAATGTTGTCGCACCAAGAAACAATCAGCTCTATCACTTATGAGGGATTGGAGCACTTAAAAACAATTTAAAAAAAAACATCTAAATATATAGATGAATATTTGGGTTGAATGTTTTTACAAATGCAAGCCACAAAAACTGAAACGGACCATGTGTGTCTATAAAGGTTAAAGACACTCACCGCTGATTTCCAGCTCAGCCCAGTATGACTTCTTCCCATTTGCTGCCTCCTCGCTGGACATAATTGTGTACATCCGCCTGGGATCCGGCGGGTCATATTTTTCCTTGGGCATTCCTATAACACTGCAGAAATCAATTCATGTTAAAACCCATGAATGGCAAAAGTGAGACATTCATGGGGTTAAAATTTATAAGAGAACACAATCACAATGAGGATAAAATCTCAAACTTGGAGCATGTATTTACGAATTGGTATCTTTATAAGGGAACCTAAAGAAACCCTTCAGGCTTTAATTATTAGGCCAATCACGAACAATCTAAGCTATAATTTCAGAAGCAAAGCATAGCAATAAACCACGAACACTGATTTCACAGCTGTTACATAAGGCAATAACAATACATTTCAACGCGTTTGAACAGACCTGAAAACTGGGATACAAAAATACACGTGTAGGAAATAAAACTGAGCTAAATTCGAAAACAGAGTAATGAAATTAGAACAAATGTAACGAGGTTTCACCGATTAAGCTCGCTGTCGCTAACTGATTAGCCTAGCTTAACCTAATTTGAGCTATCGAACTATTCATAAACAAAGCTGGACCAAAAATCTTATTCACTCGCGAGAAAGAAATTGGGTTTATGGAATTTATTACGTATATAGCCGAAAATAACCTTTCTCAAATACTCCAGAAAAGCAACAACAACAGATTTAGTAGCTTTCTAACACGTTTTGTTTACATAATGGCAAACCATTGAATTGCGCATAAACAGTAGGCCACAACATATTACTTAGCTTTATTTAAGAACTTTTCAGTAAAATGGCATGCTGCACGTGAAATAAAAATAAGAAAGAACCACCAAGTATTAGCAAAACAAAATAATTATATATACAGTGCTTAAAAGAAATGGCGAGCTCTTTAGCTTAGCCTATGTTAGCCTACTAGCTAAAAGCTAACAGGTTCCTTTTATTTGAAGCTTAGCGACTTTCAACAAAAATAAGCTTTGGCTTGTTGGCATGACGGAAGCGATTTATTTATCGTGGAGACGCCGTGACCAAATATTAGACCTATATTGAGTCCTAACAGAAAGGATGGCATGTTTACCTGCAAGAGCATACCAATTCGCGAGGACAACTGCGTGTTCTCTTTTGTTTTCTAGCTACTTCTTCTCCGTTTCCGCTGCTATATCATGGCGACTGTGAGGACTTTTTTTTCGGTGCCGATAAGAGCGCAGCGTCTTATTGGTTCACCGAGCAAAGGGTTCAACCAGCTGTTGAACAGTTACCAGATCGCACGTTTACATTCTGGTTAAATTTACCGCCAGTTGTTTGGAAAATGGTAGAAGAATGAGCTGTTTATCACTGAGTTTAAGTTAATGATGTAATGGTCCAATCTGTGAGGAGGAGGAGGAAGATCACATAAAAAAACGCAAACAGGTATTTCAGGGGAAAACAAACAATAAAAGTTTATTCAAAAGTGACATTTTAACACATCACCCAATTGAAACCCAACATTTATACACACATATATGTATATATATAATCATAACAAAATAAATAAATTCATATTTAACACTTAGTTTTGCACCAAAAAAGTATTTTAAACATATATTTCCCTTTTTTCTCTTTAAAAAAAAAAACAAGAAAGAAAGAAAGAAAGAAAGAAAATCAACACCAAAAAAAAAGACAGGAACATTTTGAGTTTAGCTCTGACAGATATCTAGCAGGTAATCCTGCAGATATGTTAGAGACTCTTCCACATGAATAGGTAAGGCTTGGTCCTGGCCAGCCTGGGATCTGGACAGGAAGGCCTCTACTGCTTCTCGAACAGCAGCCTTTGACACCATGTCATGGGTCTTGTAAATTGGCGGCTCGGCTTTGTCTCTTTGTTTTCTGTAGAAGCTGGACAAGTAGCCTGTGCATAAAATACAAAGAAAACATAATAAACTTGGACAATCAAGTAAACCAGAGTTATTTACTACTAATTAAAAACAAACAAAACCTATAATCCAATCCAATCTAAGTTTTAGGAGTTTCCATTACTATTTTGCCTCAGTTCCCCACAACAAGATTTGATTTCAAACATAGTTAAAAAATGTACCAATATTGAAATATTATTTTATCTCTTCTTGGTTTGCTAGTTGCTTTACCTTGATTCTTTTCAAACAGGATATGCTTTCTCCAACAGTGGCAATTAATAATATTTTTATAACTTAATAAGCAGTCAAAAAATACATTAAATTAAAGAAAGTAAATATGATCACTTTTTGAGACCTGCTCATAGAGGGATCTTGGGTTAAAGATTAATCTAAAACACAACCTGATTGACTGTATGATCCATATGATTGAAACCACTGTCATTAAGTTTTTTATGTACTTCTAGGGAAACTGTTTTAGCTTTGCCATCACTTACATTTGTGCAGGAGGCATTGGGTCCCATTTTTAGAGTCTTTGGTATAACCCAGCCTGGATTTGAAATCACAACCTTCCAGTCTGAGGGCAGACACTACCTCAAGGCCACCAAGTTTGATCACAAAAATGTGACCAAAGAATTTAACTAGGAAAATGTCTCTGAAACAGTTCACCCCATACTGAAAACACAATATAAATATGTATTTTTATTACTATGTAGTTTACCTTATAGAATAAATATATTTACTTCCAGCTCACCTTTCATTGCTTTGTTGTAGCTGAGCAACAGCATCCACAGCAGATGGATCAACTCTTCCCACTTCAGCCACCTTTCTGTTCCGTCCTGTTGGAGACAATTGGAGTTTACTTCGGCTAGCACATACATTTGAAACTTTTCCTTATTTTCCCCTTCTTAGTTTGTTTTTTTCCCCAAAACTCTTACACATACGTTATAATATTTCAATGAGGAATATTGGTTTAGGAGGTGAAGACTATGCTGGATAGTTACCGTAGGGTCTGGTGCCAGAATGCAGTTCTTCATAAAGTGCAGCAGTAAAGTGAGTGACATGGGCACAGGAAGTTTTTGGGGGCATGCGTAGTCCAGCAGATGTTCCAGCAGCTTACATCTCAGCAGTTTGCTCTGCAGGCTCTCCAGCAACAGCATCCTGCAGACCACAAACGGATGATAGAAAAGCAAAGAAAAAACTGTGAGAGATACTGTGTGCTGGGATAACCATAGTGCTAAATATTTTCTGGCTAAATTGGCATTTAGAGACGACAAGAAATGAAATATCAAACACAAGTTTTCCTTTATTTGATTAAGAAAAAAACATCCTCAATACATGTATTATGTCGTCTTTGTTTAAACAGTAATTTGGGTATCATTACCAAAATACTGAATACTGAAAAAATACTGAATTTAATTTTGGTTTACACCTCAGTATTATTTTTTTTCTTGGTTTCCACTTAAAGAATTTTATTTGGTAATAAAAACAGCTTTCATCTTAACTCTGATAAAAACCCACCAACCGGTGTTACTTCCACTAGTGAAATTAAAATTTCTTACTTGAAAAACTAACAGAAAGCATGTTTTTGCCTGAAAAATACATATTTAAATAAGAAAAAATAATTAAAGGATTTAATCTTATTTTTAAAGTAGTGATTGTTTTATTAATCCAACTCTAAATGTGATACAGTTCCAAAACAAAAAAATCTACTGAAACTAACAAGTAAAAAAGTTTAGATATCTTGATATTGACTTTTTCAGTGCTTTCAACACCATCAGCTGTTGTATGTGAGGTCGGAGACCATAGTGTGACACACAACTGTGTCAGACAGAGTGTACTGCAGCACAGCAGCTCTACAGGGCATTGTGCCTTCCCCCTTTTACTTGACACTTTGGACTTTTCTCAAAACTCCCAACAAATGTCCCATCCAAAGGTTCTCCACTGACACCCCCATCATTGGTCATATGTCTGAGTGGTCTGACACGGATTAGAGAATTGTCATCATGGACTTTCTCAGAGGGTGCACACAGAACCACCTGCACCTCAACACCAAAAAGTCAAAGGAGAAGGTGACTGACTTCAGCCAGTCTTCTATCCATCATTGGACATCCATGGCTCTGACATAAAGGTAGTGGACTCCTTCTAGTACATGGGAGTTCACAGAAAACTCAACTGAATAGTAAACATGGATGGAACATGGATGGAACAGGAAGGGCCAGAGCCACCTTCATCTCCTTATGAGGTTAAGGTCGGTTGGTGTGAGCAGCACCCTCTCATTAGCTTTTATGACTCTGTGGTGGCCTCAGCGCTTCTCTCTCTCTGCAGTTGTGTGTGCTGAGTGAAGGGTAGTGCAGACAGAGAATGACTCAACAAACTGGTTGTTTGTTGGGCTGCCCCTGGACAACAAAATAACACCCAGTTAGCTTGTTTTTAGCCAGACTAACAACCATTTGGAACAACAGCTCCCATGACACAGTGAAGTCACACAGAGAAGCTCCTTCAGAGAAAAAAACTGATGTTAAATACCCTACAGGAAAAAGCAGTGATAACAATGTCTGAACTCAGCTGCAGGTGAAATGTGAACATTTTCAACCAAAGACAGCAAAACACAGTTATTTTTTTTACTTCCTGCATTTCTGTGATGAAGATTACATCCATTTTTTTAGTGTGTTTACCTGTGTGCTCGCAGAGGAGCGTCGCTGAGGACCATGTGGAAGAGTTCCTGAGACAGTTTGGCAGAGGTCAGAGCAGGACAACAGTCTACTTCCAGAGAAAGGGACAGCATCTTTTGGAATAGGGAGACTTTTCTGAAGGGAAAAAATGAGTCACTTACTTAAACAAACCTTTTAAATGAAGAAAACATTTAAACTCAAAACACAGACTTAAAATGTTTTCTCTTCAAAAATCACCTAATTTGGTCATCTCTCTTTCCGGCAGCTCCCTCATTTTCACCACATTCTGTTATATTCACGATGGATGAAAACAACCATTTAATAACATCCCTGTAAAAAGAAATATATTTATATATATGCTTTGTATTATAGGTTCAATATAGCAATACAAGTATATTTCTTTAACAGCATAAATACACAGATTTTTGAAAAACTACTTTTAAAAAGTGACCCAACATTTTCAAATTGTATTTAAGGAGCAGCAGAGTTTTAACATGACACTGCTAACATTATGTTTTTAAGATTATATTATGGTGCAAATTAAAGTTCAAAACTGCAAGGAGATATTATCAAAAATGTATTAAGTCTTTTATATTTCTTAAGTATTTTATTTTGAAACTCAGGTATTAGCAACGTCAAATAAGATTAGCCAACTGTTTAAAATGAACTCTTAGCTAAATAAACTGAAACAAAACCTGTTGATTTCTTTAATGGTCTTGAAGTAAAGTAAAAAATGAATTACTTTAAAAATGTTTTCCTATTTAAAGAACTGGTAATTGAAGGATTTGAGATAACTTGATGTTTAAGATAAAGTCCACAGTGTTAAAAAGAAAAACCTAAGACAGTGAAAAATGAATGAAAATAGTAAGTGGGGTGCAATGCTCATGCTCATCGCTGCATTTAAAAAACAGCAGACATGCAGAATTTATTCTGCCATTTCAAAAATATGAACCAAAACACATTTTATTACTGTAAAAATACTTGACTGTACATACACTGAAAATACTAGAAAGAACAGTAATAGTAGCTCATTTTTTATCTGCATTAAAGCTAAGGAAATAATTGACTTTATTATTTTTTTTCTAATTTTTGGCTCATATTAAAAATAAAATACAGATTTAAATGTCAGTTTGATATCATGCAGGAGACTTTGTGTTTTTTGTTGTTGTTGCTTTTTGTAAGGTAAGTATTTTTGCAATAGTTCTGTAACAGTTTTTTTGTTTTATTTTTAAGAAAAAAAGATTTCTAATGAAAGTTTGTATTTTGTCACCATTTAATTAGTGAATGACCCCTGCGACAGACTGGCGACCAGTCCAGGGGTGTACCCTGCCTTCGCCCATGAGTAGCCGGGTTAGGCTCCGGCATCCCCGTGACCCCGAAAGGGATAAAGCGGATTGGAAAATGAATGAATGAATGAATGAATTTTATTTGTCCTTGTCACTCAGATCTAACCTACTGAGTGCTACCGAACAAACAAATAAATGCCAAAGACAGCCTTTGTTGCAGCTGCGTCATGAAAATGACTGCTTCATGTAAGTCAGTCCAACCAACCATGGGATGACCGGGACCTAAAATCCACATTTGAATAGCAAAACACTTGTAATAATGCAGCACTGTTCATAGCAGCTGTTAGAGGAGATAATCTTTCAGAAATTCACTCCAAGCCACCACAGTTCCTTTTTACAAGTAGAACACATGCGACCCTAAACTACGTTTAGAAAATGTTAATCTCTCTGAAGCGTTATCATACACCTTTTCTCCACTTACTTAAAGGGTTTGTGTCAAGTTTTTCAAACACTTGACTGGTTTGCTAATGCTACATGTCAAAAAAACGATCAAGAAAAAAATGAGACCAAAGAGCTAAAACCTCCCAAGAATTTACAGATCACTTGTGAACGTTTCATAAACTCCGTAGCCTAAGACATTTTTTTTTGCCTTTCTAAGGAAATATGATAATTTAGTCCCGTGATGACCTTCTAAGGTTTTGTAGTGCACAAGTTCTGGCAGTAAACCAAGCTGTTGTTAAACTGGAAACTGAAAAATCGAAGCTTGTCTAATTTGGTTTGTAAAACAAACGTCCTTTGAGGAGATTTTCTGCAACGCTGCTTTGAAAAAGGGCTGTCAGTCATCTGATATAAAGCATCTACAAAA
The DNA here is from genome assembly GCA_036245035.1 of Adrianichthys oophorus. NCBI lineage: Eukaryota > Metazoa > Chordata > Actinopteri > Beloniformes > Adrianichthyidae > Adrianichthys > Adrianichthys oophorus. The sequence goes on along the minus strand of BSAI01000162.1, from coordinate 10,055,263 downwards.
GTGTTTCAGATGTGCTGTCAAACTCACCTGACTCGAGGAAACTGCTGATCACACGACAGCGTTGCCTTTGCAAGAGAGTGCCTCAGAGAGGATGAAGACTGTTTGAGATAGAAGTCATCCTCCAAAGTCTGCACAACGTACTCCAGGAACATGCATAGAACCTCACCTCCATGCTCCTTCCTCTGGTCCTGTTTTTAAAAAGTGCATGAAAGAAAAAAATCTTGTACTTCATTTAGGAGCAAAGTATTGACACATTTTGAACTCATACGGACACCAATGTTTTTCAAAATAATGGAACAGTGCTGTTTTCTACAGCCTTTTATCCATTTTATAACAAAACAAAACAAAGCAAAATAGATCCACTTTTTCTTAACATTTCTTGCTTTGTCACATTTTTGTGAAGTACCTGAATGGACATAATGGATGTAAGTAACTCCCAGTCCCATGGAACTGTACTTTTTGTAGCTATGTGGTGTCTGTAACAAAAAACTGTAGTCAAAACTCAAATTTTGAAATTAAGAAGGAAAAAAATATGAAGGATGCCAGATAAAGCATAATTAACATTGTTTTCTTGTTGTTTTTTTTTTTTTTTGTACCTCTGGGTCCTCATCAACAGGTTAAATGCCTGCACACAGAGGTAATATGGACATTGTGGGTCAAGAAGAATCCCACGGAGGAGGTGCACCATGATATCTTTGGGTGGGTAATATCCAGGCTGCAGCAGGTCAGACAGGAGCTGCAAAGTGCTTTCTGGGTAGCACTCATCGATGGTGCTGTACACCAGGCTCAGGCTCTGACGGCACAACACCTCAGGGATTTCCAAACTCTCAGTTTTGTCATCAATCTGAAAAACAAAAAGAACAGACAATCAGAAGAGATGCTCAACAATAAGTTGAATGAGTAAGCAAGAGAAAAACATTCTCACCAAGATGTGACCGTGTCTTGCCATCACTTTCCTAAGAAAGGTCGGACACACGTAGCGCCTGTCCTCCCTGCTGACTGTGGTGAAATCTGCACTGAATCTGCCCTCCTCGCCTGTGTCCTCTTCGTTACTTTCTTCTCGCCACAGCAAAGACACTGGACAGTCACTTTGGTTGTCACAACCCAACAATGGAGAGAAAGATTCCAAAAGCTCACGAGAGTTCAATCCGGTTGCAAAGGATTGTGGAGAAGAGACATCACAGGAGGAGCTCTGGCTAGATTCGACTTTTTCTGATCCGGCTTGTTTAAGGTTGAAGCTAAGGGTTTCTCTTTGCTTTTCCTCTTGAGATGACAGGGTGGAACTTGGGGATGGACTGCACTCAGATGAGAGGAAGCCATCATCATTAGTATTCTGCTCTTCTGTAGTTGCAGTAGAGCTTTCGTCCCCAGGGCTCGAAGAGTCAACCGGACCTTGGAGTTTCTGGGCTTCGTTTTCCAGCAACTCTGCATCTATAAGTCCCTCAGTTTTTTCTTCGTGGACAGCTACTGGGGCTTCCCTTAAATTATCAACACATTGTCCCGCTTCATCTTTAGAGTTCGGCTCTCTGCAGGACAGTGACATCTCAGAAGGACTGTTTAACCGCACAGAGAGGATGGATGTTTTCAGCTCAGTGACCTGACACTCAGGAAATGGTAAGTCCAGTAACTTCACAACTGGTGTTTTGGGACAAAGATTTTTTAGAGATTTTTGTTCCTCACATTGACTTGGGGAATTCAAGCGTCTCTGCTTTGGTGTGTGTGGAGTAAAGACAAAGCAGTCTTTGGAAGGCCTTTTCAGAAAGTTGCAGTTGTCAAGCTTTAAGATTTGGCAATCACCCCTATTGTCTGGTCCTTGCGATTTGTGGTATTTTGGTGATAAATTCTCCGTGTCCACATAAATGTCGTTGGCCTCGCTCGCTGTTAAGTCGATCACAGACCTGTCAGTGGAGTTTTCTCTGTTGTGCAGCTTCAGCTTTGGAAAAGACCATCTTTGATCTGTGAGGTCAATATAATTCTAAGAAAAACACAATTTATTTTTAGAAAATACTACAAAACATATTGTATTGTATTGTAGCAAAACAAAAAATCAACTAATACATCATTTCAATTTCACTGAAACAGTTTTATGTAAATAAAATAAAAAGTAATTCCATATACTCCAAATGACCTACCTCTACATGGGAGGCGGGTATCTAACATAAAAGGGTTCAATTTGACTGGTCAACAACGTAAAGGGGTCCACCTGATTAGTCAAATATGTAAAGGGCTGTATTTGATTTATTAAATGCTTTAAGTTGACATAAGATTCTTATACAAAATGTTTAAACATTTAGGGTAACCATTAAATGCAATCTACGCCATCTTCTGCAATACGCTTTTTGCACAGGCTAAAATAGGCGGTAATGATAAATTTGCAATTGATTGTGCAGGCCTAGTGAATACATACCATTTAAACATTAAACGTATTCATTTATATGCTGGAAGAATTCATTATGATGAAAAGGTTAGTGCCAAACACCCACCAAAAAACACAAATGGTACTTTCTCATGTCCCCTCCTTCAGCAAAGGCAGTACAAATACTCTGTTTACAAGTAGGAACACCACTAGGAATGAAACAGAATGATTTAAAGATGTCACTGTATGCCATGGCAACTAAAAAACCCAAATAATGAAAATCTGACCTGAATTCAGGAGCTAGACAGGGAGATGACATTAATAGAGGAAATATAGGAGGCGTCTGGGAAAAAAGTAGCTTCACTTTAAATAACGTCTTTGCATTAGCTACTTATTTTTGGCTTTAATAGGTCACTTTTTGTGATGATCTTAAAGGTTTTATTACACCATTATTAAGCCTATATGCATACTTATATCAAAGTGTGACATACAGGGATTATTATTCCTCAACAAGTCACTAACAGAATCGAAATTATTAAAACACGTGGAAAAAGAAATTAGTTTTAAGTCCTGTAAATGTTCAAAACAAAACTCTGAAGAAATAAAATGGTGGGAATAAAAGCAAGAAAAAAAAGCTACATTGGGAAGTAAATGAAGGGTCACAAAGTAGCAAGAATTTACCTTTAAACTTATAGGAAATTGCGCTATTAAAAGTTGAATTGTTATTGAAAATAGTACAACTTTGAGAATTACTTAAACACAGAAGTACCTCCAGCAGTTGGTCAGTTCATGACGTACTTGTCCGTAACTGTTTTGTTTGTTTGTTTGCTTTTTAAGCCAGTTTAAACATCAACACACATTACTTACCGGCGGAATGCTGACGTTTTTGGCTTCTAGGTCCACTCGGACTTCGGACAGCGGCAGTTTGGCGCTGAACGTACTGAAAGAACCGACTATCTCCACATCCGAGTCGTCGGAGCTCAGGCTAATCACATCCTCCATTTCTCCGGGGTCAGTCAGTCCCTGGACCTACCTGATCTGTAGCGGCTAACGGATCGATACACCGCATGCGCGAAATGCTGTCGCTTCCGTCCTCTATGCACTCCTCTTCACACCACAACTTCATCGGTAGTTCTTTTTTATGAGTACATGTCGTGCACTGGCGAATAAAAAAAAAAAGACATGGGAACCATCCAGAAGTATACACAGCATCCCCTTTTCAGTTGCACAAAAGTTCAAAACCAATATTCCGTGGTTCTAATTAAATGCTAAATTAAGTGTAACCGACAGAATTAGCGACTACAAAATCCAAAATTCCCCGTTCTTTTGAAACATCTGAGTCTCACTATTAGACAACAAGCTACATGTTTCTAAAACACTTATAACACTCCCACGCTTCCTGGTTTTCATCGGATTTGATTTGTCCAACAACCAGCTAAGCAGCTGCACTACTCCCCCTGCTGTTCCGGGGTGGAACTACAGCGTCAGTTCTGCTGGAACTCGGAGTGTAAAGGGATGTTTCCTCATTTTACCTGATTTTTAAAAAAGAATAGCCAATAAATTGTGCAAAAATAAGTTTTAGAAATATATATATATATAAAAAACACGTTTTTCTTTTAATAAAGCGAAAGGATGACTAAAAAAAGGCTGTTGCTCTAAGTCATACATCAAATCGCTTGGGAAAAAAAATAACAATATATGTTAAAATAAAATTAGTTAATTTATTAAATGTTTGTTCAATTTTATGTATTATGTATACATGAAATCACATAAAATATGACTATATGACTATATGATATAAAGTTGGACTTAAATAGTTTTTTTTAATCTTGAAGTTGTATACAACATAATTGATTGCAACCTTTTTAACTAAAACAGAGAGATATAAAAAGAAACAATAATGTTTAAATGAGTAAGTACAATGTGATTTCAGTATTTACCCAAAGTCAACAATGATGAACAGCACTTTATATTTTGTCAAATACTTGCAGCAATAAATATTGTTTTGATGAATGAACATTTTAAAAATACTCTTTTAAATGCATTCGTGGCACATTGTAATAACAGGTTATCGTGAACTACTTTGCTTCAGATTTATTTTAATTATTACATTTGGCACATTTATTATACTCAGTGTAAATGAATTGCATTCATTTTACATCATGTTTGATTATAAAAATGTGAGCACTTTCCCAGTTTCATATTAAAAAACCATTCAGTCTAATGTACAGATTGAAACTTCAAGAAATAAAACAGCACAAGTTCCCTGCCTCTATGTGTAGTTGCATTTTTTCACCACTGGTGTGTACTCAGGCTGTGCAGAAGATTTAGAAATGTGCAACAATATTCATTTATATATGTACAGGGCAGGTTGGAACACTTGAATGCATTTATCATGCAGGTAGTTGGTGACAAATGTGGATGCAAACAGAAAATACATAATACATAATAGTATCCATAGTAACCATGAATGTTAGGCTGAAAGTTGTCACTAATATATACTTTTTTTTATCATGTTCAGGATATTTTTTAAATCTTTAAATCAACTTTCACTGAAAACATACAGACTGACAAGTCTATAATTAGATAGAGAGCTGTGGAGCATCCCTGTACCAAACAGTCATCCTCTGACAACATTTCACAAAATGAACATAAATCCAGTTTATTAATTGCTGTTAAACAAAAGAGTGAATTTAAGTCTTTCCTTCTGGGTGTGCAATATGTTTTCTGGGAGGACAGATCATATTTTTGTGCTTGTTTTTCCAACGAAATGTAGATATTTTTTTTTTTCATGCAGTCTCATGTAATTGGATGTAACGGGTTATTAACCTCAAATGTCTACAATCATTACACGCTGTGAGGAATATCAGGCAGGATGACTCATCGCAAGCAGACACACACAACCTCCTGTCACCTATTCAGCAGTACGATGACTTTATTAGGGTACTTAATACGTAAAGACTGTGTTTATGCCTGTGCGCTGCCTGCGCCTTGGAAATCATCCTTTTCTTTTTAGCATATGAATGCTGGCGCACACATGCTGCACTTTGACAACAGCCTGCACTCAAGCCTTAAGAAACAAATTATTGTTGGAGTGCTAATGTCAAAGAAGCAGGAGAAGTTGACACTAAGTCCTCTTTTGAGTCTAGTTTTGTCTCAGTTTCTCATTGCAGTGGTTCACAAACTTGAAGAGGGTGAGATCAGGCAGGAGGGCGGTTTGTGCAATCCAAGAAAAACAGTCCGTATGCTCCGCAGCCCAAATATGGACCAAAATATGAAATATTTCATCAGCAACAAGCGTGAAGTCTTTTGTTTTAAAACCTGAACAAAAGGCTTATTTGTGCTCATAAGCAGTTAATTGCATTGGAAGCAAGGCAGCAATGTTTACCATGAAGCCAGCTGGCTTTCGAAACAAATGTGGAGATTTGCACCGGGCTAAAATAAGACAGATGGCTGAAGGAAAGCTCTAAATGTGCAACATATACCTTGGTGCCTTTAATTTTGTATTTTTACAGTATTACCTTTAAGACGGTTCACAAAAAATGTCAGAAAAGAGCTTTTATTTTCTTTAATTGTATTTTTTATTTAATGGGAAGATATTCTCAGGTTAGGGCTGCACGGTGGCGCAGTGGTTAGCGCTCCTGCCTCACAGCAAGAAAGTTCCCGGTTCAAGTCCTGGCTGGGGGACCTTTCTGTGTGGAGTTTGCATGTTCTCCCCGTGCATGCGTGGGTTTTCTCCAGGTACTCTGGCTTCCTCCCACCATCCAAAAACATGCTTCACAGGTTAATTGGTCACTCTAAATTGTCCCTAGGTGTGAATGTGAGTGTGCATGGGTGTGTGATTGTGGCCCCTGCGGCAGACTGGCAACCAGTCCAGGGGTGTACCCTGCCTTCGCCCATGAGTAGCCGGGTTAGGCTCCGGCAACCCCGTGACCCCGAAAGGGATAAAGCGGATTGGAAAATGAATGAATATTCTCAGGTTAGGATTTCAGAATTTGCTTCTTGACCAAAGGATTTACTCAATTTTCTTATGTTTGGTTAATTTTTCTTCGTGTGTAAAGTTTATCAACTGTAATTGAGTACTGAAAACCACAGGTGAACTAGTGCTGCATTTTCCTAGTGATGCCAGGCACATGAAAGAGCAGAAACGGCAGCTTTAACAACACTGGTGTACATTCTTACTAGCTTTTAATGAGTATTAGTTTTACTCCAGTTGAGGTGGTATGAGTTGAATCTGCCTCTGTGAAGCAGAGCCTTCTCTTTCTCAGACAGTTTGGACTCTTCTTAGTCCAATAAACTCACAAAAAACACTGTTGAGATCCGACAAAAAGCTTGACAAATGTTAAAAACAGGTTTTGGCTGCAAAAAGTACTATTGATGATCATATGAGACTCTTGGAGTTCATCTAAACAATAAAGTAAAGTAGAAATACAACGGAAATGTATAAAGAAAAGCAAGAGTGGTGTGCATTTCTGAGGGAAGTACAGGGTGCACTTCTGTAAGCTTCTTAGGACAGAGATTTTTTTTTAGCATGGCTTGCAGAAGCTGTACTGCCACTGGAGCACACAATAATTAGACCCACCAGGTCTTGGGATGTTCCACAAAACTTGTCCCGGTGGTGGGTGATCCAGAAGGGGGATAGAAAAATCATCATTTCGGATGATAAATCATTCACACCCTCTTCATGGCACTGTAAGTACCCGAGCTGCTGCTTTAAGAACTGCCTGCTCCACCCTTGCAGCGTGAAGGAACAGCATTGATGATGATGTTAGACCGTTGAACCTTTGCTGCTCCCAGCAGCCCTGCAACACACCCCAATGCAATATGTCCAAGGAAATAAAGTACCCCAACTCTGTATGCAAAGGCACATGTTTACAAATGCCCTGTGTATTTTGGGAACATTGCAAATCCAGCTAAAAGTCAATAAGTAAAACCTTTCCTCTTTTTATCTTTTTGTTTCTATGTTCAAAAATACTTTGAATATCACACTTTTTAAGCTCTGTTTTGTTTTTGCACATTGTAGTTTAAGGAAAGACATTTCTAATCTCATCAAATTTAATAACGTATCATCTCATCTTGTCTCATCTCGACTCGCCTCATCTCATCTTGTTTTGTCACAGCTTGACTCGAGTCAACTTGACTCAGTTCATCCCGTCTTGTTGCATCTCATCTTAACTCAAATGGACTTTTCTCATCTCATCTTGTCTGGTCTCTTTTGGACTTAATTAATTAATTAATTAATCAATCCATCCATCCATCCATCCATCCATCCATTTTCTTCAGCTTATCCAGGACCGGGTTGCGGGGGCAGCAGTCTAAGCAAAGATGCCCAGACTTCCCTCTCTCCGGCCACTTCCTCCAGCTTCTCTGGGGGGACCCTGAGGCGTTCCCAGGCCAGCCGGTTGACATAGTCTCTCCAGCGTGTCCTGGGTCTTCCCCAGGGCCTCCGCCCAGTGGGACATCCCCGGAGGTGTTCCGGGACATCCCCGGAACACCTCCCCAGGGAGGCATCCAGGAAGCATCCAAACCAGGTGCCCGAGCCACCTCCACTGGCTCCTCTTAATGTGGAGGAGCAGCGGCTCCGGTAAATTGAGAGCTTTGCTTTCTGGCTTAGCTGTCTCTTCACCACGACAGACCGGTACAGTGACCGCGTGACGGTGGACGCAGCACCAATCCGCCTGTCGATCTCACGCTCATCTTCCCTCACTTGTGAACAAGACCCCAAGATACTTAAACTCCTCCACTTGGGGAAGAAGCACTCCACCCATCTTATCCAGATGAATCCAGATTCATCTCATTTATTTTTATCTCTTCTCATCTGGTTTTGACTTGACTTATCTCATCTCATTTTTTCCTCAGTTAAGCTCATCTCAACTTAAGAAGGAGAAAAGTAAAGTAGTGATCAGTGGTAAATACAGTTTAGTCTTTGGTTGTGACGCTTGTCGTGAAATTTTGACAAGAGAAATGGACCCAACAAAAGTCAGTCACCTTAGTCACATTTGCAGAGAAATTCAATTCTGCATTTTTGAATTTGTATTATGAATAACAAATAACCCAGCTAAGAAGCCAACAGATTGCTTTAGAATCTTTTGATCTGAGGAAGCTTATGGAGGGGGGGTGACTTCCTTTTAATAGAAAAGTAATCTCCAGGCAGTATCAAAAAAGGGATACCATCAGCTTTCACCAGTTGGTATGAGGAAGGACAGGAAAGAAACACACAAAATTGGAACATCTGCTATTCTAAAGACACAGAGAAAAATATGAACAGCAGTAATGACAAGGAGATCTGAGTGAAGAAAGGTTTCACTTTGCTCTCCTTGTATGGAGAGGGTCCTCTGTCCCAGCTTATTGCAACATAGTGTCTCTCCAGCCTCATTAAACAAGAAGTTTCATTTAATTAATTTTTTTATGTTCTCCCTAAAAGTAGAGATAATGTCTGTTTTTCAACATAAGGAAATTTTAAAGGTCTTTGTAATTACGGCTCATATTAAAGGGTAACGATGTTTAAAAGATGCACATTTTCATTTTCAGGTGTAAAATAAATCTTTGGAGAACAACGGACTGGAGTTGCAGATGCTTATTAGACAGAAGTGCAAAATGTTCCTTGGAGCTGGTTTGTTTGAACCTTGAGTTAGCTTTAAGAAAACATCATGATATCTTGATCTCTGCTATCACAATCTCATTTCATCTTGTCTCAGCTCCTATTGACAACTCGACTCGTCTCATCTCGTCTTATCTCAAGTCAACTTGACTTATTTAGAAGAACCATTTCTAAAACACCATGGACGACTGATGACATTAGGTGTTTGAAACAGAATTGCAGGAGAGCAGAGAGGAAATATAGGAAGACAACATTAATAATTCATTAAGAAGTTTTAAAAGAACAACTCAAAATTTACAATAACTCAGTTAAAAAGGCCAGAACTTTATCATTTTCAAACATTAGTTCAGAAGAAAAAACAATCTTAGATTTCTTTTAAAACAATTTATATTTTAATAAACAAAGACTTTAAGTCCTCCACGCCATCATCTATAATGGTTTTAACAGATCACCAGCATTGTTTTTACCCGAGGAAACGCTGGGGAGTTTTGTGCTGGTTGGTCGAGTTTTATCCCAAGTAAACACCACAACCTGCCTTTTGGATCCCATTCCCACTTCACTTTTTAAAACATTTTCTGGATTCTAAATGTAGTAAACTGTTCTCTTCAGACGGGTGTCTTCCCTTCTGCCTGTAAAACAGCAGCGGTAAGGCCCCTTCTGAAGAAGAGTAACTTAGATCCAAATACTCTGGATAAGACCTGTATCCAGCTTACCGTTTTTAAGTAAAATTATAGAGAAAAGTGTCGCTACTCAACTGCATGAGTTTTTAAATACCAAAACATTTAGAAAACCATCAATCTGGTTTTAGGATGAACCACTGTACAGGGCCAGCTCTTTTAAAGATCATTAATGATCTCAGAATACATTTGAAATCCCCAAAACTTTCTGTTCTGGTGCTGCTGGATCTGAGTGCCGCCTTTAATAAATAGATCACCAGATTTTATTAGACAGACTTAGAAGTCTAGTGGGCCTCTCTGGAAATGTTCTGAAGTGGTTTTATTCCTACCTTACAGATCAACACTTTTATGTAAGTATGGATACATGCTCTTCAAGAATCCATGAATAAGTTGTGGGGTTCCCCAAGGGTCAATTTTAGGTCCTATACTCTTTAACTTGTATGTTGCCTCTTGGGGATGTCATCAGGAGACACAGTATTGACTTTCAGAGCTATGCTGAGCTATTCTGCTTTCCTGATGACCTTTTAACTATAAACATTCTTTTATTTTAGACACAAAGTCATGGATGGCAGAAAATTTGTAACAGCTCAACATGGACAAAACTGAAGTTTTATTTATCTGGCCTGAAGACAAGAGAGAGATGATTTTACCAGAGCTTCAGAATTTTAAACCTTCTCACTGTGTGAGAAACCTGGACGTATTTTTGACTCTGAGCTGAATTTTATCCCTAATTTTAAAAATGTCATTAAGACAGGATTTTATCATCTTAAAAAAATTGCCAGAGTCCATCTATTCCTTTCTTTTGCCAGCATGATGCATGCTTTTATTTTTAGTAGGTTAGATTATCGTAATGCCCTGCTCTCTGGTTTATCCAAAAAGTTTCTATTACAGAGCTATTACAAAACTCAGCAGCACGAGTTCTGACGAGGACCAGAGTGCATTACACCCATTTTAAAATCGCTGCTCCCTGTGCGTTTCAGGATT
>BSAI01000162.1:9902738-10044635 GCA_036245035.1 Adrianichthys oophorus | reverse complement strand
TCCTCCGGCTCTGGCCTTTTAGTTGTCCCTAAGGTGAGGACCAAAACTTACGGTGAGGCTTCGTTATGCCATTATGGTCCTCACCTCTGGAACAGTCTGCTGAAGAAGAAGAGGCTCAAGACCCACCTTTTTAATATGGCCTTTTGTTGATTTTATCTGCTTATGTATTCTATTCGTTTTTATGTATTTTTTTTTACATATTTAATTATTTTTATGCATTTAATCTTACTTTCAATTTCATGTTTTTAAATGTATTTAATTTTAGCATCTTACTATGGTTTTAGCCCCAGTGTTTCCTGTGGGGATCAGTTGTGCCAGGGTTTGCTGGCTTGGTCTAGGGTCGTTGCCATGGTTGTCGGCCGTGCTGGGGCGGCTGGAGTTTGTCTAACGTTGGATGCATCAGAATGGAGCAGAACTGGGAATTTCTGGCCCATTCTGCGTATTTTCTACAAAAACGCTCTTTTTCAAACTGCACGTTTTCGTCTGCTCCTGATTTACAACAATTTGAATAAAGGAAGACTCAGAAATACAATTTTAATCTTAATTTTCTTTAAATATGTTGTCCATCAACAGAAAAATGCTACAAAAAATATTTAAAACACTAAAAGCACAATTTTAATTTGAGTCGGTCATTAATTGTACATATTTTCACAAAAGCATGACCACAATCCATTTCTTAGGCAGTAGTACCTCTGATGATCCACAGAAACATGAAGTAACCAGAGCAGGACTTGTGACCATGTGGGACTGGCTTTGGAGTTCGTCTGCATGAAACTTCTGGTGAAGCAGATCCCCAGCGACTGAACTGTGCAAACATATTTACATAAGGACTGTCTGGCCCTCTGAAGAACTTAGCGTTATAAGAGAAAACAAGAGAGCAGCATGTTTCCTGTGGTGCTCTGTTTCTTTGTTCAGAGATGGAATGAAAATACCTGAAAATTACAGCCAGGATCTGGTTGATGGTCTCTCTGTTCATTCTTGATGGATTGTTTTATGTACAGAATGTGATTGCATTCAAATCCAGAGAAACTGCAGCTTTGCAGTTAAAATCATGACTCCTGTTGCACCACCTAGAACATATTGAGCTTTGAAAAACAGTTTTAGATGTATTTTGATCACAGTGTCCAAGCATTGTTCTTTCTAAACATAGCAGTCTTCTAGGGAAAAGTAAAGCGCATCCACTGCTGCCTGGAGTACATTTTCTTTAGCCTTTAGCATTCTTTATCCACATTTCATTTTTTGAACATCTTAATAAATTCAAAAAGACATGGTGATGGTGCCCTGCGAAATGTTGGCGACTTGTCCAGGGGGTACCTTGCCTTCGTCCAACAATATCTAGGTTAGGCTCCCCCGTGACCTCGATAGGGATGCAGTGGGTTAAGAAAATGGATGGTTGGTGATGCTACTTTTAGGGAGGAGTATCTGCATTTTATCAAGGAACTCAGGGACAACCAAACTCGCTGTATGCTGCACCTCCCTCTGTTGCTAGCTTGTTACAGTCAAGTTTATTGTATAGCACACATTTTTCACATCTATATTTGTACATAAATATGCATACAATAATAACATGTACATGAAAAAAAACATGTGACCCAATGTGACAATAAGGCAATAATATTTCAGGTAAAAATAGGCTTTTTAATTGTTATATTTGTTTTTGATGGTATTCTATGGTCATTTGCCTTACTCCCAAGAAGACATTGGTCATCATTTATGATGACTGGTTGAAATATTTAAAAAATTTATTGCATTTGAAGAATACTAAACCATCACCAGTGCTTAACATTCTGTAAGGATGGTGACTTTTGTTATTGTTGCGTTTGCTTGCTCTTCACTCCACACAGATTTCATCTTGACTTCATCAGTGCCTGTGGTTTTTAACTTGTCCTTGAGACAACACTTTCAGAGAACACCCACAACCTCGATCTGATGTTGCCCGCAGGTCCTGAAACTCCAAAATAATGTCAAGAAAACACGTCAAAGAAATGTGCTCCAGCTTTGTGTTCTTTACAAAAAGAAGACCTCAAAAATAAAGCCCACAGAGAAGATCAGCATAAAAAAAACAAGCATGGAGATGCAGTTCAGAAAGTAGGAATGCAAACATTTCAGAAAAACAAACTTTTTGTGCAAAATATTACAGCCTAAAAGAAAATGCAATATTTCTCAAGAAAATAGATTCAGAAGTTGTAGGATGCTGGTGGACAGCGGGAAGTTTTGTAAACAGCTTCAAGTGTCTTGCCTCGGGGAAAAACAGCAAAGGAGTCCAGCAGATGGTCCTGAAATTCCCCCAGCAAATGTTAAAGATTGTTGGAAATCTGTAGGTGGAGGTGGGTCTGTGGGAAAAAAGGACACACAAGAGAAACAGGAGCTTACAGAACCCGTACATGTCAACTGTCACCAGGCAAAACAAACACGGTATCTGAAAAGCATCCAGCAACCACACACTCACGCTTCTTCATTCCTACGTGCATCCGTGTAAAAGCAGCTCCTCTGCTCTTGAGCTCAGACTTCCTACACAAATTCATAAGTGCATCCATGCTGCATTATTATTTTTTTCTTCTGTGAAGCAGTATCTCTAACAAGGTGGTTTTGAGTGGCAGAGCGTGCCATGTCCAGAGACAGATGTGGCTGATCATGGACTCATGCCCAATGAGTCACTCTGCAATCTGTGACCCTCAGAGGAGGATGAGTGTCACACCAGAATCCTTCACTGGACAGCTCTGAACTGCCAAATACTGTACTAACATCATCCTTAAGCATGGCTGCAGACTGTTTTCCCACAAAGAGTTTGATGGTTCTGAATTTTTGGGGTTGTGGATTCTCCATAGAGACCAAAAAATGTGTTTCCGCACCTAATCATCAAACACTTTTAAGATAAAAATATGAATAATATACTGCCTCACATGAACTAGCCTATAGACTGGATGAATGAGGAGATATATGAAGACGAACAGGAATTTAAGCTGCATTCTGAGTCGTGAAGCGCTGGCATTGATTGTTATTTGAGCAGACATTGAAAGTCTTTGTAGACAAGAGCCAACTTAGACTGTCATTTATGTCAAAAGAGTTCAAATATTCTCTGCTCTCAGAATGACTTTGAGACTAGTGGCCAAACATTCAGCTGCTGTGAATAGCAGCATCCACAAGAAACGAACTTATTATTGTAACCTAAGAAATAAATCTCATCACGCAATTTACAACAAATCTAAATTTTTTTGTCCTTTTTTTTCAATCTTCAGTGATGATGATCCTTCTGTTGCATTCTTGGACTTGGTGTTTTTTTCTTCTGTATTTTCATTTTCAGCATCTCACTCAGCTCACTAGAGGCTCTCAGCTCCTCTGCTCTGCTGTTCTCCTGAATTCAGAGAAAGCAGAATGTTATACAGCAGAGAGATGCCTTGAATATTAACTATTGAGGTGTTATAATACAGAATTTCTACAATACACCATTTAATATTATCCACCACAGTATGGTAAGGATAAAGACATTACAAAAAGACAGATCACATATTTGTCACTGATTGGATCAAACCATCTCCAGATGCCAGATACTCATGAATAGCAGGGTATATCTTTTTTCTATGCAGAGAAAGAAGTGATAATGTTTAACTTGAATGATAATGGATAAATGTTTGAGAGTAAAAAGATAGCTTGATTTTATAATAATTGTATACAGTAAATGTAAACAAAGTTAATGTTATTTTCTGAAAATGTTGGAAGATCACTGGTCAGCATTGCAATGAGTCGAGCTTTTGTAGACCAAAAATGTCACTGCTCTAATTAATGTTTTTTTGTTACTTTTGCTCAAGTAAGAAGCTCTATTAACAATTGTTTAAAGTCAAACTTCACAATTACGTTTGTTGTTCAACAATGCTTTAATTCTAACACATTTTTAGCATTGTTCTATAATTTCCAGTATAAATGAAATTCATGGAAGGGCAAATTTAGATCAACTGGATTAAGATCATTCCTCTTTAGCAACTCAAGCCACAAGATAAAGCAGCTCTGAGCCTCCCTTCAGGCTTCTTCAACAATCCTGTGCATGATGAAGTGAGGAATGAGTCAACAACAACCACATACTGCTGAGCAGCTTAAAAATGTAAGATTTAAGCTGCTCATGGCTGCACCGTGTGAAGCTGTCCCAATTGACACTTCTGCGCAACACTGCATGGATTTTAGGGAAAAAAAAAAAAAAGATGGGCTTTTTTAAGCCTCGCTTAAAACGTTGATTCAGGAATGCTGGGGAGGAAAAAGAGGTCTGCATAGAAGTAGGGTCAATTATGGCACACACACATATACATATATATATATATATATATATATATATATATATATATATATATAGTAAAAATTTGTCAATTTCTTATGAATTTTCTTTCAGTGTCTTCAGGGCAGCAAAAGAAATGTGCCTCTGAGTTGCAGGCAGGACCATGATTCCTTTATTTACGCACTTTCCTGCTAATTTACAGACCCTCACAACCCCAACCTAACGTGCAACCAAAAGACCAAGCAGTATTGCAGCTATCCAGCCTTACAGTTTTGAGCTAGTTGCCAGCTCAGACGAGGAAAACAAAGACCTTCATGGATCCAGTCGTCTACAAGTGGATGCATCAGAATGGAGCAGAGCGGGGAGCTTGGGGCCGGCCCACTGTAGGTTCTTCATCACACCTACAAGCTTTTTCCAACAGCATTTATTGGTCCTCTCCTGATACACGACTGACATACTGATATTTCAATAAAGTAATAGCCAGAAATGCAATTTTAAGCTGAATTTTTTTTTTTACATTTGCCCTCCATTATGAAAAAATGGCACAAGAACATGTTAAAAGCAACAAAAACACATTGTTTAGTGGATCTTTAAATCTGCTTTTACTAAAATTGAATTTTTGTTAAGATTGAAATTGTTTAGATTCCTATTAACCAAACATGTTTATATGTAAACAGCAAGTAAGACAACATGCGTGTAGATTACTACATCCAGAACTTTCTTTAATTATTGGCCAACAGGACTATAAACGTTGTTCAGTTCTTCTCAAAGTGGAGCAAGATGTTGGAAAAACTGAGGATTTCAGTCAGTTTCTGAGCAAACTTCTTACTTTTCCGACTTCTATTAAAATGCTCATTTGACTGATCATGCCAAGACAAAAGTGAATCGAGTTGTTGACTGGATTAGAAGTTTTCTTTCTACATTCTGAAGTGAGTTGTTTCACCAATGGCCTTGAAATAAGTATTTAGCCATCTACAGGCTGCTCGGTAATCACATCATGACCTTCTTATTGAGATGAACATGGACCACCAGGCAGACCTCTGAACCAGGAGGAACACAATTCTGCGGCTGAACAAACTAAATTGAGCAAGTCTGTTTATTTCTCATGTGAGCAGAGCTTCCAGCCGTTTCTGAGCAAGCCCCTTAAAGGAGACACACTTTTGGAGTGGTTCAAGCCATTCACAGAGTTTGAGCTTCATTCAATCTTGATTTTCACAAATCTATTCAAAAGGATAGTAAAGAAATGCATGCTTTGCACTTTACATCCAACCAGCTCTACTCTGACTTTTGTATACTTTGAAGAGTCTTTGCATAAAGCATTTTTCCTGCAACCTGATTAAAGTCTTACAGACTTTTAATCTGTAAATCTCTCGATAACTCCTCTGCAAGTCACATTTAATCTTCAAAGTCTTTTATAGTCATGGGAATAATTCCTGAAGTTAGTCAGTACATAAAGATTTTTCTGACACTCTGAGGTATCGTCAAGGTTAAATCTGAAGTGATAAATTTGTCAGGTTTGTTCTTTCAAATGACATTCCGTGTTGATCTTTTCATAATTACAGAGATTTTTAGTGTCTTTAGAAATATGGAAAAATCTAGTTTGTTATTAGAGACAATAAAAGGTCCCATTTTTCTCTGACCTTTCCCAACCTGATGAAAAGCTAAAGCAACACCTGAAGAAGAAAGCAAATGTTTATTCAGAAAGAAAAGACTTTTTTTTAATAGCTGCATCGCTCTGACACACAAGCCGAGTCTTTTCACACTTCCTTTGTTCTCTCCTACAATTATACACATGCACGAAAGCCTATTTTTTTCACACTTGCAAACAGAGAGGCTTTTTTATAAATTATTAAAATTGGCAGACAGGGTTTAGAGTGAATGTTTAGGCTGAAATTCCTAAAGCAAATGTCAACTATAGCAAATTACCTGAAACCTGAACTGGAGCTTTTACACAGCACCACAGAGCGTTTATTCCTGGAATATTACATAACTCAGCAGTGGGATCCGCTTGCATCCAGCCAAACACCCTCAATAGAAAAAAAACAACAAAAAAAACAGAAAGGTAAGAGGATTTAGGGGGGGAAAAACACCATCAGCTGCTTCTCCTTACAGTTTTCTCACAGGGAATTTCACAATAAATAAAAGCCTGTTATGCGAGAGTTAAAAAGTTATTTTTTTCTTTTTAACAAAGTGAATTCAGGAAGCATTCGACCCGCTTTTGTTTTGTAAAACATGAAAGACTACGCTGTGTAAGGAACTTTAAGTCAAATTATTGTGCAGGTAAAGCAGTTCACATGATTCAAGCGCAACAAAGGAGCACAAGGAATATGTGAAGCCTTTCATGCTGTTATTTTCAGCAGTTCACACCTGAAGTAGTTTGACATAAATAATGCATTATGATGTTTTTCTAGAGTATTCCACATGTTTGTGCAGTGAACTCTGTTAGTGTTTTGTGCAGCCGTGACTGAATGAATTGCTAAGGTTTCCACAATGACATGTTTTTGAAACTTTTTGAAATAAAACTCTTTGAGTGAAGACATTTGTACTTGTCTGGTGTACTTACATACAACAATGTACAATATATATATATATATATATATATATATATATATATGTTTCTTAACTCCTTCCTGCTGTATGTCGCTGATTCACTGTGGCATCACTTTGAATTTATATATATATATATATGTTTTTATTTAATTGGAAATATTGCAAGGGTTAGATGTAATTTCAATATTCAACCCTAATTTCCAGGAATAATAGACTCACCTGGACTTGAAACAGATTTCCCAGAAAAAGTATTTTTCCTAAAGATGTTTCCATGACGATGTTGGCCTGCATCACCCAACTTTTAAAAGAGAGGAGGAGCAGCGGGAAGGGAGAGATTATGTCCTCGGAGATGTACAAACCTGTGCAGGAAAACCTCCAAACCTTTTTCTCCACTAGAGAAACTAGGAGATAGTAAACAGGCTATTGCAACTGAGAGGCAACTGAGGGTTAATGAGCCTCATCAAAGGCTTATAACCTCATAAGGAAGTTTTTGAGGTTGTGATGTTACATTTATGCTCTTTCATCAGCAGCCATTTTTTTCTTCTTGAATTTTCTTCTTGTGGCATTTTTGTCATAATGGAGGACATTTATTAAGAAATTTAAGCTGAAAACTGCATTTATGAGTATTTTATTTCTGAATTCCTCAATGTATTCATACCTCAGGGTTACGATTCGTTTCCGAAAGTACTTCAAGTTTGATGTTTTCAATACTCAGTATTGCTTCTTGTAAATTTGGTAAATAATTTTTGATCAATTCGACTTTCTTAAATGCTGATAATATTGGAGTTCCAAGAGTGGAAACTTCTCCTCATCACAAACTGACAGAATTTGAAAGAACAAACCAATATCTGACTTTTTTTGGCTTCTGTCTCCATTCAGCATTTTAGTAACAGATCCTTATTTGACACAAAAATTACAACCTTTCAACACCTTGAGAATTAAAAGTGCTGAATTGTTTTGGTTCAGAACTATTGATCCTAATCAAAGTGACATGTCAGCAAACCAGTGTTTAGATGTGATTTAGTCAAACTTGTTGCTTCTATGAAATGAAGCGTGTTATGACATATCTGTAATCTCAGTGTCAGGCCTGGATAGTGAAAAAGATGCAAAACAACTCCATAAAGAAACAATCATCACAAAGTATCAATGAAAACTGAAATAAAATACTTCATAAAGTATATAAAAAATGACTTCCTTTTTTCCAGTCCAACAATGGCTGCATTAAAAAGACCTGGTAAGTGTTCATAAGCTGCTGGCCCCAGACTGTCTACAAAGTCTTGTATTGCCAATAAACACTGTTATCAGCATCATCATATGTAGGCTAAGTAATGTACTTTTGCAACACGTCCACCCATGGAGTCTAATCAGACGTGGCAAGCTTTTCTTGCTAACTTCCTGCGAGGTTTCACAGAAAGCACAGCAGCAAACAAGCCAGGATTCACGTCAGAGAAGCCGGAGGACGTGCACTGCCGCCGCAGCTCTTTGGCAATGAAATGGTGCTCACAGAGCATGCTCATGATCACGGCTTGGATAATTAATCGTTTCTCGTGGCAGCAATTATTGCTAAAACCACATCTGTCAAAATCTTACCTGCTGGCAGGCTGTCAAATCATGGAGCTGAGGAGCAGGACTTGGTGCCAGCGCTAAACCCTACTGTTGCTCCTGGTACTTGTGTTTCAAAAAGGGACAAACCTGTGGATTATCTGAGCCACTAAGACTTGCATGATTACTTGCTTTCTCATTAAAACCGGTGTGAAAATATTAGTTGTTGTCTAATTAGTATGGCTTTATTAAATGTAGAAAAACTTGTAAAGCTGAAGGACTTTGGGGATAGAAGTGTGCATCTGTTGTTAAATAGCAGGAAGCCAAAGCCAGGCTAGAGGGATGCTGGGTATTGTTGCATTTGGAAGTAAAAACTGCTGTTGGCTTCAAGCAACATTTATGGGGTGATATTTTATTAATGAAACTATAAACTCTTCACTGAACTAAATCTGGAAAGTGGAGGAGAAGAGCATAATCAAGACACTTCGGTTCTTACCTTTTGTCCAATACCCTGACAGGAATAAAGGCAGTGACTGATGTTTCTTTCTCTAGATTTTTTTCATTCAACCAAATAACAAATGAAATGTTGCTTTAGAAGCTTAGTTTTTACATTATTGTGTGGTCCAGGTTGAGACAAAAACATTAAACCTGTACATCATTAGTTCATGAGTTGAGCTAACAATCTGAACCTCAACAACTGCTGCTTTTGGGTCTGATATTTCTTCAGGAAGGATTGTGTTTGTCGGGGATACATTAGGGGGTGTAGTTGTTGGCACTCTCACTGCACAGAGGGCTGTGTGCTTTCCGTGTGGAGTTTGCATGTTTTCCACATGCATGCGTGGTTTTTTTTGGGCACTCAGGCTTCCTGCACACTCCAAAAAACATGCTTCATAGGTTAGTGTGTTTGATTATGAGTCATAGTGTAACCCTAAGATGGACCAGCAAATTGTCTAGAGTATACCTTACTTTTGCCCTGGAGCCGCTAGGATAGGCTCCAGCAACCACTGCACAAAAACCAGCGGGTATAGAAGATGAACAGATGGAGAGGTGCACATGCCACTTTAAAAACGTACAATTTCATGGATTTTCTTAGTTTTAATGTCACATGTTTACAAAAAAAATGTGTTTTTCTCAGGTTTGTATTCATACACGTGTTAAAGAGACTATGTGGTAATGAGAATAGCAGGTATGAGCCTTGAGGGAATGTGTTCACATGAACACTGCCATAAAGTGACAGTATTTAGAGAATGACATTTTGTAGGGTTTTTTTTGTTTGTTTTGTTTTTGCAGAGCCAGAAAAAGCAGCAGAAAACTAGGTAGACTGCGTGTATCCTTATCCAGTTCTTCTGTCAAAATCCTCTGCAGCTCCTTCCGTGCTCTTTTCACAACAGGAAGAGTTTTTCCTGGGCATTTCTAAGACAAATACATGTCTGCAGCTTTACTCAGGCAGTGTTGTCATGCAGCTTGGTTTGTAAGTTGCTTTTATTAACAGATTTCAAACAGAAGCTATTGATTAGATTTTTTTTTTGTAATTCAAGTATCTCAAATGTACTTTTCTCAATAACATTTTTATTTTATCTTTAACGATGTCCTAATGACACCCAAAGGCGGACTCAGAAAGCATCTTTCTGTGTTACTGGCACTATATGTTCTTGAAAAATATCTCTTGGCAATAAATATGTGTATCTGACACAGCTTATGTAACTGAACAATAACAGAAAAAACATACAGAACACCACACTCATCTTCACAGCAAAAAGACAGAATAATTACTGAATAAAGATGAGGGTCTGTTGTCATACAAATGAGTCAAGGTCTCCCTTAGAAAGACTTGGATTTCCCTACCATCTCTCCATTTCCTCTACCTGTTTATCATTGCTGTTTTACGGGGAAGGCATAGATGACAAGTCATGAATGCATAGCAGGAGACCCGGATTTTAAAATGTAATTAATGCTCAAAACACACACATGAACATACTATAAATTCACTCCAGCTCTACAGTTTAACCATCATTGCCTCTTTCGGACGATCAACCATGAATATATTTTAATTAGCTAAAAAAAAAAAAAAACAATCCTGGTTTGATAAAAACAAAGTACAAAAACATAAGATAGGGCAGAAAAAAATCAGGCACAATCAACAAATGTATTTAAACTAAAAGAGTCTCACGTTCACAATTTTTTTTTAATAGTTGGTTCAAATTTATGAGTCTTTTGTTTTGAAGTTGCACGTCTTCCACAAAGGAAACAATTGTTCATAACACACAAAAAATAGTTTCAACGAAAAAAAGAAACACAGACATTTATCAAACCATCCACCCACCCACCCATCCCCTTTGGGGTCACGGGGATGCCAGAGCCTGTCCTGGCTACTGTTGGTCACAGGGGGGTACACCCTGGACAGGCCCATTTATCAAATATATAAAAATGATTTCTAAAATATTTGAAAATAATTTTTTCAATGAATGAAAAAACTATATATAAAGGCAAACATTGTGAGAAAATTACATTTATTAAGTTATTGTATTAAAAAAAGTAAACAAGCATACAAATGTATTATTTAATCTGCAGTGACCCAATATACTTAATAATATTGTATCTAAAAATAGATTACTATGGGCCCAGCAGCTGGGCTCATAGTAATCTATAGCCCGATGGCCTGGCAGTGCCACACCATAATGATAATAGATCAAGTTAGCTCGATTTTACTGGCATGAAAATCTATTTATGTAAATATATTCCTTATTTTGCGCAGGTCACGTGTGAAAAAGGAAAGGAAAAACAAGAATAATGACCTGATAGGAGGTTGTAATGTAAACGCAATCCCACAAAAAAGGTTTGCTTGATCAAAATCAATGATTTTTTTTTCCTAAATGGTTTTGTTTTAAGCTTTGACCAAATCATAAAAATAACTGATATTGTTCGATCGGTTAGTGCGTTTTATGCCCAGTCTTGAAAATAGTCATTTTGGAGGGGGGACTGTAAAGTAACAAACACGTTATGAGAAATGTTGTGTGAAAATGAAGGAAAAGCTCAAAGTGAGAGAAAAACCACCAGAGATTTGGTCTGAAGGAAAAGCTGCTTTTCCCCCCTCAGAAGTCAGAGACCCACCTCTCTCTCTTTCCTTTCTCTCTGTGTATGTGTGCCTCTCTCTTTCCCAGTGATGTCACCTCAGTCCTGTGAGAACGTTCATTCCACCCGCAGTGTGCGTCTCCAGCTCCTCTCCATAGACGAGCTGTTTGCCAAAAACGCAACAACCGACCATTACGCACAGACAAAGTGGAGCGCCTTTCTATCGGGGAACCTCTCCTTACACTTTGGGAACTTCTCCCTCTCGTTGACTTTTGGGAATATAGTGTGAGTCAGAAGTATCTAAAGGACTTATAATGAAGGAGCTGCGTCTTCGGGGGATGGATTCTGCCCGGGCTGCGCTCCGTTTGTTCTGTCTGGAGGGTTGCGCGCAGCCGCTTGTCATGCTCTAGTAAATCAGCAGTGCGCGCCCTGCAAAAAACTAATTCTGAAAAGGAAAAAACGGGGTGCAAATACAAAAAAAAAAAAAAAAAAGAATGATGCCAACAGACTGCATGCAGCAAGAATGGATTTAAACCATTTCAATCTGCTGGTGGAAAACGTCTCCAGTGATGAAAACGCCACCGACGCGCCGTTTATTTTGCCGCATACAGAGGCAGCAACTGCGCTCATCATCCTTGTGGTTACTGTGATCATTTTGGTGACTATTGTCGGCAATGTGCTGGTGATTGTGGCGGTGCTGACGAGCCGGGCTCTCCGTGCGCCTCAAAACCTTTTCCTCGTCTCTCTGGCATCCGCGGACATCCTGGTGGCCACGCTAGTCATCCCATTTTCTCTGGTGAACGAGGTCATGGGTTACTGGTACTTTGGAAGTACTTGGTGCGCCTTCTACCTGGCTCTGGATGTCTTGTTCTGCACCTCATCCATCGTGCACCTGTGCGCCATCAGCCTGGACCGCTACTGGTCAGTCACCAAAGCGGTGAGCTACAACCTGAAGCGCACGCCCAAGCGCATCAAGTCGATGATTGCCGTGGTGTGGGTCATATCTGCTGTCATCTCCTTCCCTCCCCTCCTCATGACCAAGCATGACGAGAGGGAGTGCCTGCTAAACGATGAGACTTGGTACATCCTCTCCTCCTGCATGGTCTCTTTCTTCGCCCCGGGTCTCATCATGATCCTTGTTTACTGTAAGATTTATAAAGTGGCGAAGCAGCGCTCCTCCACTGTATTCGTGGCTAAGAACGGCCTGGAGAGGCAGCCGTCTCAGTCTGAGACTTGTTTTGTCCGGAAGGACCGGTTCGAGGCTGAGAGCCCGAGCAGCCAGAGCTCCGGCAGCCAGCAGCAGAGGCAGGGCGAGCTGGATGACATTGACCTGGAGGAGAGCTGCTACTCCTCGGATACTAAACCGCGCCACAACCGCTTCACCAAGCGCAGGAAGGTGGAGGGCTCGGACTGCTGCCCGCCGCAGAGCTGCCGCCTCTCCTGGGCTTCAGCCCGGGCGTTACAGCCCTACCCGGAGCAGAAACACCCACCCGGGCGACAGCAGCTGGCAAATAAGACCAAAGTGGCCCAGATGCGCGAGAAGCGCTTCACCTTCGTGCTGGCTGTGGTGATGGGGGTGTTTGTGCTCTGCTGGTTCCCCTTCTTCTTCACTTACACCCTCCACGCCATCTGCAGAGACAGCTGCTACATCCCCGGCGCCCTTTTCAACCTCTTCTTTTGGATTGGCTACTGCAACAGTTCTGTCAATCCCATCATTTACACAATTTTCAATAGAGATTTCAGAAAAGCCTTTAAGAAAATCATATGCAGAACTTCAAAGCGCACATAAAAAGGGTGTTTACTTTTCATTTTTTGCCCCCAAAATGGGATCAGAAATGTATTATTATTGATGTAGTGTTTGGCCTCCACATCGTTTTACTGTAACCATCATTCTAATGAAAAAAAGTCCAGTGTTGTGTAGCAGTAAAGTCTTTAAATAAATGGAATCTAGTGCAGTAATGCAGGAATATTCAATGTTCTTCTCAATTGTGAGACTCCGATAGAATCATGAACCCAGAAATGAGGTAATAATTTATAACTTGGGAAATTGTAGCTTTTGCAGCACAAAAGGTCTTGCAAACATTTAAGGTAAAAATGATCTTAGCAGTTCAAAAGATCCTGGATCTCAAAGGCAGGGGCATACTTACCGTTAGGCAAAGGTAAATACAAGCTGAAGACTTAAAAAAAATATCTCAAGTCATTTCCAAGTCCAATATTATTTTAAATAATTACACTACTGCCCAATTATGCAGCCACAAGGGGGCCCAAGTTTTGTGCAGGTCCTCAGCACAGATAAATACAGGGTTGTGTCAGGAAAGGCATCCGGCATAAAAATCTCTGCCAAACCACCGAAAGCTGACTCACTGTGTTAACCCCTGATGGGATAAGTCAACAGGTGAACAACAAAAAAACTCAAATCACTAAAATACCTCAAGACTGTTCATATGAACGTGTTTTGTCCGACCCTGAGCGTGCATGAAGCATGTAGTTTATATATATATAAAATCATTCATTATTTGAATGTGATTTAACTTCTTAAATTTATATCAAAACATTTGAACTCTTGACATAAAAAGTGGAGTGGTGAAGAAGTTATTTGATGGATGTTCACTGCTCAAAGAGAAAGCAAGATGCTGATTTTCAGACAGAGTCCCGTTTGTTGAGGAAAACAGAGATTTAATCCTCACATGACTGGTGTAGCAGCAAGTGCATTTTATAACAAAAAAATCTATCAGACATAGATTGCAGCAGGCTGAAACAACACCAGGATTCCAGGTTCTTCACTGTTAGAGCCTCTCTTTCATTGCTGCAAGCCTCTCAACTATTTTTAAGTGAGCTGTCAAACTTACATAAGAGTCTGATCTCACTCCAACTCACACCAGAACAATGACCAGACCATGTGGAGAGTTTTGCACATTCAAAGCCATGTACACAACTTGCTCTTAGACTTTTTTGTCAGCAACTTGTGAGTTGACATTAAACATAAAAGTCTCTGATAAAAAGTGTTTTCATCATCATAGAATAAGAGTTTTTTTTTTCTGTTCTATGCATTATTGCTTGACTGGTGGTTGTAATATCTTCGCCGCTACCAACCAAATTACATGTCCATTTATTGATGGTGAAGCTTGTCTCGCTGTAAAAGAGGGGAGATTAGTATCCATCAGCCAAATCTCTCCTAAATCTCTGCTTACAAAAGCTGGAGTTTTGCAGGAAACCCAGCATTATTTTTACTTGAACTGTGCACAATAAAGAGCAGCAGCTTCAAATGCTGATTGTAAAACATGTTAAAAAATGGATGTTGAGGCAAGCTTTAGGAAAATGTGTGGCTATATTTAAACAGCAGCTTGTGATTAAATGCATAGTGCTTGCATGGAAATGCCTGCGCTTCTATGGGAAATTGGTGATTACTGAGTGGAGGGCTGACCACTTCCAGATTAGCCTATTGTCTTCACGGGGGTGCTGAGAAAAAAAATAAACTATTTATATCGTCTTAGGAATGCCTTCAAAGCACTCCTCCAGCTCAGTGGCGCCGTGCCAAAGATAATCACGCCGTCTGAGGGGTGTCATGCTCACAGAGAAATATCTGAGGTGGTTTTTGGTGAAGGATTCATAAGGGGCATTGTTTAAATATCACCAAGGGAAGCAGGAGGAAAGGTAGTTGCATGCTTAATTTCCTCTTGATCTGCACCGCTGTTTTATTTATTAGCAAGTTGAAGAGAATATGTGCTTCTGCAAGGGGGGAAACTCAATATCAAAGGGCTTCTGGAACTTTAGGAACAACTGAAAATCCAGCCGCACTCATAGATAAATTGGGATCTTCAGCTTGGACATCTCGAGCAGGAAGCGTAAGTTATTGCAGTCATGTCGCACAGATGTTACACTCTAATTCCTCCAAGGAGCGGTCTTCGTGTTTCATTAATCAAGCTCGAAATGTTTACATGAATGCTCATTTGTAATTTTCTTACTGACAGTGCACTGATTAGTATCTGGAAAAAAAACAAAAAAACTCCCCCGTTGAATCCCACTTCCCTGTAAAGTTGTTTTCACATCGGCTTTCCCCGCTGCAGCAGGAGCGAGGAAGCTCCCTTGACAAATACACCCATGTCCATGTTTTTTGCACAAAACAAAGCTTCTCATCGTGTTGCACGTTATTACTTTGCTTTTGTTTTCTTCTGCAGAAAAGCAAATTGGATACAGTGTTGAAGTCTTCATGGAATACACAACAAAAGTGTTGCAGTCAGTAAAAAACTTTACTCTCCTCAGTATTTGTGATTCTTGCAGAGCGCCAGATGTCAATGAACAAAAGGAAAGGGTACACACTGTACTGATCCACCCACCCCCAAAAAAAGAAAGAAATGAAAGTTAGTGAAGCAATCTTCTGTGTTCAACCTGGAGGTTGTGCGGCGTTGCTCCATTTTTGTAATGTGTGTACTTTTCCAACTGTCGTAGAGTTTTACCTTGTAGTCAGAGTGTCAGCAGACAAATCCTCACGGCGCCTTGATGTTCATCAAATAAACACTCTCATATTTACTTTGTGACTCAAGGCCGTTTTGATGCTGTTGAAGTGCAGTCAACACTTCCATCTGTCCTCCATTTCACCCAGACTGCAAACAACGTTGGAGAGATGAAGTCCCATGTCAGTGGTCCTCGGCCGCCCAAACTCTCATCGAAAGGTGTGGGATGATGAAGGGAAAAAGCTGTCTTTATAGCAGAAGAAGAGTTAGAGGTGCTTAAGGTCAGGGAGGAGAAAGCCTATTTGTGCTCACAACGGTTAGAAAATAAACGGTTGTTAATGTTTCGTGATGAGTGCAGCACAAAAAGAAAGACAAGAAACAGTTTCTACTTGTCTGCTCCATTACTTTGTCAGTCGCTGCTGTATCTGCGGATAATTGCTTTTTTTCAATTGTCGGAGGCAAGATAAGGCGCTGTTGGAGAGCAAGGCCAAGATTCAGAGAGAAGAGCCGTTTTGTTATTAGTGTAAATCTGCTGGTGTCAAGTCAGGGTGGGACTGCAGCTCAGCCACTTCAGCTTTGCCTTTTTTCTGTGTCATTGCGGTGGTGTCAAAGTAAACCAGACACATGCCAAGACCGCACTTACATAACGAGGCTTTGCGCTTGAAGGTGCATGCTTACATCCTGCACGTCTCGACAAACTACCTTTTTCATTGTGTTTTGGAAACAGCATTATTGTGAGACAGAGGTTTCAGGCTTTGCCACTCTGGTTCTGTGGGTGGGTGATCCACGGCGCTGAAGAATTGAAGCTGGATCCAAGAAAATACAGTCTGTGCTCACATCCTGTAGTTTCCTCCTTCAAGATGAACATGAACTTGGTTGCCTTTTGTTTTTTCTCTGCCTTAAAAAAGGCCTAAATATTAAATAATCTGAAACAAAGAAGAAAACTGGCAAATACATTTGTAAAACTGAAATGATTTCACTTTATTTAAACAAAACAGTCCCCTCTAAAAACAATAAAACTGTAAAAATCTCACAATGTGTCAACAAGGTGCAATTTCTGCAAAAAGTTCAAAAAGAAATTGTAAGTCAGTGTAGATTAAAAATGATAAATAACATTTTTACTTAACAAAAAACTTTTTTTTAAACCTGAAATAATTGTTTTTTGCAACAATGTTTAAACTTTGTGACCTGTTGGCTGGTGTGCAGTAAGTAGCTTTTCTGTGATCACTTAAAAGATATATAAAAATTGTCCCGATTGATGAGTAACTCAACAACTTAAGTGACCGGTGCATCGGAAAGTGCAAAGTTATAAAATGTATAATTTTGTGGATTCCTTTGTAAGAAAAAAAAAACATATTACTATTTGAGGGAAAAACATAACATTTTTAGTTTGAAAATAATGTCTGACATTTTAGAAGAAGGAAGGATCAGACAGTTATTTGAGTTTGTTCCAGTCTGGAATAAAAATAAAACACTCATTTTGAATGGGTAATTTATTTTTAATGTTGTTCATAACACTAATAGGGCTGATAAATGAGCTATTCAGACTAAAACTCAATTCAAAATAATTTTCTATGTGCACATTGCAAAGATGTCTAAGTGTTTCTCAAATTCGATGTAAATCAGAAGCAGATTGACTTTTTAATGAATATAAAAATGCAATGAAAGCAATTTGTTCTCTTATCACTTTCACAAATCTAATTATAGATTCACATTAAGTCCTGAATAAAATCAGCTAAAATAAAGTCTTTGATTCTATGCTGTAAATCATGTTTTGAAATGGTGGACTAAAACTTTTATTTAAAAAAAAAAAAAAAACTTGTGAGATGTAACTTTTAGAAAGGATCTTTCTTTCTAAGGCACATAAGTGGAGTGGCGCTGAAAAATCTAATCTATTTTAATCAATTACTAAAATGGTAAATCTATCAAATTTACCAAACATTGATGCCGGGTGTCTTTCTTGTCTTAGTTCCAAACAATCGTAAAAATGGATCAACACACTTTAAAATGTATTGTTGGTTTTTTTTTTATAGCTCCCCATTCAACGGTTTTTAACCAATTTGTATACATATTCCTCTTTTGGATTGCCAGGGAGATGGCTGTGGAAGCCGTTTGAACCTAAAACTACATACATATAATGGTTGGGTAAATGTGACTCCGAATGTTGACATCTCAAAACTTCAACTCAAAGCAGAATTGAGCAACTAGTCACAGATTTAATGGTGGCTGTTCAGTCAGTCGTCAAAGCCAGCATCTAAAAATTCAACATTATTGGACAAAATTATCTGCATGAAAAATACACTCCCCAAGGGTATGGATAGCTTGCAAAAGCACTGTGAAGTACTGCGTAACACAATAGAATCTACAGCGTTTTCTTTTACAGATGAACATTTTGGTGGTTTCTACTAAAACTTTTAATCAGTTCTTGACACATTTTTTTCTCTTCTAATGGTTTTCCTCCTCTAATATTCTTGATGTATAAGAAATTCTTTGAAATATATTTATATATTACTTTTTTTTTGTTTGTTTGTTTTTTTTTTTTTTTCAGCCCCTGCGACAGACTGGCAACCAGTCCAGGGGTGTACCCTGCCTTCGCCCATGAGTAGCCGGATTAGGCTCCGGCAACCCCGTGACCCTGAAAAGGATAAAGCGGATTGGAAAATGAATGAATGAATGAACTTTTTTTTCATTTTAAATGAACTAGAACAAGTTGCATTACTTGATACAAACAAGTATTCATTGTTCTTCTAAAATGACATAGTAAAGCTACAAAAATGATAAAAATGTTTCAAATTGTTGCACAAAACATATTTTTGCACCATGTATTTGAAAATAACAGCAGGCACTTGGCTAAAATGAAAACCCAAAAGGCCAACACTTTGAAGGCTTGTGTCCAAAGTTAAGGAACGACTTGCATGAAAGGAGAAGCACAAACTGGTAAATATGCCATATAGGTGCCAACAGAAGAACCATCTTTTCTTAAGTAGGAACTCAGTAAATGCAAATTATTTCAGCCTTTTTGAAATTCCCCTCACTGATATTTTTAAAAAAATCACTCGTGACCATATACAATTAAAATCAGGGGCTTTATTTTAACACGTCAGTTGTTGAATGAGTTGATTCCAATAGTGGAGGTTGTGCACTGTAAGTCTTTCAGGAACATAATTTAAATTTACACATTTTACACACCCATACCAATGATTAATTAGATAGTTTTCTTTTTTTCACAGTTACTTGAGATGGTCCAGGTTCAAATCCCGGACAAGACCCCAAATCATGTTGCACCCCTGTCTAGGGGATTGTAAAAGGATGTAACACAAAGGGGAGGACAGAAACAAATTAAATGTCCTGACGACTCCAAAAATAAGACCCCAGTTTATTATTATTATTACCCCAGACAGGAGGGGTGGGGTGTTAAAATTGAAGATGATCTGTGTTTTAATACTGCTCTGGAGACCCTCGGCCAATCAGCTGCTCTGGACAATTGGGCACTCATCTGCAAATAAAGATGACAGAAGAAAAGAAAAATAAAACCTCCCACTCTAACAGAAAATACAAAAGAAAAAAAAGACAGAATTTAGTTTGTAGTATATGGAATTTGAAATATAGTTGGAACAAAAAGTCCATGTGAATAAACATGGACTAAAAATTGACATTTTCATGTTGTTTGTGAATTTATTTGTTATTTCTCAGATTTTTATTTAGGTATTTAATCCCGATGGGAGACTCTTTGTGAAAAGGATTGAGCTTTCATCTCATTAATTATAAGGTAAAATAACAACAAATAGCTATGTTTAATCTACTTAATTCTGTAAAAGAAACATGTTATTTGTAAAGCCAGAATTTAACCTTGTCATTTTGTTTTACATTTTATCCAGAAAGCTTAAAATGCCAGTTTAAATCATTCCACAAAAAGAAAAAAAAACTCCACCTATGTTCTAGTCTTCAGCAGTAAACTTCAGAGGCACACTAAAATGCCTTTTAACTGTTGAATGGACGTCAAATCACTCACAGTCCTGAATCTTGAGATATGACACTGGGAAATGGCAAAAATGTAAACAGCAGATTGCTTCTCCATATAATTCTATAAATGCTTGCAAAAAGAACAGATTACCAGGAAGCTTCAGTGTCATCTATAGCTGTCTTGCAACTGTGGTTTTTAGATGGTTATATGATGGAGTTGTGGAAGACCTGACACAAGCAAGACTAGATGGAGAGCTGTTGAGACGGGGTAATGGAAAAAAAAATAAATGACTAGATTATGTGCATTCTCTGTAGAAAATGCATTTCATAACTTATTTTCTGAAAAGCTTGGCATTGTATTGGTTTAAAATGAAACCGCTAAAGTTCCTAAGAATAGTCTAAAGCTTTAATAAACTTTTACAATGTTATGAGCACTAAAGTAACTAGATAACAACTAAATAAGCTGTACACATAGTATAATTTGGAAGCCAAAATAGCTTACGTGAAACAATACTTGCATAGTACTTTTATCAGCTAAAGTAATTACAGTTTTTTCAATTAGCCTAATGAAAAATTTAAGCAATGACAATATTCTGGATACTAGCTAAATTAGCTTAAAAAAAGAGCAATGTCAACATTAGCTCAATAAACCAAGCAAATATATAGTTGCGGCTACATTTTCTAAACAGACTAAACAGAATTTTGCGAGACAATTTGTTCTATGCTTAAATAAAAGCTAAATGCAAAATTAGCAAAAAGAAAAAAAAATACCGTAAACAAATCAAAACAAGGCAGAATGACAAAAATGAATTATAACAAAACATTCCAAAAAAAGTTACCTTTTTTTAAATAAAAAATAAAAAATAAATCAAATATGGCACTATAAGTTACTCCAAAGAAAGTTACCAATTTTTAAACAATTGATATGATAGCATCCTGTAAACTTGAGGTGAGCATGCAGGTCTAAATTTAGACGCAGGTGCTCATTAAGGCCGCCTGCAGAGCCTAATCATGCACCTGAGTGCAGGACACACCACATTAGCTAACAAAGCAACTGTTGCACATTAAAACCACAGAAAATAAATGCAGAGGAGTTACTTTTGTTTTGCTGCAGTCAAAAATCTCCAGATTAGATTAGGCACGAAACTGTCAACCTTTAAAATGTATTTGAATTCTTTTTGCAGAAATCAAAGGGACATCCGTTCTTGGACCATAAGGGCTTATGGTTTAAATTGTGTAATTGGCAGTTCTTTAATTAGAAAGATGTGTGAAGGGTTACTTAACAGCCTATATTTTGCAACAACGAGAAGAAAAAAAGATCACCACCCACTCCACCCTTTTTAATTGGAGGTTCAAAGCTTTATTTTCTTGAAATAAGTTGAGCAGTTTCTAAACTGACAGAGTCTCCGTGTTTTTTTGATTTTTTGTATGAATTTTCAGACAAAACAGTCAGCGTCTGTTACTAAATTCACAACAGTTTAATGAGACAGCATAATAATATCCTGGAGCCAGCCTGGTCACAACTAAAGATGAAATGCTCGAGAGAGGGACACCCAGCAAGTCAAAATGTTTAACGAAGACTGTCTGCTTTCAAAGTTGTGTTTTTTTTTCACTGTTTTGACATAATGACCCTCATGTTTTTCTCTCATGTCGACCTCAAGCTGGAAAATGTGCATTTCCTACACTAAAGCGGATAAAATCCAACACCTTTTCTTCCCCTGTGTGGTTGAATTTAACATCCAACACTAACGGAGTTAGGGTGCCAATTTGTGAACTTCATTGAGTTATTTTTAGAGTTGATGTCAAAATGGTGTTCAAATTGTTGTAGACCTGTCAGCTCCATAACAGGCTGAGTGATCATGTTCCAACTCCTGACAGGCATGTCCATTTGATCAGTTTTAGATAAAAATAGAGGTTCAATTACATCACTTTTGACATGAACGACAAAGAACGCACAGCTGAAAAAATGCCATTAAATAAGCCCAATACAAATCAATGGGTGATGTCCATCTCATTTGTATGGCCGCTCCTCATTTGATGTCCTCCACTGCAGGGCTTTACCTGCTATAGACTCCCACAGTGAACCTAAAAAATAATGGAAGGTTTGCCTTCATTCAAACAGCCGAAATCCAAAAACTGAAGTTTAATGGTCTATATACTTCTTTACATGTGCTCTGTATACTTGGGAATATTTCTGCAGTGTCATACTAAGAATCCATTTTAAAGTTCAAGCTGCGTTTGTAGTGCAAAAACTGTGAGCGATTCAGTATAAAGACAGAGGATAACTCATAGAACTTTTTCAGTTCTTGGGGGTGAGCACAAGTTTATAAAACTTTAAAGACCCACCCATGAAAATGGTGTTTTTGGTGTTCTTTACATGCTCTAGTGGCATTTTTCTCATGATAGACGACATATATAAAGACTAAAATTGCTTTTCTGAGTATTTCTTCATTCAAATCGTTGTGATTTAGGATCAGACCAAAAAAATGTCATTTTGAAAATATCATATTTGGGATGTAGAAGCTGCAATTGGTGGGTCACAAACTCTCTGCTCCACTGCATTCCGATGCATCCACTTTCAGACAGTTAGATCCATGTACGCCTTTGTTTTCTTCACCTAAGCTGGCATCAAAACTTTATAGCTGGAAAGCCCCAATATTGCTCGTCATTTTTGTTGCACCGCTAATGTTATGTTGTGGGCGTGAGGGGCTGTAAGTTAGCAGGAGAGAGTGTAAACAGATGGATGATGGGAAATGATGGAAGGCTTACTCTGTGCCAACAATCCCACCCACAACTCAGAAGCAAATTTCTGAAACTATGTCCTAGAAAACGACTTTTGCCTCAAAACTGCATAATCACAAGTAGTATCCCAGTAGTTAGGTGGCGTAGCTGTCCAGTTAGGGATTATTATAGACACAAAGACCTTTTTAGCTTGGATTTCTAGTTGAGTGCTAGATTTCTAGTCTGAACATGTAACTCCTCTTTTTGCCCTCTTTACAATGACTATTGATTTGTCTTAAAACCTTGTCTGACACTCGGTCAATCATCAACAGTCTCACTTCAACTTTGCTGGCTGTCTCTGTCTTTTAGGCGGTGAAGCAAACACTTTCTTTTTCAGTCTTTACCAAATTCCAAGGATTTAAAAAATGTTTCAAACTCTGTGACAACCCACAGAAGATAAGGGCTCTGAGCACAGCTCTTCATAAAGGAAGTCCGAATTTATGACAGTTATTTTGACTGGTGTTTTCAAGATACACTTATCTACTTGGCTGGTTTCAGTTATAATACAATCAAAAACAATCCACTCTGCTTTGCAAGTTTTAAAGTTCATTGAAATTGCAGTGTGGACAAAACCTACTGACCATGCATGTCTGCAAGGTTAAAAAAGGGTGTCCCATCTGTAAACATGATGAAATGAGAAGATAAAGGCTATTGTGTTCAGGTCAGATGACTTTTCTTTCCCATTTTCACATCCCCCCCTAACTAAGTTTTATGAAAAGTAAGGAGCATTCTCATTATTGCTTTATGCCAGATAACCTTTGGCTGAAATTATGGACAAGCGTCTCATAGTATCTCATAGTACCTACTTTTCCAGTTTCTTAATGTGTTTGCTTTTTTATATTTCTGGACATTACTTTTGTTTTCCAAAACGTTCCAATTATATTTTGTTTTACTTTTGTTTTTAATTATTTGTTTTAATTTGTTAGTTGTTGTTGTGATCTTTAATGTGTTTTGGTGGTGACAACATTTGGTGAGTGATTTGGTGGTACGATTTGCACTTCAAGGCCACTGTAGTCAGAGGGCGTGTACCTCATCCCACATCTGTCTCGCTGATAGGACTGGATCCTGCAGACTCTGTTAGCCTGAAATAGTTGAAGTACAGAAAAAAATACATGCTCTTTGGTTTGCATCCACTTACAAATGTTGAATCTAAATGCAGCAACTACTTCATTTGTGCTTTGCATGTCTCTCAAAGTCCCAACAAGACGATATATGTGTACATTCTGGTGCTCGCCTCAGTCTTGCACTGGAACAAATAAGTCAGATGGGGATGCATGCTGCTCATCTCCTCTTTGATATTACTGGCAACGTCTGCAAAGACACACTCACCTTTAACACCCTGTAATGTGTTTGTCCATTCCAGGCACAGCCATATACACCATTAACAGCTGTATGACCTGCATCATAGGGGGAACTTTGATGCCTGAAAAAATGGAGGAGACTGATCTCTCCATTATGCCATCAAGATGTGTCCCAGCTGCATAAGAAGGGCAAAATATAGAAATACAGACTTGTATTAGAGTATTTGGAAAACATATGCAACAGTGTTTAAGGGCTGTAGGCTTATAAAAGCATTTTTAATTTTTTTAGAGATCTGTTACTAAAAAAATAAATAAATACAAAACTTAAAAGGAATCTCAACTCGCTCCAAAAAGTCGCTGAAACAACAAAAAAACCAATGCTTCCAGCTGTAAGGAAAAGGCTGAAGTATCATCTGCAGAGTTTTAGCTGGCAAAAAAATAACCCCTCTCCACATTTATCCTCTGCTTGTCCAGCATTTGCTAGTCTAAGACAGATTGGTGCAGATATCCCAGGGCTTGCTTCTGCTGGGAGCCTCCAAGTACAGTGAATGAATCTGTATCTTTTCAGGAAGGAGTTCCAGCTCTAAAACATTCAGTTTGTACACTTTGTGCATCCGTTTAAAAACCAGGAGTCCCTGTTGTGCAGAAGATGATGGAAATGATCAGTTTTTAGTTCAAAAGTCCTTTTTTGCTGGTTTTTTTTTTCTATTCTTGGGAATTGTATTACTTTCCATGTACTTGCGATAAAAAGAAGCAATAGTCTGGGGCTCACATCTGTGTGTTACACCTCTGCACAAGAAAGATATGTTGGTCATTACAACAATTGCATTCTCCCACATGTGGGCTTTCTGGCATTATAACAGTTTTGAAAAGAGTCATTCATAAAGTGTGAGTAACCGCCTCGTAATCTAGTGGAAACTGTTAAAATGCCGGAGCAGCTCCACAGCTTTCCTAATCCTGGATATGGGAGTGTTTTTAAGCCCTTGAAAAAAAAAAAATGGATAACAAGCTTTTATTCCTGTTCTTAAAGGATCAAGTTCATATTACTCTGTGTATGAAATGAAATAGTTTAGGGATTAACTCTAGATGACAGTACTCTTTCTATTAAACTTGATCATTTTTGACCTTGAGAAATGATTATATTTTCACAAGTTCTGATCAATATTTTTGCTTTGATGTGAAAGGCAGATAATTCATGAGATTCCGCAGCTTCCCTCGACTAAAAGGAGTGATTTGTTTTTTTCTCCACATCCGAGTTTGATCCCTGTTTCGGAGGATTAAAAGAAAAGACAAAATTGCAAGTGCAGTGTTCTGCTGAATACAGCTTATTGCTGTTAAAGAGGCAGATATTTCCCCGAGGAGACAATATCAAAAGAGGGCAAACGGAAGAGTAAATATTAGACTTCAGATTCATCCGATGATCAGAAACACGATTCCAAAGAAAAACAATATTGCTCCACAACTGCTGTGTAAAGAAACAGCTTCTGCTGACACTGTCATAAAAGGACATAAAAAAGCAAAGCATTGTTTTCCATACAGTCTACAAAGCTGCCAAAAAAAAATGGACAAACAAATCAATATCACAATTTTTTCACTTTATTTTACTTTAGTAACAGCCTGTGGTAAATTAGAAACTATATTTATGATTTGCATTTTCAATTATGGCTCCAAAGAAAAGCTGCTACAAAGTTTGCAACAAAAAAGAGACATTTTGATTAATTCCTAGAACCGTTCTTTGTAAAAAGGGAGTCTCTTGAGAATTGGGCTCTTTTTAGAGAAAGTGCAAGCGCAAAAAACTTTGATTAGAACTTAAATTAGATTTTTTTAAAAACAACCAAACAACTAAAAGTGCTGTTGAATAAGGTGTCTGGAGCAAAAGAGGGCAGACTAATATAGAGAGTAAAACTGGTAAGCTCAGACAAGTCGAAATGAGAAAAGTAGTAGAAATGTTCACTGAAACTTGAAGTAATGCAGGTGATGAACGCTAACACAGAGGAACCGTGCAATCAAATACAGAACATAAGAAACAAGATGCAGAAAAAAAGAGAAAAAAGCCATAACTTTATGAGAATAAAGTCGAAAAATTCTGAATGCAATTATAAGTTAAAAAATCAATATTTTACAAGAATAAAGTAAAAACTGTATAAGTTTTACATTGAGAATGCATGATCTTTTAGTTAACCATTTATGAGGCAAAAGACTGTTTACTAAGAAAAATAGAAACAAAAACAAAGACCCACCATCACGTTTCAGAAAATAGGACAGAGCTCATTGTAAGCAGGTACGTAAGCTTTGGTTTAACGAATAAGGAAATAGTAAGTCTTTTAGTGAGTCAGCATTGTTTTATTAGAAGGCTAAGGACATTGTAACACTGGGCGTCTTCAGAAGAGGAAGATTCTTGGCCCACAATGAGTGGATTTTCACTGTCAGCTGCAGAGGTCCAAATGCATTACGGCACACAGATTCCCATAATAAACTAAAGCCTTATGGCATCACCATTAAATGGCTGCATTGATTAATTTAGTCAACACAAAATATGGATGGAGGCTTACATTAGCAACTTCATTTTCAAAAAAAGCATGGCTTTTTCCTTGTAAAATTACAACTTTTTTTTTTCATAATTTAACAACTTTATTCTAATAAATGTTTGACTTTTTTCTCATAATGCCCCAACTTTAAACACATATAGGATTAACTTAAGAACTAACTTAAAGAAAGAAAAAATAGGAAATGTTTCCACAAACATTCTACCTTTTAACCCACCGGCCCATTTTTCCATGTCCAAAAAAAAAGCATTAATTCCAAATTTACAACATGTTTTGGTCTTTGCCATAGGCTTAATCAATCTCAATCTAAGATAAAAAAAAAAAGGTCACTTACATTGTTTTGTCAGTGCTCAACCTAAAACATACTTATAAAAGTCTGGAGGGGGAAGTTGCATGCTGTTCGATCTAAGCGACTGCAGACATAAAAGTAGAGACCAATCACGTCAGCGCAGCCGCACCTTCTCTAGCCCTTCCTGAAACCCTCGAGGAACAGGAAATCACGTAGGTCACACACAGAAATCCAAGTTCTCACAAGTCTAAGACTCGTCCACAGTAATCTGAGCTCAGGAAGGAGACTGTTTTGTTTTCTGGCCATCTCTCTTGAGCACCCATGGAAGAGGATGGGGGTGGTTTGAAAATGTTGCTGCATGGACAGTGTAGAAAAACTCCAAAGGGTAACAGGAAGTAATAACTCAAAGCAACAAGCTGATTGAAGGCGACTGCTGAAGAAAGAACAGCTGTGTAGGACAGTGGCCTCTGCTTTTACTGGAGCTGCTCAATTCCACTGTGGTATCCAAATAAATGCATAAGAAAAATAAAACATGGATAATGAAAGTTTGCTGATGGCACCCCAAGGAAATAGCCCTACAGAGAGAACAACACAAACACAGAGACTGTTTATTTTTAGGACTTTTGACCCCTTTCTGCTGCTTCAGTTCTCCTTCATTTTTATGTTTATCTCCTGGTTAATCGCTTTACAAAACAGTTCAAGCTTTACAGTTAAAAATATGGGTCAAATTCAGATTTGTTGTGGTGTTTCATAAACAAAATATTATGGAAAATATGAAACCAATATATTCAATATACACTGTTCAAAAGAATAAAGGGAGCACCTAAACAACTCAATGTAACTTCAAGTTAATCACACTTGTGGACCGGTATTCAAACTGACTAATTATGAAGCTCCTTTGTGCAAGGTGTTCCAGAGCCCTACAAAATGACCTCCAGCAGGTCTCAAACGTGCGCGCGTCTGCTCAGACTGTGATAAACAGACTCCATGAGGGTGGTATGAGGGCCCAACTTCCACAGGTGAGAGTTATGCTTCCAGCCCAATTCCGTGAAAGACTTTTGACATTTGCTAGAGAACACCAAGGATTGGCGAATTTCAAACATGACCAGTTTGGCAGCGAGTAAGTAATTGTTTGGGGTGCCCCATGTGTTCACCAGAGGCAGCCTGGCTGCCATTAGGTACCGAGATTAGATTCTCAGACCCCTTGTGAACCCATATGCTGGTGCGATTGGTCCTGGGTTCCTCCTAATGCAAGACAATGCTAGACCTGATATAATGAACTGGCCCTGCCGTTCCCCTGACCTGAATCCGATTGAGCACATCTAGGACATCATGTCTCGGTCCATCCACCAACACCAGGTTGCACTGCAGACTGTCCAGGAGTTGGTGGATGTTTTGGTCCAGTTATGGGAGGAGACACCCCCCCACCCCACCCCCACCCCCCACCCCAAGAGCTTCATTTCATCAGAAACAAACCCAGGGAAGTCGCACAAGCACGTGGAGGCTACACACACTACTGAGCCTCATTTTGACTTGTTTCAAAGACATTACATTGAAGTCGGATAAGCCTGTGGTGTGCTTTTCCACTTTCATTCTGAGTTTGATTCCACATCCAGACCTCCACCGGGTAATACATGTAATTTCAATTAATAATTTTGCTTGTCTTGTCAGCACATGCAACTATGTAAAGAATAAAGCATTTATAAAGAATCTTTCATGTTTAGGTATAGGATTACTGCTCACTGGAAATCTAGAGGCATGATAGGCATTACCTGGCTGTGAATATGTATCAGGTAGATTTATCAGTATCTGGATTTCGCAGTGAAACATCAGTCTTTCACATTCTAAGTGAGTACTTGCGTGGAGGAAAAGGCTGTTGAGAGCTGGGTATTTGGCATTGATCTTTCATCTTGCTTCAGTTTGCTAACACAGCCTGAATGCAAAGAAGGAAAAAAGCTATCTTGATTCTCTTGTTTCATTATATGGTTGGATTAATATTGTGGTTCTGCTTGACCTGCTCTAATAGTAATAAAAAAAAAAAAAGAAACGATGTTTTCTACAAAACTTTGATTAATGCTTTAACTGTCAAAATGATTGCTCTGCTTTCTACAAGTTTTTGGACCCTTTGGGAGTTTTCATAATTTTTTCAAGTTTAAGCTTTCGTATATTATTAATGCACCATTTTCTCATGAATCAAGGTGCAGGTTGGCACACCAAAAAAGTGTACTGAAAGGTTCTGCAAATGGGATTTACAAAGGGATGTCAGCTGTGCTACAGTAACAAGAAATAATTGATTCTTTCTCCAAAAGGATTTTTAAAAGATTCACAACGTACTGGAAAAAAACATTAAAAAAAATCTTTAGCTTTTTAATAATTAATTTACTTTGGAGTAATTAGCAGTGATGACTCAAAACTGTTGTGACATTCACATGTGTTGGTGAGAATTTAGCTCACTGGGTGTAGCACCCTGTCTGGTAATTGATTTTAAATTCAAGGCTAGTCACTGGAAATCTGGATTAAAAAAACAAAGTTTTAGCTAAGCAGAAAGAAGACTAGCTCTTAAAAGGCAACAGTTGGACAGAACTTTACTTATCACAAGCAAAACAATAACTAAATCAAATATCCTAATCACAAAGATTTACCTGATAATAGTTATACTGAGCAATCGGCTCATTTAAGATCAACAAGGGCAGTTAAAATACATTTACTAACTAACCACAATTTTAAAACTTCATTTTTCCCTTTAAGACCACTTCTGATTACCAAAAACCCGCTGAGTGCAACAAGAGGAAAATATTTTGGTTCAAATATGCTGACTTTGTGTTAAGTTTAAAACTAATTTTAAGGTGAAAAAAAGTAATAACAGAGTGATATGCGACACTGTGACAAGTTTAAATCTAATTTGTCAAAAGTTTAAAAGCTGTGGACAAAGAATTTTTAATGCATTTCCTTACCTGCCCACTAGATGTCATCCTTTTGATCTGTTTGTCTTGAGTTGCAGAGGTTGTGTGCAGGACACTTATGAGAGCTGGAAGTCATGGGGATGAGATGTGCTGTAGATGTGACAGCAGAGTTCAGCTTTGACCTCCTTCTTGTGTGACAAATGAAGTCAGACAGGAATCTCTATAACCATGATGTTTGCAGATGACAGTGAGAACTTTAGAGTCAACAGTCCAGAGATACAGAGTGTGGGAAAGAGGTGAAGAGGTGTGCATAGCAGACCTGAAGATGTTGAAGTTCTCTTTTGAAGTGACAAGGATGAATAGGATCGGGAATTAACACGTCAGAGGAATTTTATGTGAGATGTTTCGGAGATCATCGCAAGGAAGCAGATTGAGATAGCGTGAACATCTTCAGAGGAGGAGCAGTGATGATCTGAAGATGAAACTACCAAGAAAGAGCCATAGAGGAAGACCAAAGAGGAGGATCATGCATGTAGTCAAAGAGAACATGAGGGAGGTTGGTGTGATTGAGGAGGAGAGCAGGAGATGAAGGCAGATTATTCTCTATGGCGCCCCCTAAGGAAGCAGCCAAAAGTCAAAGTGGAAAAAGATGCCCTGTTTTCACAACAGACTTTCAAACTAACAAACATTTCCAGGTTTGCCCACAGATATGTGTAGATAACATTTGCAGTATTAGATGGTTAAATTCTAACTTTGAATTCAACAAATGAATTACCAGTTTTTCATCATAACATTTCTGAAGGCATGCTCAACACCTGAACTCAACAATTGTTTACAAATTCTTGCCAAAAGTTTTATGAATGATGATAATAAATTTAAATGTCATTTCTCTGATATTTTGTCAAACTTTTCTTTGTAATTGTATGTCAGCTACACTTTTTGAATAAAAAAAATGGGCCTTGGAGCTGCAAGGACTGTAAAAAAAAACATTCGGAAGTTTATGCTGGAAATGACATTTAATAAATCACAAAGGACATATTTCTATACTTCACTGACTATTTGGATTGTGACCAAGAAGACGCCCATGCGCGTTTGCAAAACTGTCCAAAGTATGTTAAATGATGAACGTTTGATTTGCTCTTTAGACAGCGTCCTGAGGGAAACATAAAAATGCATTGTCAGTACAGACAAATTCCTGCGGGAATGGCTTCAGGGTTTAGTTACTATAATTGTAAAACATTTATGAAATGCACAAGAGACAAGTGTAACAAGCGTAAACATTCCTAAAAGGAAATCTAAAGTTGGAGAAACTCTGATAAATAAAAAGTTTCTTTTTTCTATTGAATAATTGTCAGATCTACTTTCTTTGGAGAACTTTTAAAGGAAACAGACGAGGAATACTAGTTTGACTAGTTTGATTTAGTGTAGTCATTGGTTGTCTTCAAAAAAGCATTGATTATTTCGAAAGTTTGGATGTTTTCATGAGACTAGGGTCCAAAAATGCCCAAAAAGATTGTCCACCATCTAACATCATAGATCCGTTACCTGTGCTTCCTCACGATTCTCCTCGTCTACCAAGAAGACTTTTTGTGCAAACTTTTTCTTGTTTTATGCTTTTTCTGTCAAAAAAAAGTTTCATGTGTTTTGGTCTGTTTCACATTGTACATTTAAGAGTGGATCAAACTGCCTGGAAGTTTCATTCAGATAACATTGGTAGTTTGGAGGGCAACGGAGACAATGAAAGATCATCAGTCATGTATCATGTATAGATACCTGCTCGCATTTCTGCTCCTTTGCCTTTCATTTTTTGGGTTATTTTTTTCCCATAATGCATAGCTTTTACCAGTGTCTTTGCTTCATTTACATTCTGTCTGTTTGCATTCCCTCTTAAATAAAACAGCACCAGGGTTCACTTGTAAGCAAACTGAGACCTCCATGTATCCCTGTGGACCACAGCTCACTTGTTTGGTCAGCCCCAGAGGTCTGTTGAGCTTTCACATCTGCAGAATAAAGAGTCAAACTTCTTGTCTGGACCAGTCCAGACTTGTAATTGCTCTGAAGACACTACTGCAACTTTTTTACATTTGCAGAGGTTAGCTCCACTATTTTAGTAATTGTTAATGAGTATTAACCCTTTGATTATCAAGCAATGCGGATATGGATTCTAGTAAGGAGTTAACTGTTTCTACATCTTAAAAAAAGTGTTTATTGCCACAATAAGTAGACTTTTAAAAACCACAAAGCAGGAAAGATGTGTAATTTATTCCTG
The DNA here is from genome assembly GCA_036245035.1 of Adrianichthys oophorus. Classification (NCBI taxonomy): domain Eukaryota; kingdom Metazoa; phylum Chordata; class Actinopteri; order Beloniformes; family Adrianichthyidae; genus Adrianichthys; species Adrianichthys oophorus. The sequence goes on along the minus strand of BSAI01000162.1, from coordinate 10,012,698 downwards.
AATTCATTGGATTTGGGGGGAAAACAAAGAGAAGATCTAAATTGTGTTGTGCTATTTTAATCCAGTTATGTGGAGCAGAAGGGAAGCCTTCCTGCTTGAGAAGACATGCGTGACCAAAACCTTGCTGAGTTGTGATGTTGTGACGTAAATGCGTGTGCTGTGCTGTCTGGCAGCTAAATGAAAGGGGGCTGAATACAGGGGCATCAACCTTTGTTTCAGGGAGGTGACGCAGAGGGGACAGCCTGTGTAGCCCGCTAAAGGTGGAATAACACTTACTAGTGACCTTGGACAGGATTTCAGTAAAATAGCAGGAGAAAACTGCTTATGGTGTAAAAATCATATGTTCTTCCCTTGATTTAAAGAAGCTGTCATTTTCCTTCAAACAAGACTTTTATCAAATAAATAGATCTTTCTGGAAGTTGATCCAACAAACCCCCAGATTATAATTATTAGTAATTGAGAGGAATTTTGGTCAAACATCTTAACTTTTGTTATTGTGTATTTGCCGTTGCAAATTAAAAATGTATTTTTATCAGCAAAAACTCCACAATTCTAATTCCATTTTCCCATCTAGGTATTCATTTATTTTTTATTTTTCTAAAGTTGCTTTCACTGTATTTTTGTTTTAAATGAAACTGAGTGATGGGACTATACCAAACATTTTAAAATTTGGCATTAAAGTGATGAATTGATTTATGGATTGAGCTGAAGGTGGAGACAACAGCTGGAGGCTTCTCGTCATGTTTACAATAAAAATACGTCCAAAAATGAAGCTATGGCGTTTTCTTTTTTGCATTAAGAAGCTCCTGATTTGACAGAGATGTGCATCTTTTTCTTTGTAACATGATTATTTACACCACAATGTTTATCTCCTTAGAGCCAATTTCTGCTGCACAGCATCCTTTTTCCCGTTGAAGGTGAAGATTTTTGTCACGCTAACTTTTTTCTTTTGTTTTCACCAATGGGCCCCTGTTCTGTGACGATACATTATGCATGAGTTGGGTTGCTTCGAACACAATGCCTGACGATGACAGCATTGTGGAAATGTATTGCATTTTTTTTTCTTTTGGATTAAATGCAAATTTATCAATAAGGATGTCGCTACACCTCCTGGAGATTATCCAAACCGCATTTTCCTACAGGTGTCTATGGTGGGTAAACCTAAAACGCTGGCCACATAGCAAATAAAACCCCATGAAATGTATTTCTCGATCCATAATTGAAGGAGATCCATGGTTCTATTGTGGTATTCACACTGCAGCGGACACAGACAGACAGAGCGAGAGGGATAGAGAATGTTATCCGGAAAGACAGATGGAAAGAGGCTTAAGCGCCGCTTATAATGCAAGACTATCAAAGGTTATATCCAAAAAAATCAATTGCCCTAGATTGTGGAAAAAATTGTTACAGAAGCATGGTGGTTGAAGATAGGGAAGGAAATTACAAGATAAATGTGAAATGATGTCCATCAGCAAGTCAAAGCCAAATAAGACTTGATCTGAACACAAATGAACTCCAAAACCAAACAAAAAGGATAACAAGACATTGTTTAGAGTCAAATAGAGGACTCAGCCACTGAAGAATTCATTTGTATGGTTGTCTGTGTGTAAAAATATTCACTGAGTGAAACATGAACCCCAGAGTTCCAGGACTAAAACATACATTTGCAGCACAAAATGCACACACAGGTATGTGATAGAGTGGTTGTGATAAATTACGAAACCCCATGTCCAAAAGGTAGACAATCTGATGCAAAATTATCCACAGCAGGTCCCTTTTTATTATGCAAATGACTGTTGCATGAACTTGAATTTATGCAGCATTTTAGCATTAGAAAATACAGGTTTGTAGGTGATGCCTGCAACTATTACCATTTTTGATCCTTTTAGCACAAAAGCTGTCAGAAATACACCAATGAGCCACTTTCAAACTAAAAGCAGTTTGAATACAACTCATATGAGGCCACTACAAGTTATGCTAATGTATTGTGGATTTTACAGGTTTACCTGAAGTCATTTCATCTTTGTTTGAGTTTACAAGTCAAAATCAGATATTATAATAACAGAGATATGGTAAGTCTTACAGAAACACAGGAAAGCTGACAAAATCCTTTTAACATTTTACTAAAACCACACTATGAAAAATAAATGAAGTCTTCCTTTAATTAAATTTTGAGATAAGAAATTTGTGCTACGGTGACAAATATGATGGTGAGGCGTCGGCAGAATCTTTAAGATTTCAAGCCGATTTTTTTGGAAAATTGTTGGCATTGTCATGAATGTAGACCAGGGATAAGCAACTCCAGGTCTCGAGGGCCGTATTCCTGCATGCATACCATGCTCTGGCATGGTTTAATTGGCTGGACACTACTGAACCAGGTAATCAGTCATGAGTAAGACTTGGATATCTGGAAATCATGCAGACGTTGCGGCCCTCGAGGCCTGGAGTTGCCTATTTCAGATGTAGACAGTGGCAGTCAGGCGGCCATCAGGCGTGCAGAATGGTCCATCTTTTTAAATACCCCTGGGTTACCAGCCGGTGGGTGACACTGGATATGGACGTCCGCTGTCTGGAGACATTTGAACATCGTCCAAGTCAGTGTGACAGTATCCATAGAAAATGACTGACTTCCAGCTCAAACCAAATGAAGTCAATTCAATTTCCTTTTTTTTTTCTTTTTTTTGTGATAGCAAAACGCTTGATTAATACTTTTACTGAGGCACCTGATTGGCCAGTTTACAACTTGAATAACTTGCTCTCTATGGTTATTCTGACAGCTGTAATGACTGACATGATGACTCACATTCCAAAATTATCTCCTTATTGAGATCATAACCCAATGGGTGCATCATTTTCTTTTAATTTTATTCCAAAAGTTCATTTTATGAAAAGGTTATTAGGTTCCTTATTAACATCAAAAGAGTAACAACAAGCATGACTATAAAGCAAAACATCCTAATAAAGATAGATGAGCAGAAGTGTTTGCTTCTCAAGTAATCTCCTAGAAAACAACCCCGGCCAGGTTTTTAATTAGGAAGATATATTTCTTAATTAACATTAACCAGTTCAGGATTTATCAAGTGCTGCAGTTTTATACCCTGTAGCCAAAGTTTCTAATGTTTTCATCATTGGCGATAACACCAGTAGTCTGTGTTTTCCTTCCAAACGCTTTATCATGTAACATCTTCATGCTTTAGGTTTTGTTAGCAGTCCTTGTTATACTGCAGGTGGTTGTGTAGGCTGAGTTCTCTTGGATCTGAAGCACTACTCAGTACTCATTGAAGATTGTGTAGCCTTTTCAGCAACCATGTTCACGTGGTTGCTGGAGCCTATCCTACCCTGCTACTGTAGGGGAAAGGCTCTTTAAAATTTAGCTGAAAAATTAAATTAAATCAAACTAGAAATTTCATCATTGTGAAAGATAAATAAACATGCAGAGATGCTGTAAAAATCCTTTGGATCTTTTTTAAAATTCATTTTATTTTTGGCTGCACTCCTGATTTTTCTGTATAATTGTGTATAATAATAGTTACACAGAGGCTCGTTTTTGTTCATTTCTGTAAATGTCAGGCCATCTCACACTGGGTTGTCAGATCATCCATCCAGTTAAGGGGCTTTTGCAGTCAAGGTTACTCCCAGAGTATCTGGGAGCCTGAGGCAAAAATTCAATGGGGGCCCTTTAAACTACAGCCGTTCACTCTAAAAGAATCTTAAAGAGAACCATAATTCAAAAAATAAATACAAATAGTGTATTTGTGAGCCTCTGAAATAAATTAAACATAAAAAATCTTGTAGGGATATAAACACAGAGCACAACATCAGGCAAACGGGTGAACTTCTATCGTCTTTTATCTGTACTTCCCAACTGTGAACACAGTGATAAGCACATCGAATGTAGCATGAGCTGGGCTATGTGAAAGCTCTGGGCTTTAGTCTGGTCCCTGAGGGTCAATATTAACTTAAACTAGACAAAAATTGTGCAATAAAACAGAAAATCTTTCAAACTCAAGTGGGAAAGAACTTGGATAAACTGTGATTAACAAGAAACAAACAGAGAACTGAAAGAATATTAAAAAATTGATTGAATCTTTTATATAATAAGAATACTAATCTAAAAAGACTCAAACTACAACCTTATGACAGCTGATGTGTCCCTGGGAATCAACATTGCCCCAATTAAGGACTTTGGTGAAATTGACCCTAAATTGCTAAAACTGCAATTGCTACTCTGCTAAATTCAAATTTATTTAGTGATTCCTTTTCATGATTTATGCTCAAACAGATTTTTGTGATCAATAAAACAATATCATTTTTTCTTGTTTTTAGCAATAAAAGTATACATGTATTAACCCTTTAACACCAAAGATAATATAATATAAATATCACACTCTTTGACATACCATGACTCCTCGATCTTTTACATAAACAACGTGATTCGTCAGATTTGCCTCAGCTGCATAAGCACTTCATTGCTGTGCAGTGTTGCATATCAGCGATTAACACTGGATCATTTAATCAATCAGGAAGCTTTAATGGCACTTTTTAATCAGCAAAATGGTTAAGTGCTCCACATGTTTAAAACAACATCTCATAATATCAATATGTTTTGTTAGTTAATTCAAATTTCATATAAAATTCTTACTCATGAGTAGAAATATTTTAATATTGCTTGACTTTGGTTAACAGCACCTATAGATAATGAAAAACGGAAACGTAATATCTTAGAAAAATGTAAATATTACATATTGCATATTTTCATGCTTTCAGCACATGGTTTTCAGGATTCTGAAATGTTCCTTTCCATGCAATCAATACTAACATGGAGATGCTCAGCTTGTGATTGTAATGGAATCCATGTTGCTTTTTAATTGCTGCCTTCTTGGTTTCTCCTCCTCCAGACTTTGGGATCTTCATTTCCAGATATTTTTCCCCTTAGGCCATTTATGACACTTTTGACGTCTCTGTTTTAAGATTGGTTTGACACAAGTAATGCAACATTTTGAGCACATTGCTTTTGGTACACCAATTCCAGCCTCAGTCTCCTTCAGATGCTTTGATGCTTGGAATCTTAACAATAGTCTAAAGGCTGCAATCCTTTCTGTTCCTGTTGGACCTTGTCCCACCACATTTTTCTTTCCACTCAAGTTGCTGTTCATTATGTTTGGATACAGCACACTGTGGACAACCAACTTGTTCATCAATGAACTTATGAGACTTTGCTTTCCTTGTGAATGATGTTGATGACTGTCTTCTGGACATCTGTGAAGTCAGCAGTCTTCCGTATAATTGTGCCGTGCACTGACCCAGACTGAAAGACCATTTAAAGATTTAAAAAAAAAAAAATCTTAGTGAGTTTTTTGATTTAATGAACCGAATAAGGTGCGACACTATGCATTTTTGACATACAACTTTTTCACAATTTTCTAATTTTGAAAGACACAACATTTTTTTTTTCATTACATGTAAGTGATTCTAAATTGTCCCTAGGTCTGAATGTGAGTGGTTGTGTTGCCCTGTAACTGACTGGTGACCTGCCCTGTCCCACCTTTGCCTGATGGTACATGGGATAGGCTCCAGCAACCCTAAGACCCCCAAAAAGATTTGGTGGATTTGGAAGATGGATGGGTTACCTATAAGCAATAATCATTGCAAGAAATTCAGGCTTGAAATCGTTTAGTCTTTGTATTATGATTGTGTGACTTAACAGAAAAAACAATGTTTTAAGACAAGCAGCCACAGTAAGGCAGAGACTCTGGAACAGTTCAACGGTTTTATTGCAGAAGCTCAGATGATGTGGAGCAGGGGTCAGTGTTGTGAGTGTCGGAAGTTGTCAGAGAAATGTTCTGAGAAAACCGATCAAGGTGGTGATGAGGAGGTAATCCAACAAACAATCCAAAAGCGGCCGTCCACATCTGAAAACAATAGTCACAACATTTGTACGAGATCCACAGGTAACTCGAGGTCCAAAATAAAAATAAAGTGTTGGCAACAACACCTGAGTTAATCCAGGCTTGAAATTGAGCACAAAACTACAATGAACTGGCAGAGAAAAAGAGTGGATCAGACCAAGTGAAGATGATGAGGATGATGAAGGAATGTGGCAAAAACCTGAGTGACTGGCAGCACATAACTTTAAAAAAGTGAACTTTTCACAACTTTCTCATTTTTTTTTTATGAACCGGCAGGTCCTTCCCAACCGCCTCTCCTACCCCATCACACAAAAACCTCAGATTCCCCCAGAATTCCAAAGAGAACCCAAAGGCTAGACATGCAGAACCCTCAATGAGAGGCAAATCAAAAGGAGAGCCTTGTGAGAGAAGCGTCTCCACAGGCAGTGACCTCCTGATGCTGATGGCCCCGACCATAGACTCACAGAAAGACAAAGGGAATTAAACATGCGAATACAGTAAAAAGCAGCTGACAAGACATCAGTGAGTCTTTACTGGACCTCGAAGATGGAATATTTGCAGATCTTTTTACATGTATTGAAAGTTTGTATCTTGACACTGAAACAAGAAGAATTGTTTTGTTTCTGGTCAGCCAGGAGAAAGATCAACAGACATTCACCAAAAACACACACTGGAGATATTTTCTGTGACATTCAGTTGAGTTTTTAAAGTAATGCACTGTACTTCTGTCAGGTAGTTTTTTTTCTCCTGAAAGCTTTCGGGCTTTGTCACTCAAAGAAGCAGGAAAATGGGAGCTGGTGAGCTGTCGGAGCAAGCCACTAAGTTCTTCTGACCATCACAAGTACTTTTATACCCACACAATACTCCATGGTCACAATTTGTCACTGAATTAATTGCAAATCTATTTTTCAATTTTCTGAATAAAACTGACAGTGCTTTGCACAACTACAACGCAACCCACTCCAGCCTGCTGCAGCTTGTCTTCTCTTTGACTTTAATAGCAGGAAACCACAAAAAACACAACATTTAAAGTACGTTTTAATAGACCATCAGGAGGCTGCCTTCTACATTTCCAAATGCATGAACTTTATATTACTTTTTGTGTAAGCTATACTTTAAACATCTGCAAGTATTTAACCACAAACTGGCTTCTTTAATTTCTTTTCTGCATTTAGGACTTTCGACACAAACCATAAATACCATCAATCTTGCTGCCAGCATTTAAAAAGCATTGATCAGCGAAGTTTGAGTCATTTAAACGTTTTCTTTAGACGTTTGCAAAAATCTAGGATTTCTGCAGGGGCGTGTCCAGAGACAGGGATCGTGATCACCACTGGAACTTCATTGCAAGTTAGAATAGTTAATTCCTTTAGAGATCTGTGGAGTTAGATTGACTTTTGTTTCAAACAAGTGGAAACTTTTATGTGCCATTGCTTCATTTTTTAAGTAAAGATTGACAATACTGTCCATGTTCGTATGCAAGTATTGTATATTTACCCATTGCTTGAAACCAGGGAACTGTTTTTGAATAAACGTTCAAGCTCATATTTTGGTTTTTGGTGGTTTAGTATGTCTTGGTTACATTACAATAATGCTTTGAGCATCTAATAAACATTTTGACCACTTCACAATCAAGCAAACTTTATTAATCTGTGACAACTACACAACAGTTCTATAGCCTAATCACCTTAGACATACCTGGACACAGTACTGCTTTCATGTGACCCTGGTGACCTTTAATGACTATGAATAGAAACAATCTAGAGGATAAACAAGAGAACCAGTTGTGAGCATCAGGGATTAAGAATAAGGAGGAAAAAAAAGTAGAATAACGGGAAGAGTGTACAACAACATGGTTTTCAAAGGAAGAAATCACTTTTTTAGTATGTGTAAGTAAAGAAAAATGATGAAAAAAACTGATCCTTTTATTTCTGTCTCAGTCAGTGGTTATTTAGCCAGCAAACAAACTGTTGCAACTGTGAGCAGCTTGGTCTGAAAACAAACCAAGATGGAAAGTTTTTGGTGGATTTGCCACCCAACTAAACCAAATCCACCAAACTACTTTAGTGTAAAAGTGCTCCATTGGAAGTACTTTATGCTGTTGACCAGATTATGACTCCCGTTTGTTTGTTTGCTTGATTTTAACCTTATTTGAGCACCTGACTTAATTCCCAGTCCGATCATCTTTTGATCTATCGTAAACGCGTTCCCTGTGCTCTTTTAATTATGATTATGCTGCTTTTAGGCATCATTTTCTAGTTTCCGCAGAGTAAGCCTGCCCCCACTTCCCATCATCCGTTTATTTTCAAACTCTCCGACTAGCTTGTAGATCCTCACAACCGCCAACCTAACATTATTGGTGCAGCAAAAATGGTGAACAATATTGGAGCTATCCAACCATTTTGAGCCAGATGCCAGCTCAGATGTGGAGACTGAGGACGTTAATGGATCTAGTCATATTCAAGTGGATGCATCAGAATGGAGCAGAGCAGGAAGCTTGTTGCTTGCCGATTGTAGCTTCTAACAGCTACAACAATCTAACAAATTGACAAAAAAATACTCACATATGCAATTTTATTTTGTTATTTATATATGCCCTCAATCATCAAGAAAAGGTCAAGAGGACATGTTAAAAATAGCAAAATCACCTTTTTTTATTGGAGTGGGTCTTTAAACAAAAACTCACGTACTGAGTGTTATGTTAAAAAGTATCATTTAGAAACCATCAGAAACACTGTCAAGTTTTCAACATCTGTTGTCCAGCCAAATAAAAAAAAGCGCCATTAAACCAGACTTTATACAAACTTCAGCACACAAATTGCCAAGGGACAACTGGCTCTTTCAGTGCTTATCTGATGTCTATTCAAATAAAAATATGCATCCATGCACAAACAGCAGGCACATCCACACACACTAGCGAGACCTGACATTGTCATTCCTCATTAGAAACCAAACCAGGTAGGTCCCTCATGCGCTGCGTGCTGCTCATAGCCTGGCCGCTGTGCAACCGGAACGTATCAATTAAAATGGATTCATTCTGCACACTCAAACAAAACAGGTGGGGGGATTAGGAGAGAGTCTGCGAAAAGTGGAGGAGTGGCAGCGGTGGTGGTGGGGTTTATAGAATGTCACGAGTGAGTATGGCTGACAACTCACCCAGTTCTTCACAGACCCACACTGCACGCATGTCCCAGCACGGCTGCTCTTTGTCAGGGTCTGTTATGGGCTTTCACACATATTCACTGTGACTGTGCAGAGAAAAGAGACGGCAAACTGGAAATGACTCTTGCTGCCATTGTCATGGCAACGTCTAACTTCACCAAGCACCCCCAAAAATGTTCATAGATGTACCATGAACATCACAAAAGTGAGAAGAGCAAGCTCCTACGTGTGATTTTAATGTTTCTTCATGGTTAGGGGCTCTCTCGGGTAATCTAGTTCCCTCTATGCACTCTATAACAAGACTGAACTTTCTTAAAGTTGTGCTTCACACTAATTAAACTTGGAAAAGTTTTTTCCAGCATTAACATTCAAATGATACACCTCTTTAATCTAAGTCAATCTACTGCAGCAGCTGTGTGATTGATCCTGTTTTCCACATATAATGATGCAAACAGTATTACAAATTACTATTTGAAGGGGTATCAGTTGTTGGGTTCCATTGGTAATGTATTTCTTGGACTGCTCTTGACAACTTCAGAAATGCAAAATGAATTAATTACACAACAAGCTTGACAAATGTAAGAAAACACACCATTATGTATATATGTATCCTTCTAACAGAAATGCATTTGCAAAAATAATTTGCTGCTGTGAAAAGTAAATGAGTCCACTACACACACACACAACGGTTTGACCAGCTTTTCTTATTGTGACATTTCATTGACTGCCATGAATTCCCTTACAGACTTACTGGAACACTCATTAATCACTACACCTAACCTTAAATAACCCAATTTAAATCTAAAACTTTACTTGTTCTAACAGAAAAACAGAGAATCCACTTCCTGGTTCTAGAGAAATAAAAATGCTATGTTCACACCAGAAATTTGACATTGAACACACTTTCAGCATATGGTGTTCACACTGGACGAAAGTTTTATTTTTTTTACTGTTTACTTGCACGTGTGCGTCACTTACAACAGGGAAGAGGCTCGGTGTGAAATGTCAAAGCAACGCAAATCTCCTTAACATTGCTCCAGGCTTTTTCTTTCACTGCTCTATTCCAACAAATGAAAGACTTGGTGTTATATCATTTCGGCCAGGGACAAACCGCAATTTTTCCTTCATGCTAAATTTCCAAACGATGGGCACTTCTGTAAATTGAAAGGGACGTCATCCATACGTCACTACCAAATCGGAGTCCCTGACTGGTCAAAGTTCGACTAACTCACAATGCACAAGTCTCAATGAATGCACATTTTGCACATAGAGCCCAAAAATTGTCGTGAAAACCTGCGTAGCTATGCACGAATGCAAGAGTTTTGACAACAGAAGCCTGAAACGCATATTGAAGCACTTTTTACATCGACTTTTCATTAGAAGTGGCTGCAACACGCGTTGGTAAGGGCGGTGTGAATCTTTAGATGGTTGCAGTGGAAAAATTCTAAAGGATTGTTGATCTTCTTTAAATCTTCATCAGTGAAGCTCCGTTCACTCTGGTTTTGTCTTTTGACATTTCCAACTCAAACTGTTGATCTGTCAACTATTAATTTATTTATTTTTCTTAGCTTTTTCCTTCAGGCAGAAAACGTTCTGAAAATAGTGAGTTCACAAAGTTCAAATTTTTCTATTTATGAACATAATAGCATGCAATGGAATTGACCGCAGGCCGAGACTTTTCCCCCCCATGTGGGTTCACTTGTTTTGTTAAAATCTGAGAAGGGCTTGCAAAGACATGAAGCGGCGGAACACTGTTTTTTGAGAGTGGAATTAAAAATATAGCTATTTTAGATGATAAATCAAAATGTTAAAAAATCACATCCTATCGGATTTTAGGAAACTTGAAATTGTTATAGAAAAAGCATAAAAATACACAAAAAGTTCAGATTTGACAGAATTTTAATAACAAGAAGAAAAACATGATTTTTTCCGATAGGACATAACTCAATTGCAGTATCTATTTGTTGTTATGTAATAAAAATTAAACTAATATTGCTAATCTACATGCAGATGTAAATGCAACAGTGCTAAAGTGGCCTCTGACCTTATAAAGAAATTCCAAAAATTAAATGGTTTGCAAAAAAATGCATTATTTTGGTGTTTTGTTTTTTCTTCCAGCATGTTGATTCTTTGAGTTGTTGCTCCATGAATGGTTTGTCAATAATTTGGTCCAGTCATGCACAAACATGACACTTTTTCTCAAGGATCATAAAGATTGAACTGCGGAGCTAAATGATCAGGCTTGCATAACGCTCGAGGCACAAATGCACCAAAAAATAATTGGAATCTGTTACAGAAGATATTTATGCAGAAACGTAATTTTTATCAACAGGAAATACATTTCAATTTCAGTTTGAAAAACAAAAAAAAAATCTCCTGTGGCATCTGGGTTGCTCTGTTTGGCTCAATATATTTTATTTCCCGTCAAGAAATGGCTGCCAAAAAGCTGTCAACAACAGGAAGAGAAGGACCCAAAAACAGCATCATGCTTGGACTGAAAAGCTCACATATCTCCCTCCATCTGTCTTTTTGCATATATGCATGAAAATCGCAGACACACAGGCAGCTGTGACCTGCCTCCAGCCTGTCTTCATTTACAATAAAGTGGGGGCAGCAACACAACTATAACGTTATTATCTCGATGACAAATATTATTGTAAGTCCAACCATGCAAACTAAATATAATCCCTGTGTCGGCTGCTTTTCTGCTCTCTTTTCTTTCTGGGGCTGGTTCTGACTGCAATGGCACTAAAAAAGTCGTGCTAATTACCTTCCTTTTTTATCGTTATTTTGTTCATCCAAACTAGGATAACTCTGTTGCTTTCACACAGCAAACCGAGCGTGCTTGAATCTCTTTCTGTCCCTGCTCTGAGGGGCATTGACAGTAAACATGCAATCACAACAAAAACTATTGAAGTGACTTGCTGCATTCTCACATCAGCGCCACTTTTGCATCGACGCGGCAAAAGCGGCATCAATCATCTGGAGCGTTTTGCAGCCTGCCTTTCTGTTGTGATTGGCAACATTTTTTAATTAGAAATACATGTGGACTCATTTAGGTTAATGAATTTGGAGGATGATTGGCTGGAGGCTTATCATCATTACTGTCAGATGTAGATAGATGCTTTTCAAAGGGGCAGGCCTTTCCACACCCACACTCAAATGTTACAAACATGCCAGTTGGCTCCAAAAATCTTCACACACAAACATGTCAACACATACACACTACAATTACAGCTCTCACACACATGCTTCTGAATGCAAACACACACTTATAGAGCATTTCATTCTGTCACCAATAGCATTTGTGCAAAGGAGAGCGGATACCTGTGCTCAGGTGAGTCTTTCTGTTCTACTGAGGTGGATGTTGGAATGTAAAAGCAGGGAGAGTGCCCCCCTGATTAAGACCCTCATCAAAGGCGAGACGGCAGTGGTGCCCAGTGCCCCCCCAGACACCCACATGGGATAGCAGATTGAGGAAACCCACTCACCAGGCAAGTGAAACCAGCCAGCAAGACAAGGGTCAGCAGGACAGCCACAGGGGCCCCCAACGTCAGAGAGCAGGGGGGCACAGGAACACAGAGAATGTAAGCTCCAGCTCAGCCAGAAGAATCGCCCTCCAGACGCACCAGGGGGCCAAGCACAGGGCCCCACCCCTGGAGAGCCTCCCGCAGCCCCAGAAAAGCAGCCCACCATCACCTGGGAGTTTTGAGCATCCCCCCCACCCCAATCCCAGGCACCTACCAGGGTCCCCAAAGGAGACCCACTCCACGCTCCAGGCAACCACCCGCCCATCCCGCAAGAGGTCCAGGAGAGAGCAAGGCAAGGGCCACTAACCCCCGCCCAGTAGGAGGACGCCTAAGAAAAGTAGGAGTCCCCCACGAGTGTGGCAAACATGGGTCAACCAGGCTCCTCCAATGTTGGGATTTTGGAGAGGCCCTGCAGCCAAGGGCAAGAACCAGAACCAGAACCACAGCATGGAGTCCAAAATGTTTTTTGTTTTTTTTTTAAATCCAGGCTACTATACAGTTTTTTAGTAGTTAGGGAGTCGTGAGGAAATTCGAGCATAAACTCGGTGTCAAGTAATTCCAGAAGGACACAAACTGCAATTATTCATTTCTCTTCCATGGTCAATTTCCAAATGGTTGCCATTTCGGCAAAGTTCAACCTGGTTTCGCTTGAAGCTTGAAATGCATTTAACGGCTACACGTTTTGTACTTACAAACTTGCGTTGCTTTACGTAGACGTAAGAGTTTTGAGCACAGAAGCCTGAAACGTGTCTTTACGTGCGTTTACATAGACTTTTCATTTAAAGTGGCCACTTGAAGGCGTTTTACCGAGGGCGACTGTGAAAGTACCTTAAGAGCACGATCTTGACACAAGTTGTGGTATTACGCTGAATATCCTTTGATGAAAAATAATAAAGCTATCCATCCATTTGATTTTAAAATGTACTTCAGCCTGTTCAGGGTCACATCGGGGCTGGAGCTGATCCCAGTCGCCATTAGATTTTTAAAAAATGTAGGATTCACTTTCCTCACTTCAACAATCCTCCACTGCAGCTGATCAACATTCAAATAAAACTAAAGCATCCATAAAATGTCCCAAGGAGGCTTCAGAAAGATATGTTGTTCATGAAATGCAACATGATACAAAATGTTTTATTTATTGTGGCAAATTTCCAAGCAAAAATTGACTTTGAGCTGAATAAAACACATTATCTGCAGACCAACACCGGAAACCAAAGGAAATCCCTCGAAGAGCGACATTATCATTATTTGTCGTGATAAACCAGATTTTCCAAAACGCAGAACTGGAACACCTGAGGCCAAAGAGGGCAAAAAGCAAACAATTTCAGCATGTAATCAGGCCATGTGCTGACAAAACAAAACATATTTTTGAGCACATCCAAGACTTTAGCCATAGACAGAAATTACCCAAATTATAAAACCTAATGAGGCCCAGTTCACTGACTGCACTAACAAGAAGGGAATGATGCTGGTGGAATTCTGTAAGCAGATGTGAGGTTTGTTCATACGAGGCAAGAAAAGTAATTTGTTGATATTCCTTTGTAAAACTTGGTCTTTCACCTTGTCTGAAGTAATTTAATAGCTTATGTGGTCGGCATGGAAGTTTAATGGCTTTAAAATAGTCAAGCAGTGATATATTGTTTGTTTTTTACTACCTGCAGTGGAGAGTGATTTTATTATTTTTGTTGTTTTCTATGGAGTCTTCTACTGAGTTTGATGCTGCAAACTCTGAGCAAGTGGACAAACTGACCAAAAAAAAAGAAAGTAACACTGAAGAAGTTTCTAGAGTTTGCAGAGCAAAGATAAATGTTGCAGAAGGTGTGAACATCACAACACACCCTCTGGGTAATGTAGTGTTGAAACAACTGTCTTCAGTTCAAGAGATCATGTTTGTCTGAAGGAAAATCAATGAACAAGGACTGAATTTTAAACGTCAGCGATATATTTTCTTTTGAGGCGTTGAGGAAGCTTTGTGGAATCGAAGAGACTTGAGTGGAAATGAATAGCACTAAAGTGTAAACCCCATTGAAAGTGTTTTGAATTGATTCTTTGAAGATGATTCTATGGATGGTCTCAGCTTTAAACAGAAAGTGGGACAGCAACTCACAGCACAGTCAGCATCAGCAGAGGAGCTGTGGGAGGTGTCACGGTTGACTTCATTGTGATGTGGTGCTTACCTTCCTTCAAATCAACAAGTTTCCCTTCAAACATATATTTGAATGATGAAAACAATAGTGGTAAATTTATCCTGAAATATGTCTTAGTCTATAAGCAAAATAAAACTTTTTCTCGTCTTAAAGTCCCAGTCACAGTTTGATCTATTGCAAAAGGGTTCCCAGTGGTCTTTTAGATGTGATTATGCCGTTTTTAAGCCTAAATCAGAAAACCTGTGTCGTTTTCTAGGACATAGTTTCTGCAGAGCAGCAGGAGTCCATTAGAAATTTTACTCAAAGTTATGGATGGTTGTGTGGCGCATATCAACTCCTTCCTGTCATCGATTGCTATTAGCGATCTGTTTACTCTCTCCAGCTAGCTTACAGCCCCTCACACCCCTAAACTAAAGCTACATTCCACCAACCTCAGCAACACTCGTTTAAGTGACCACTTCCAAAGAAAAATCTATGTAAACGCGCATAAATCTGCATTTCGGGGTTCAAAACTCTTGCGTTCTAACGTTATAATGAAAGTTTATAGTTCAATTTTTCAGCTCAACATACAAAACAAGTCAGAAGTTGTAATGATAGGACACCAAGTCTTTCATATGTCAGGTTAGAGCCGTGAAAGAAAAAGCCTGGAGCAAGGATCACAAGATTTGCACCACTTTTCGCACCAAACCTCTGTGAGGATGTGTGAGTATCAAACAGTGACAGCCCGGTGTGAACACCATATGTAAAAACTGCATTTAAAAACCCACAATCAGCGCGTTCTTGCATGAGCATCCCATATGTATGTAGCATACATTTTGTGGTGCAACAAAAATGGTGAGCAATATTGGCAATATGTCCGGCCGTACAGTTTTGCTCCAGATCCCAGCTCGGACAAAGAAGATCTACCACGGATCTAATCCTCTACAAGTGGATGCATTCGAGTGGAGCAGAACAGGGAACTTATGGCGCGTCCTTTGTATTTTCTACATCACAACTAAAAATCTTTGAATAAAGAAATACTCAGAAAGGCAGTTTAAGGCTAAATTTCTTTACATATGTCTTCCATCAGCAGAAAAATCCCACAAGAGCATGTTAAAAACACCAAAAACACAATTTTCAACAGAGTGGGTCTAAACGTTTGTGTGTTTTGTCCTAGCTATTAAATTAATTATTGAAAAACATCTATCATTTAACCCAAAAACTTGATAAGAGTGGTTGAATAAATATGGCAAAAGTAAAAAATGAGTGGAGTTGTTCCTGTGTTTCAGGGTGCAGTTTTGGATATAAAGTGGTGATTCGGCTCTGCTTCACATCCCCGGAGAAGAAACAAACTCATGCCTCCTTCTCAACAACGTGATGGATCATTTGGTGTCCGTTTCTTGAACACGTGTGCCACTTTCCATGTGTGAGTTTGCTTACTTTTGCGCATGTGCATGTGATTAAAAAAGACTGTCCACAAAAAAAGAAATCTCTTTAAGAGAATTCAGCCGTAACTCCTGGTCACAAAATAAATGGAAGGTTGTGGAAAAAGTCTAGTTCAGCGCAGAGGACAGATGCAAACAGATGGGAACAGACCACATCAGTGGCTTCACAGAGAACTTTTGAAGGCTTGACTTGCTGCTTCCTGATGCTTTTCTGATTACTCACTGACAAGTTCTGCAGTGAAAATAATAGCGTTGTCAGGATTTCTATTTAAAAAAAAAATAGATATTCTTATTACAACTCGGGAATCTCTTTTGTTTTACTGAACTGAACAAAGGGCACACTGACACAAGACAATGGAAGGCTGCCTCTATAAACCAGAACTGACAAAGAAAAATAGCAAGTATAAGTCACTCGTGTTACTCTGACTGTGATGGAGTAAAACCGTAGGAAGCAGCTCCATAAATCATGTTTCAATGTGTTTACCTAATTGAGGTTTTTGAAAAAGGCGGGGCATATTTCACAATCATCAAGACTTCATTTGTCATGTGCAGAGGAGTTACATTTCTAAACTAATATGATCTGTTTGATCTAAAAATATCAGGAGTTCACTTTTAGATTGCTTATAAAACTAAATGCTGTTTGCAATCAAATTATACCAATTTTTAAGGCTACAAATATTTTTGCTGATCAAGTGGAATCAAGTGGGATTTAGATGCCAGCCCCTAGTGGTCTTTTAAAGAACTGCAAGGCTTCAAACTTCTATGCCTGTTGTTTTTCTTTGGTCGACAATGATAAACAGCTAAAAGGATTAAGCAGAAGTTGACTCTCTCTGTTTCTCTTGAAGACGCAGTCTCAGCCTCTCTGGTAAATAAAAAAAACTCCTCCAAAGCCAACAGAACCCGGGAAAGTCGCTGCAGTTGTGTGGTGCTAAGGCTTAGCTGTGTTTGCGTCACATCTGCTTCATTCTTTCATCTTAGATCTTTATCACGCTGAGTTACTGTTGCTGGAGAACATCAAGGAGGAATGGATGCTCTTTCTTTCTGTGCTTTGGAGCGAAAAACATTTCAGCTCTGACGAAAACGAGTCCAGACGGCTCTGCAGTTGTTTGAAGTCGAAGCAGGCAGAAAGACGCTGCTTTTGTCAGAACGGGAAATTGTTTAGTTGCTACTAAGCTTTTACATTTTAGCATTTTAGCGTGACTCTCAGACCTTGCGACCAATCAGCTGACAATCTGTTAACACTGAATTGACTTCTGCTACAGAGTAAATCACTAAAGATAGATTTTTTCTACTTTGGGTTCAGATTTGTACAACTTGGTGTCATATCATTCCAGCTGGACACAAACTACAATTATTAATTTCTCCTTTGTGATCAATTCACATTCGGTACTTCTGTGATTTAAAAGGGACGCCATTCATACTTTAAATCCAAGTCTCTGATTGGATAAAGTTTAACCTGGTTTAATATGCAACAAGCTTTCAATGGTCGTGCAGTTTGTTCAGAGCCCAAAAACAGTCCTAGAAACTTGAGTAGTGACACATGAACAAGGACATTTTGAACATGAAAGCCTATAGCGCACATTCACGTGCATTCATATCAACTTTTCAATTCAATGGAAGTGGCTGCTTGAACAGACATTTTCAAGGGCAGTGTGAACATAGCTATGCAGCCCATGTCCCAACACAATATTGATAAAACAGTATTGAGGTAAAAGAACCCCAAATAAGCAAATTATCACTAAAGGTAAAATAAAATTAGTCTGAGATAAAATAAGTGAAAACATTGTATTTTCTGTAAGTTGTCCCATTAGATAATTTGAATAAATCTAAATCCCAGTGATGATTGTGGTTTGTTTGTTTTTAAGGTAAATTTATGTTGAAGCATGTCAGTCAAACATCTCCCACACAAAAAGTCAAGAAGGTAACGGTGCTGGAGGAACAGATTTCAAAATATCTGCAGAGCTGCTCTTCCTCTTTTCGCATTTTCAGGGTTAATCAGTTGCCGCTGGCAAACCACGGCTGTGTCATCTGAAGACAAAGAGAAGAAGCAACTCGTTCTTTCAATTTACAATATTATCACACTCATTTATATTTGTATAAGCATCTTCCATTCAATACTATTCAAAGATATTAGTATTGTACTGAGAACATAGAAAGATGGGATGCATCACATGGAACGAGGATGGAATAGAAAACTACGGAATGATGTTTTTGTTACTGGAGCTACGTGTACTAAAGCAGGACTGAGAAGAAATACTGGGATTTATTGGCATATCAGAGCCTAGTTTGTGTATTTGCAGCTGTTGTTTTACATCAAAATCGGCAATATGTTCAGTTTTCTACTTAACGTTCAGTGGTGTCTCCATGCTAAATGTCATTATGACAGCACAATAAATAGCTTTAGGCAGAATTTCAAAAATAGAAGACAGATCGTCTGCAATCTTTGGATTTTGAGGATACGTTTTTTTATTATTATATTTCTACTCGTTCTTGGTTGTTTTTTTTATTTATTTATTTTCTTTCTTGTTTTACATGCACACATGGTTTTGTAGGAGATGGTGCCAGGGTCTCATTGTGGCTTTTTACAATGACTCACAAAAATAATCTTTTTTTTTTTTTTTTTTTTTGAATTGTGTATTTCTTGCAGTCCAGCAGACACAAAGCAGAAAAAATCCTGGAGTTAATGACAAATATCACAACAATGTGCTGTATATGTTTGCTTATACACATGATATTATTAAAAGAATAAAGAAAATGGTTAATGACATGCACAACAAACATCCCAATATTTCACTACTTTTTTGCATTAACCAGCTTAAAATAAGGTTAATTGCATCTTGTTTGAAAGCATCACAAAAATAATCAACAACATGCAAACAAACATCTTCTAAACCATTCAAGAGCTTGATTTAGCTCAGCCTAACACCATCTCGTGCAGGTTTTATCTTTTGAACTACTGCCTTGCCTCTTCTTAACTCTCTCCCAGTTGAGTGAGGAGATGTGCAGGGGGCCCAAGGGTGTTTTAGGGGAATCACCAAATGATAAGTTGGGAGGATGTAGAAGAGGATGTGTTTTAATTTGTTCAACTGGCAAAGAATCAAAAGGCATGCTGAGCGGCAACACACAGACACAGTTCTTTTTTACATTTTATCTGATCTTGGCACCATTAAACTGAGGCAATGGCTCCCGGAAGATGCAGCACATCAGTGCGCCTTGGGATTATGTGACAGCTACTGCCTTATCTGACTATACGCAGAGGAAGTGTGGTTTTAATTTACAATTTTGCACAACGAAAGAAGGGCAGTCAATCTTTGAAAACACATGTATGAGCCTCGTACAGATGGAACCTCTGTCGCTCTGCTACAGAGGTTGAACAGGGGCAATTTTTGGAGCACGAGACATGGAGGGCTGTGATTGACAGCCAGGGAGAAAACAAAGTCTCTGAGGGGAAAATGGATATTCTCATAGGAAGCAAAACAGGATGAAACACCAGAAATCTCCCCTACCAAACAATTCATATATGTCAACTTTTTAACAAAGGCTCTACTGGAAAGGTTCAGTTTAGATACAGCTCTCTTCTTTTTAGAGCCTAAAGCAAAAAATGTAAAAGAAAAAGAGTAGCAGGAAAGCTGCTGCAAAAGATGGGAAGCCATTTACATTCAAAACAGCTATGTTGAAGCCATTTCAGGCATGTGGGGAGGAGGGCAGTTTTTGTTCTGTTGAACAAAATATCAAGTGAGGCTGAAGAAGAAGAGCTGAGATCGTTGCACATTTTTGGGGTTTTTTATTTAACGTTCATTTATGGGTTCTTTGTGCTGTCTTTGAAGGCAGAATACACCCTGGACAGGTCACCAGTCTGTCGCAGGGCCACAATCACACACCTATACACACCAATGGACAATTTAGAGTGAACCATTAACCTATGAAGCATGTTTTTGGATGGTGGGAGGAAGCCGGAGTCCCCGGAGAAAACCCGTGTATGCACAGGGAGAACCAGCGCTAACCACTGCGTCACTGTGCAGCCCTGTGTTCTAATGTCATTTTTTTTGTTTTGTTTTTTTAGCAAAACTCCACTATGTTAAAAACTATATTAACAGCAATTATTTGACCTATCTTTGTCTTATCCCAGATGTTCCACAGTTTTATTTATTTGTTTTTTGTCCGTCTCTTCCCTGCCCTCTCTGGCTCTAACCCGTTGAGACAGATGGTTGTTCTTAACAAATCTGCTTTTGCTGATGGGAGCTGAATGCTGAGTTGAACCTAAACTTCTGTTTCCAAACTCTCATTTATTTTATTCCTACAGTGTTTCTGCTGCCTCAAAAATATTTGAAAGAGCAAGAGACTTGAGCTGCTCAAATTCCCCTTTTCACCCAACTTGACTCATCATAATGAAAAACGTTTATACAATTTTGTAGCGGATTTACCTTGTGGGAATTTTGCAGACTTGAATGAATAATTCCTGAAATTTAAGTTAAAAGCTGTGACCTTTCTAGCCCTCACAATGAACCTTTTTCACTATTTAGACTCTGAGTAAATCGTGCAGGAGGAACAAGAAAGCACTTTTAGTAATAATGCAGTTATTAAGACATCAATGTATGAAAGGTCTCAGTGGTAATTAGATCCCTATATGGAAAGGTAATTGAAATTCTGGACATCCTCGGACATTTAATATCATTCTCTGTGGTGAAAGTCACGGGAGGTGGCCTGGACTGCACAACAGTGCTTGAGCTTTCACCTTTCTCTGCTGGGTTACCATCACCACTGCCTTAATACATTGTGATTTATTCTTCCGCAGACTTTGCAGTCTGATTTTGAGTTTGTATGTGCAGGCATGCAGATCTATTAGTGTATAAGGTTAAAGACTGAAAGCAAAGGTTTTCATCTGGAATGCAGACTCATGGTTCCAGTATACATAGAAGCACCTTATCTAATAGGAGAAACATTTTATTAATGTGTTTATCCACAGTGTAGATGATTCTGGAATCATCTGCTCCAATGATTAAGATAAATAACATTTTAGTCTAAATGCTCTCGTAGCAGCTCTGAATTGCTGATTTCCAACAATCGTTATAAAAAATTGAGAAAAAAACTCTGATTAAGTGAGTTATTAAAAAATTAGTTTAATTTTCTGCAAAACAACTGCTGATCTTTAAGAGTTATTTTTTTTATCACATATTTAAACTCGATTTTCTGTTGGCAGAAAAAAATATGGGCTTAATTTAATTATTAATTGGTGGTTTTGGCCACTCATGAAATCATCTTAAAGTAAAATTAGGAGTAGAAACAAAGGCGCTACTCAGTGAACTGCCATTTTTTTAATTTGCAGATTTTTTTAAGTCCCTTCACATAAACTTAGTGGATTGTTCACTAATAAATTAATGATGTTAAGTATAGTAAAAAAAATATTCTAATGGATCGCTGAAGACAGGCTAGAGGACTTTCCTCTTATCTGATGAAACTAATTTCTCCTTTTCAAGGAAGTGATGAGGAACTTCCTTTTAAAACTCAAACTTTTTGACACTTGCAAAGATTGAAAAGTTTTATTTAGACATTGAGGATATTTTATCTTTGATCTACACCTTTCGAACCTTTTTCTCAAAATCAGCAAAGTTGAGAAATTTCTGTCTCATCAAGAGCAATCTAGAAATAAGGAACGTAATATTAAAATGAGTCACAATCCTTTTGCACCATACTCTTGACAATAGAAAACTTGATTTGAAAAAAACCTCAAATGTCACTGTAACTATTTTTTATACATTTTAAGGATGTTTTTTTAAAGTTCATGAAATGTTGATAAGACTGCCATTCGTGGTCATTATTTTGTAAACAAAAATGTAGATTTATGTTCTATGTTTGTGCTAAATGAGTCATTTTCACTTATTACACTAGTTTTATGCCACTGTAATCAAAATGAACTACAATTCATAATACAAAAAACTCAAAAAATATAAACCATTTATTTAGAACCAGTAAAAAAAACCCTTCATTAGGTTGTATGACATTTAGTTTGGAGTAATTCTAACAGTTTTTATGCTTTGTTGAGCTCTTTGTTTCTAGATTTTGATATCTTTTTACAAGATTTTTTGTTAAAAATATGACTTCTTGAGTGGACAGATCATTTAACAACTCTCTAGTGATTTTTTTCTTTGCTTTATCATCTTCTCTATTATGTTTTTTTGCACATGTGGATAAAAACCCTAAAAGGGGAGTGTAGAATGATGAGTATTTTAACAGAACTTTCCTGGTCGTGTTTACTTGTTACATAAATCCAGTTGGATTTGTGTTCACACAAAAACACACTGATTAATCTCAGTGGAGTTCTGCGTCCTGCACATGATGATGCAAATTGGATCAAACCAGCAACCTTCCAGTTGACAGATGATTGCTCTGTCTGAGCTCAAAGACACCCATAAATCTCCTTGGTTCCTGTTGGATATGATGTCCTGCCGGGTTTTCACAGTAACAGAAAACAATGCAGAGTGAAGGAGCACGAGGATTTTATTACCTCTAGAAAAAAATAAAAACACCAGCTGTAGCTTAGAAACACTACAAACTGTAGTTAAGTGATCAAAAAGAGACGGCTTAGAAGTATGCAAGTGTGGATGAGCGCGGTTGGAATGGGCTGCATTTGATTTAGAATCGCAAAGAGGGAGGTGCAGCGTCGACGGCTGGTGTGGCAGTTCCCGGTCCTGGTTTTGAATATTGATTTCCCCACTTTCATCCTGAGCTCTTGAGGATGTTGTCGCCTCAGCCGTCACCTCAAAAGTGGAGGAGTCTCCGACTGCAGTCTCTCGATTTTTTTCCAAGAGAGGCGAGAGTCAACAGCCCTTAAAGACACAGTAAATTGCTGTACGACAACAGGGAGCACAGCAACATATTCACACATTCAGCGCCACCTCCGAGTGTGCACACTCGCCCACTTAGTGAGCGCAAACCAGCAAAACTACAAACATGCAGGCTTCACTCAGGTCCCTGTGGGTAACAACAAGAAGCTAATGTGAAAATTTCCATGTCTTCTAGTGTCTGCGTGGATTCAGTCCCCCACAAACACTTGTATGAGCAATGAATACAAAATATTCTGACATAATGAGCAAGTATTTATCTTCTTGCTCACGCAGTTGTTTTGTTAAACTTTGAGGGCTGCTTTCTATCTGTTTTTCTAGGAAAATTACAGGCCAGGATAAATAAATCCATTTCCCCACAGGCCTAAAAATACCAGCAAAAAATTAAAATTTAGTAATCATGGTTATGGTTTCGACTCACAATTATTCAAGCCCATTCTACTCACAACTGAACATTTGCACAGTGACGGATTATTGCCCGAAGTGATTATCTTAATGGATAACTTGGTATTAATTTCAAAGAGACAAATACATTTTAAAAAGTCATCATAATAACTTTTTTTGGCAATCAACTCTCATTTGTGGAGATCAGTCTTGAACAAAAAACATCTGGAACCTTTGATAAAATTGTGTTATGTGATTTTATGATGACCTGAATGGTTCAAGGAACTCCCAGTTTGGTAAAGTTGACTATTGTTATTATTTAATGTATTCGCCATTGCTTTTCAAAGTCAGATAATACAAATCTACTTTCATACCCTTATATTTGGTTTGGTTTATTGCTGGAGACTGGTGTTATTGCTTAATGTTTGTTTTAATCTCCAGTCTGGTGTTATGAAAGAGGCACCAGTTCCAGTTCAAATAAGGGTTTTTATGGTTTTATGAAAAGAGGCTTTCTGGATAGTTCAAAATTGTTAGGTTCACTTGGTTATTTAAGTTGAAAATGATCATAAATGTGAATAGCTGCTTTTTGGCCTTGATCCGTCTTCCCTTATAACACCTTAAAACCACTTCCAGGAAAATTCTAACCACAACCCACTGCAGCAAAATCTGCAAAATACTAATGTATTTCCAGTGAAACTAATTCATATTTTTATGTAAAACATTTTATCATTTCTTGCAAGTCCAGGTGAAGATCCAAACTGTCAAGATTCATAACTGGAATTAACCAATAACCTAAACCTACAGTATGCTACAATGACTTATCTAGGAAGCGGCTGTGGTGTAGAGGAAAAGTGGTTGACCTCTGAGCAGAGAATCACAGGTTTGTTTTTTTCATCCATGTGCCGAAGTGTCCTTTGGCAACCCACATTGTCTATGCTGGTTAGAGGTTGGTGCCAGTTCGGCAGTAGAGCTGCCATCAGTAAGTGAATGTGTGGGTGAATGGGACTGTGACTGTAAAGCAATTTGGGCCTTAAAGCAAAGAAAAAAAGTGCTGCACAAGCATATGGCATTCACCATTTAAACTAAATATTCACACAGGTTCATTTCACCTCATAGTTAAATTGATTTGGCAGGTGTGAAGGCTCACCTAGACTCAGCTGCAGACAAAGCAAGTGAACTCTGGTCTGCCTAAAAACAAGACCTTGATTCAGATGTCCTTGAACCCTTGTGTGGAATCAGTGGCAATGAGAATGAAAAGATGTTTATGTGACTGTGTATTTCAAGCCATGTGTGCTGTGGGAAATATCAAACCAGCGGGGTCTCAGACTCCAGGCTCCGAGGGCCGGCATCCTGCTGGTTTTTAAGAAATCCTGCCTCATCTGCTGCTGATTATATGAATCAGGTGTGCTTAGCCAATAAGGAGCTTCAATGGCAGCCTAAACATGTAGGTCACTCAAGGCCGGGAATTTGAGACCTATGCAATAAGTCATTATATTTTTCTGCATCCCCTTCCAACGGAATGGAGACCATGGGGTTATCCCAGTGTGAAAGCAACTTCAATGCATCTGCACCACTGCAAATGTATCACCATAAAAATAGAACAGGAAATAGCTTCTGTCTATCAAATTTTTCAAAATAATGCTCCAAGGTTAATAGACGTCAGTCGATAAAAAAAACAATAATAATAATAATAATTGCTCACAAGTTCCAAACCATGATTCAGGAAATGTTTCAGATGAAAATGCCACTCACACACACACACACACACACACTGCTGCACTCAAAGTGATAGCAGAAAGTAGACTGCTTAGCATGCCTAATTTACTCATAACGCAGTTATTTACTCAACTGATGTTCATGAACCTTAAAGCCCTCCATTAAGTACAGAAAATACCTTGTTTTGGGTTTCTTTTCAAAATAGAGCTCTCTATAACAAGATTTTAAGACAAAAACTGTTTTGTCTATGTTTCTGTCTTCCACATGGCTGTGAAGATGTGTAATACGTTTCTGAGGTTACAGAATGACATCTAGAAACTATGATATCTGATTTTTTTTTTTTGATTTTTTTTTCCAAAGCCCTTTGGAATACTTAAACAGTTTTAAGTTTGAGTCCATTCAACCTTTTGTGGACTCTAACATACATATCTTTTTTCACAGTGGAGTGCTGTTGCACCTTTCTAACCCTCGTAATTTAAAAACCAGCACGCCTGGACTCTTCTCATCAAGACAGTCTAGCACGGGGTTACAGTATGTTAGCTGTTCTGTCCTTTGAGAGGGCTTCTCTTCCACACTAACAGGTGCTGGGTGGGCTAAGATGGGCTCCTCATTTTCCTCATCCTGACCCTCCTCACATGTGACTCTGCAGCAGACAGTTGCTTTGCTGATCAAGCGGTCGAGCGGCTTCAGAGAGTGCATCCACCTAGGCAAGAAGTCCCAATTTTGGAGCTTGGTGGGCAGATGGCGAGGGCTGCAAGACTGCATCACATTTATGGTGGTAATGAAGAGGGTGATGCTCAGAAAAGGACCCCCAACACCAGCCATAACCCGCCAGCCAGCCAAGGAGAGGCCAAGCACTATAGATGGGAAAACCAAGAAAAAAAGAAGCAGGTATAAGACCGCAAACCAGCGGTATTTGGCAGTCCGCTCCCCTAGGACACGAGCCATCTTTATGGGCAAACGCATGAAGGGGATTGGATACCACAGCAGGATGCCAAAAACGTTGAAGAAGAGGTGACAAAGAGCAATCTAAAAAAAGAAAAAGAGATGCAGGGTGTCAGTGTCGGAGCAGAGCTCTGTAGAATTCTCTGTAGAGATTTAGATTTTTTTTTCTCGTGGGTGAAAACAGTTATTTTTATTTTCCAAAGAAGTGCCCCAACTAAGGAATGGTCTACATTTTGCCAGCAAAGAACACCATGGCAACGGGGTCTACTTTTAGCCTTTACAAAAGCCTCACACGGCTTTAAAATTGAGATTTCCTCCCAAAATAAACAAATAAATAAACAAATCAGCTTACCTGTACTGCAGCTGCTAGTTTATTCCCAGGACTAGCCAGAGCTGCCAGCAGAGCAGTGGCGGTGGTGCCAATGTTGGAGCCGAGGGTGAGAGGATAGGCCCTCTCTAGACTGATGACACCAATGCCTGGAGGAGAAAACAGCAGAAAATAGGATCATGCATTCTGCAAACAAGTTAGACGAAACACATTCTGTTCAGTTCGTCAACTGATGTTTTGCGTTGGTTGTGCCAATTTAAAGCATTTTTTAAAAAAAAGGTCTAAAGGAGTCTCAAACTCAATATGCAGTGAATATGATCTTCCAATAAGTAATATTAATGACCCTCTTTTCTCAAAACAGTGTGCAACTTTTTCAATTTCAAGCTTGGTTAATTACAAAATGATTCTGATCTTACATTTACAACTGTGTGACAGGTTGGTGAGTCACTCATCACTGATTTTGCATGCTTCTATTAGCCATTACAAAACACATGTTATGCAATATAGTCTTGAAATCTTCACAGACCCATTAAGAAGGCACACACAAACTTACGTCCTTATTTAGTATGGTCTGGAAAGGAGACGAACCATTAGTCAACATGATCATTTGTGGCACTTTGCCATTGAAAACATGATTAAAAAGTATTAGTTACATAAGAAATGTAATACAGTTCTATTTGATTTGAAAGATTCATAACAATTACAGAAGATGTCTGTTTGGGGGTTGTGGCATCACCCATAGCCTGGTGCAGAACCTTGTGGGCTGTTGGATCAGAGCGACTGCAGCCCCAGCGCTATTATTTTCAGCTGTTTGTTCTTTCTTTTTTCTTCTGCGCCATGCTTCATCTTTGCTGTCCAACAACGCATTAATTGCATGGATTCCAGGTTGAAATACCTGAAGCAGAATTCAGGCAATAACCTTAATTAAAGTAACCTCTGCACAGATGTTTTTTTCCTTCCACCAAGAACAAATTATCAGCCTGGCCAGAGCCCAGTTTAATAAGATATTATAAGCAAAAACCTCCACACAGGCCTGCACTGAAACCATAGGTCTTCCAACTGGCCACACAGAAGAATGACCCCAGAACTTTATACGGCACCTTTGCTTTGACCAGTAAACTCAGCACAAACTAGAGGTAAAGAACACAAATTTAGCAGCAACATCATCACAGATTGCATTGTAGTGATGGAAGTTATACCCAAGGATGCAATCTGCTATCTATAATAAATAGCAACAAACATAAAAAAAAAAAAAAAGAATAGACCAAACGGATTTGAAAAAATCTGATCAACGAAAACTTAAAGAGCGACTCAGTAAAGGCCTGATTTCTTAAATGTATGGCTTTCTCACAGGACATGTGACATGCGTTAAAGAAAGCGCTAAACCCGTGTTCTTGAACAACTAAAATTAAAAAGGGACGCCACTACCAAATCCAAGTCCAGAATTGATCAAAGTTCAACCTGGTTTGACTTTCGATGCACGCTCTGTGGCTACGCGCTTTGTACGTAAAGCCCAAAAACTGTCATAGAAACGTGCGTAGCAATGTGTGAACGCAAGAGTTTTGAACAAGTTAACATAAATCAACATAAGTGAACATAAACTTTTGAACGGAAGTGAATGTGTGTTGCTAAGGGCAACGTGTGTATGTATATGGCGTCAGGTTTACAAGGCAAGTTCACTTGGAATCAGACGTGTTCTCATCTCTTAAAGAGTATAATCTCAATACAGAAATTGTATATGTTCTTCTACAGATTTGAGTAATTTCTTTAATTTAATTATGAAATTACAGGTTTGTACTGTTACTAAAACTTGCTAAAGCATCATCTTTTGTTGTGGCTAATTTTCAGCAAAATACAACATTTTTTTTTCAACAAACTTTTACTTACTTTTACTTATTTTTTTTAAAAAAGCTTTTTTTTAACAATGTGGATCCAAAATGTTTAGAGAAGAATATTTCTTAAAATATTTTTCAGTATGTAAGCTTGTTGATTCTTGGGTCACACAGAAAAAAAACAAATATTTCTTCCTTTGAATACTTTTCCCATTCTTTTTAAATCTGCATTTCTGTTGAACTTCAGAAGTTCAACAGAACTGAACTTCACAATTTAAATAAATGTGTAATATAGATAAATTATGTTTAAGAAAAAAATAGCAAAACTAGACTTGTTGTTTAAGCTGAAACAAAAACACTTTACTCACCTACTAATGGAGTCATGGCTGAAGTAAAAACAGAGCTGCTTTGGACCACAAATGTGACACCTGCGCCCACAAACATGGCAAAGTATCCTGCTAGCCACCCAAATGGAAAAGGCAGGTCTGTCAGGATGGAATAAAAAGGCAAGTATGACACAAGAGCAACACAATATCAACGACAGAGAGCTTGAGCCTTATTAAACTTTGATTTGAAGTGAACCAAAAATCCCCCAAATGCCACCACAAACTTTCTGCTGTTCAATTTATTAACTCACCTGTGTTAATGACTTTATGGATGACCTTTGCTACTTGACCTTTAAGAAAAGAGTTAAGCAGTTTGACCAGAAGCAGCAAACAAGAACAGAGGACGACCAGAGAAGCAGCCAGGAGAATGAGACCCACTGTAAGATCTGACAACTGTGTGGATGCAAACAAATGTTTGCCTACAAAGAAAAAAAATTGAGATTTTTTAAGTTTAATTTTATTTTTTAAAAGTGAAAACAGTGATGTTACTTACATTTAACACGTGAGGACAATGGAAACTCATTAAGGTCACAACTGTCGAAACTCTCGTTGCCAGAGGACTAGAAAGAAAATAAGAAAAAGAGAAAGACAGAAGAAAGGAAGAGGAAAAGGTTCGACTTTAATGCTTCAAATGCTGCATGTGTGACAAAATGTACGGGGAAGAAAGGCACAAAAGAGCAATTACCTGGCACCATTCCTTCACCAGGCTCTTGTTCCTCATGCCCTCATTTCCCATGGCAATCCCTGTGATCACACATTTCTCCAGCTGAGAGAGAAAAAAACGAGTTAATATTTTAAATTATAGCGAAGTGAAGGGAAATAAAAAAGTCCAATTTATTTTC
Organism: Adrianichthys oophorus; assembly: GCA_036245035.1. Taxonomy (NCBI): domain Eukaryota; kingdom Metazoa; phylum Chordata; class Actinopteri; order Beloniformes; family Adrianichthyidae; genus Adrianichthys; species Adrianichthys oophorus. Next base: position 9,983,251 of record BSAI01000162.1, on the reverse strand, counting down.
CCCATTAGACAAGGCTTTTCCTCAGAGTTTTCAGGAGCATTCAATGTGAATAAATGCACTGATATTGTTAAATGGCGAAAACGTTACAGTTATAAAATGGTTTTTATCTCGTGATTAAAGAATTTGTTTTTAAAACTTCAATGCAATTAGATAAACAATTAGTAAAATTGTCAATAACATTTTTCAAATGTTGAACAACTGTGTTAAAAAGTAAACTAGTAAACAAACTAGTAAAAGAGGGCTTGCCTGACATGCTAATAGGATAAGTTACGTGGTCAAAAGCTTTTTCTTGCATGACTATTTTTTTGCTTTTGTCAATAGAAAAATATTAAAGAAGAGTCATAAAGCCCATTTCCAAGTAAGTGAAAGAAAGAAAATTGAGCCAACACAAGCTAACACACCATCAGCACGTCACCAACATGACCATAGAAATAGCTTCTGCGACTGTGACTGTGGCACTTTAAACTGAATTATTTAAAGATCTACTCCAATGAATTTTTTTTTTTTTTTAACATAGTTTAGTACCATTTTTCCCATGATGGAGAACATACATTAAGAGAATTAAGAGTAAAATTGCATTTCTGGATGTTTCTTTATACAAATTGTTGTGAATCAGAAGTAGACCAAAAAAAAGTGTGGAAGAGCTTGTGGCTTCTTCACTCCATTCTAATCCATCCCCTTATCGACAAATAGATCCATGTACGTCTTGTCTTTTTTGTTGTGCCGGAGCTATAAGCTACAAAAGAGCATGAATACAAAGGGATGATGGGAAGGCTTACTCCATGCTAACGGGCCCACCCACAACTCAGAGGTGAATTTCTGATGAACTCCTGTCACACTATGGAAACTATGTCCTAGAAGTGGCAACGTTGCAATAATGTTAATGGACAAACCCTAACTGTTTGTAGAAAAAAGTAGTCAGAGGTGTTGAGATACATGGTGAAGTTCTGAATTTGGGATGCCATAGTTATGTCAGAGATTAGCACTTTCTCCTCATTTTAAGGAGGTACTGGTAGATTTACTACTGTTGTTTACCCTTTTGCCACATTCCTTTAAGGGAACAGCGAACCAGCTTTCACCGAATCACACATTTGGTTTGGCAGAGAGTTTTACGCTGGATGCTGGCACAGGGAACCCCAGACATGGACCCCCTTGTGGCTATATGTTTAAGCAGTAGTGTGAAGGGTCTTTCCCAAAGACCCACACTGGATTTAGATCATCACGGCCGCTGGGAAACGAATCCTAGTGTCCCATACGCCAATCCTACATGCAGCCAACTGAGCCACACAGCCACCAATTTACTGGTAGAATGACTCTCTAGATATTTTCCACAAACCAAGGTGAAAATTACTGATTTGAGGATCAGCATTTAGAAGCAAATGTGACCATGTTGATAGCCTACATGGGCCTCTGTTGTGTATCCAGAATGTAACCTGCCTTCTCCAGAAGACAGCTGAGAAAAGGTCATTTCAGCCTTTGTGACCCTAATTACGAATTAAGGATTAAGGAGTGCAGGAAATGAATAGATTGATGTTGCAGCAATTGGTCTCTCCATGACTGCATTTTGAAGGACAGTTTTACAAAGGAGAACATTGAAAAAAATGCTGACTCTTACCTGTATGATAAGCGTTGTGACTGGCTCAGTTATGACCTTTAGAAGCTCGGGGGCATCCTCCCCAGACTGGATTTGTAAGATGCTGACCAGGAGGTGGGACAGCCGGGTCATTAACCCACTCACCGCCTCCAGAGGCAACAGAAACAGGACCGACAACCAGTTGAAACAGTCGTGGATGGTTGCTCCAGCAAAGGCGCTGTAACAGGTCAAGATAATTAAACATGTTCTGTGAGGTCAGTCATCAATAAACCTGATCATCTACTCAAAGTAACTGATCATAAATAGGATTTTTAGGGCTGGACTATTCTGATCGTGAACTGCAGTGAAAGTTTTCCTTGTTGGCTTCATGCGAGTTCAAAACATTCATAAATTTGAATTTGTTTCTTTAATAAATGGTAAAATACCATGCCATCTGTTGAGTGTAGTATCTATTTATACCAGATATTTACCCGCAGCAGAGTCAATTTGGACTGATGCCATTATTGTCACGATTTTGTAATTACACTGAAACAGAGGTTAACAGTGAGAGCCAGCAAACAACTACCAATGCCTTCTCATCATTCTCCCTCGCTTTGTCCCCTTGCGACTTTCATTACTTTTATCATTCCGTCTTTCATTTTTTTTTCTACCTACTTACCACTTGACTGATTCGTTTTCATCCTCCCTGCTCCTCTGTTGTCTGTTCTCTACCTTACCATATTTCCTCACTCACCGCTGAAACTCATTTCTCTCTGCAGCTTGCATCATGGCCACTATGGTGTTTGTGACAGAAGTGCCAATATTGGACCCCATGATGACTGGAACTGCCGACTTCACTTCTAGCACTAGGAGAAGACGAAACAGAAGGCTTCGTTTTACATAATAAGGTCATCGCTTCTATCCTCATGCATAAATAAGTTAACTGCAACAGACACTGTGTACATGTCCTCCACGAATAATTGCTATGCAGGGCCTGCAGTGTTTTAAAGCTGACTTGAGTTTGAATAGTCTAATGTTGGTTTTTAAACCAGAGGAGGCACCCTCATAGGAGGGGTTAAAGTTGCATGTGTCCTTAATGATAATGACATCAGGGAGCCACTTCATGAAAATGTACGTTTGTGCATTTTTTATGCTACAACTGCAGTATTTTCTTATTAAAAAAAAAACAAAAGAGTAATCGCTACTTCACACTAAAGTTGTTTCATTTCAGAAGCTAAACGTGCAACTTCTATAAGTCTAAATCTTCAATGTCACTTTTTTCATTACGGAGCGGGAAATGATACTCTTAGATTTGTTCTGTGAGATACGACTTATTTGGCTGCAAAAACTCAATTTTTTTGTCTTATTAACACCACAACTCTTAAATTTTCCAGGTCAGCTTCAAAAGATTTTTATAAGCTATCCTTTTTTCTCAATATTTCATGACAAACTCTTGTGAATTTTTTTTAGCAGAATCTATAATCCAGTCTGTATAAATGTGCAGCTAAACATAAACAACAACACATGCTTTCATTGCAGTATTTGTTAGAAATTTAAGTAAGATAGTAAACTGTTTATGCTTCAGAAATTATTTTTAGGAAATATTGCATAATCTTTGCTTATTTTTATTGGGTTTTTTTTCCTTAGCAACAGCACCCTGATTATAAATTTGTATACAAATACTTTTTGTTCAAATTCAACTTAAAACAACTTTTTTATCCCTGAGGAGCAATTCTTTTAGAAATTATTTCACCAATTTTTGACACATTATTTTCTGATTATTTTAATCGGAGCTGAAAGTCCCAAGAATAATCTTAACCTACATCCTTGATGCATATATTTATTTTGAGCAATATACAAAAAATGTCACTTATGTTTTTGCTTTCAAGCAGATGCTGAATTACCGTGTGTGTGGAGTCGAAGTGGTTTGATGCATGCTTGCATCAATAGGTGTTAATAGGTTAAACAGATTGCTTCTTAATATTAATCAAAATATATGCCGTAACGTAACTGGTTACATGCTTTAAAACATGTATGACATTTTTAGTTTGCTTTTTGGAAACTTAATGTCACAATTGCATAATTAATACAACATTTCTACAAACTGCTGTCATAATCATTGAATGATTTTTTTTTTTTTTAAGCTGATGGGAAAAACATTTTTAAAGCAAATATATGCCAGAATTTCAATTTTTTCAGAAATTGTTTTGGATGTACAAAGAAGAAGCACTGATAGGCTTACAGATGGATTCATACATTGCGACTGCAGCTGATAGAGGCATGAAAGCGCTCTTTATTTTGTCCTTCTGTGTTCATGTGACATCAACATGTGCATTTTTATTCGAGAAACCTGTGAAAATGTAATACAAACATGAATAGTTCCGGTGGCATCAGTATCGCCCTTTAAACTCAATCACAGCCGCATGTTCTCTTTCACGGTTTCAAACATTTAAATATTGGGTTGCTCAGGGAATTTTTAGATAATCCATTATATGCCATAACATTTTGGCTCTAAATAGATATGCATTTGTAAATCAAAGCACAAAAGTCTGACAATTGTTGGGATTCATTTGTATTTTTAATGCAATTATTAGTAATTCAATTATTAGTAATTCTATAAGTAATAACTAATTAAGAGGAAATAATAGAGTAGACTTTTCAACTGCTTTTTTAGACAGCAAAAAACTGGTTTAAACTCAGCCAGACATTTGTTCTTCCAAAACAACGTTCTTCAGAACATTTCACTCCTGATGAGCAGATACAGAGAAAGCTCAGTGCTTGTTTAAAGAGTTGATCAAAGTGTACGTGTGTTTGTGTTCATCCAGATCAATGGTCTTAAAAATGACCAAATAAGCGAGACTAACAATCCTTACAATAAACCGCCGCTAAAGTAAAAAAAATCAGTAGTGACCTGTTAATCTAATGGTCTACAAGTTAGTTTTCTGATACAACATTTTTTAAATTAATATATGTGTAAAAACTCAATCCAAGTACAGCATTAAAAGTGGTCAAAAGTCTGCTCATAACCAGACAAAAAACCTGCACCTTTTTGAGGTTAAGTTCAACCTTTTTCTTTTTGCATGAATAGAAACTGACTTGCTAATGCAACATGTTTGACCTTTGATCAGGCTGTTAGGAATAAGCTGCAAATTAAATGAAGAGTAGCAAGTTAAACATCTCACTATTTACTGAGGAAGAATCAGCTTTAAATTATCCCATAAATCAATGCACATTTATCTATTCAGTGCCATTTCTACTTTTTAAACTAATTTTTTACATCATAGAAAAAAATTAAATAAAAATAATTTACTGTAGCTTCTCATGGAAACACAGTAAATGATTAGTTTAACAGCCAGGCTGTGAGAATCAGTGTATTTATTTGTTGTTGCCATCAAAGATTCAGCATTGACTATTTGCTGTTAATTGATTTATCAAGGTTTTCCTATTTATTGCTGTATCTATTCATGTGTAATGATAGTCTGCTGAGACACACAAGAATGAAAGGATTAAGTGCACAAAACCCAGACTAAATGACAGACTTCTTTCAACCTCAAAACCATATTTAAAATATGAAATATGCTGACATTTTATGGGAAACATGAACGCGCCTACTCACATCCAGAGGCCACCAGGCTGACAACAATGGAGGTGGAGGTTGATGAGCTCTGAACCAGCACAGTAACCAGAATCCCCACCACCAGGCCAGCCACAGGGTTGGACAGCACTGCATTGTCCTTGAAAATATCCCCTGCCACTTTACCTGGTTAAATATGCCACCCACATACACAGAAGCACGCGAGCACGGAAAAATAGACTCAGGGATGACAAGGTTGCCATGAGCAATGTTAAACATGACTCCAACTGCTTGTTTCCCCAAATTTATGAAGGTCACAGATGAAGCTTCCCAGTACATTGCCCAGAGGGACTAAAGGGTGCAGCAAAGGTTGCTCCTCAGTGGCTAGCTTATTTGTCAAACATCAACTCACTGAGTGATGATCAACACAGTGGGTGGGCAGCAAGCATTATACTTACCGCCTGTCAACTGGAAGGCAGAGCTCAGAGTGTCCAGGGAGCAAATAAAGAAGAAGAGAAGGACGAAGAGAAGAGGGACCTTGGATATGTTGATAAGGTGCTGTTTGATCTTGTGAGGACTCACTGCTGAGGTTTGACGGGGGGCTTCTGTAAAAGAAAAAAAAATCAAAACAGGTAGAAGCCAAAACAGCACAACGCTCAAGGAGCAATGGCACCAAAATGTGGGATTTTTCATGCAGCAGCATCTGTCTTTTATTCTCTGATTCTCTGGATTCTGGGTGAGAGTGATAGCCTGAGTCAGGTCCCACATGCAGAGAACAAAGCCATCTTCCATCCACCATTATCCGAGTGTAGCCAAACACCCCTGTGGGACAGTGTGGCCACATGGTCCCACTACGGCAGTGTCTTTTTTTTAAGCATGTCCTTGTCCGATAAGCATTTGGCTCAGCTTCTGCAGTTATAATTAGTCTTCTCAAAAGAAATCAAACCAGCTGCCACTCCTTGAGATGAAAAAGAGATTCTCCTATTGATGCCCATTTTGTACCGTTCTCTCTGGGAAGTCTGTCTGCCGCTCTTAACGAAGGTGAACCAAAGGGCTGATTTGTATGTTTGCCATCACCGTCGCTGCTGCCCGTGAGGTCAAGGGTGGAGCCGATGCCGGACTCCGTGTCTTCATCCAGCCTCCTTGGATGCTGGGGAGTTTGCATCCTTAACACTGATTGAAAAAACAAAGAAGAAACAAAGCGGGAAAGTTCTCACACAGGTGATAGCTGTGAAGCATTTCAATGGGAGTTTTTGTTACCACTGTCTTTGAGCTCTGCGCTCTGTCCAGTAGACACTATAGCCAGCGTGTGAGAGGACATATGGGATTTTGAGGGCTGCGGGGAGATGTGAAAGTAATTAAAATCCCAGGATGACACCACTGTAGAGGGGAAAGATGAGAGAGTATTTGTTTATCAGCCACCTGCAGCAGTAAAAAAGCAGCCAGAGAAGACCAGAGTACATCTATACGAGAGCATCTCCCCAAAGAACCACTGAGAGCAGAAGTCTAGCAGAGCAAAAATGGACTCCCGTTGTGCTAAAGTGGCAGATTTAAAACCAGGTTGATCGTGCATAACCGATCATGTCAGAATCAGTAAGAAAACATCAGTACAGATACAGCTGATCCTCCACTTCCTACAGCTGCAAGTCGGCTCTTAAGAACTCCTTTCAATGATTTTTTTACATCCTTCATTTAAATGCTTTTTTTCCTCACATCAGTCACTTTGCAATAAGTTAAAGACTTCAGTGGATGAGGGAATATGAAAGTATCCCTTAGAAGCAAAGAGGATGGAAGTAATTACAGCGGGCAAAATTACAGCAATTAGAGTCGCTGCATCATTAGCATTGTGCCTGGCATCCTCCTGCAGGTTCAGATCTGCTGAGGGACCCTTTTACCATACGTACGCCTCTCTGTGTGGCAGCATGTGGGAAACATTTTCACGGATCACTGATGAGCAAACTCTCATTCAGATCTTATGCGAGTTTTGTGCCGGTGCTCACAATACGGAGTGATCCTCTCATCGAGAGGCAGCGTGCGAATCAGTTTGACAAATTGCAACTCAAATTTGCTGCTTTTTGATTTAAGAGTTTCCTTAAAGCGTGTCATTTTTGGGACATTTATACTTCAGCGAGAGGTTGCTAGACTGGCTTCTTTTGATGAAGAGTAAAAATAAAAACGATTGTTGGGGGAGGAAAAAAAATCTCTATTTTTATGGAAAGCATGAACTGAATGTTTCTTATTTTAGAAAGCATCAACTGAAAAAGGAAAGTCATCATCATGCCAAAAAAATAATACATTAATTTAATGATCATGCATAAAAAGTGGATTCTTACCGTTTGGGATAAATCTCTGTGTGAGGAACAGGGCATCTAACACAGCACCTTAAGTATGATATCAGGTGTTGTGGTGTCAGGGAGAACACCTAATTCCCTGACTATTAATTTGCTTTGTCATCAAAGACAACATCGTAAATCAGTAACACCCAAAAAAAAGTTAATAGTGCATTATTTTGGATGCTAATGATTGATGCTTGCTTTCTCCTGATCTGGAGCCAAGGCGAGGATTAAAACAGTGACCTCTTTGAGGTGATTCATCACTCCTCCAGATGCACCTTCACGATTTAAGAGCAGGAGAAATCTGACATCTAGTGGCAAATGCAAAGGATTGCTGGTTATCGAGCTCTTTCTTCCTGTTTTATCTCTGAATCCAGCAGGTTTGAAAATGATTCAAATTGGGCCACAGACGATCAATTCCTTCAGAGGTAGGGACTGTTCCACGTGTTTATGTTCCCATTCAGCGAGATAAAGCAACTGCAAATGAGCCACCACGGAAATCTCCCGAGAGTGCTAGCTCACATGCGTGCACATTTACCAGAGCTCTCCACCACCCGAAGGTGAAGTCCTCCGTACCATGGGACCGATCAGTCTGAGGAAGAGAGTTGCAGTAAAAAATTAGCCAAGCTCCATTTTGGCACATCAGCAGAGCTCTCAAGCAAAACAGCCAAACCTGCTGACCTCAGGCTTGCAGAAGAGAAGAACTTCATAACCTCCCCCTTAATGAACTTGTTATTTTCAAAGCTGTTATGAGAGCTGGGAGCTGTGCTCAAACTATATTGCTGTGCAGGCTGAACCTGAGGCTGCTGCCTTTATGCTACAGATGAGAAACACTTCCAAGCTTGGTATCGTAAAAAGTATGGATTATTATACAGAGCACTAGCTACGTTTGGGTACTCAGAGTTTCTTGGTAGAAAAATATCTTCTTGTTGCAGATAATACCCTTAGTGATGAATATTTTAATATTCTTCTTTTATTAATGGGCTCTTTAAACCAAATACACTCAGATCTTTAAATATTTGAAGGCGTTGAAGCATAGAGATGAAATATTTTATTACTTTTACAAAATTATTTGTCTTTTCACTTATTTTTGTTAAATGGTAGAATGTTTGAGTTGTGTACAATAAACAGGTTTTTTTTATTTTATCAGATTGTTTGTTATGCTAAAAAAATAGACATTACTGACAAATAGAAGTAAAAAAAAATGCAATTTTTACAGAAAAAAACCCTGAAAATATATTAAATATTAGATTTCATGCCAAGTTATCAGAAAGGGGAAGCTTTACACACTAAACTGTTTATTATGATAGAAACATCAAGGTAAAAACCACTTTTGGTCCTAATCGTGTACTGATGGTTTGGTCATCATCCCAGCTCAAAAGCAAAGTACAGAGACTCACCTTCTTCAAATGGATGAACTCTCCACTAGTCTAAATTTCTGTTTGTCAAAGCCTTAAATTTGGGAATCATGTGAGTTTTTTTTTAAACATTTGAATAAACATTTTAAGTTTTCTTTTTTTACTGGAGAGTCAGTTTTAAAGATATAAAATCTGAGAAATCCCTGAGGACGTGACCTACATGAAGTCAAGTAAGAAGAGGGAAATCAGGAACACAAAGTCAGGTGTTGATTAAAAAGGAACTGGATCATTATTTGGCCAAGTAATAATCATTTGGGAAGACTCTTGTTTTTGACAGCAGCAGATGAGTCATCTGGCTGAGCTGCTCTAAAACAAACAAAACTGCATTTTAAATGAGAATTTGTTTGTTAAAGGTGAAAAAGAACGGCTGCAACACAAAATACACACATAAAACACACAAAACAATATACAAGCACTTATTAGATTTTTCCCCTGAAAGACTGTTTGCACTTCGATAATCGTATTTGCCAAAACTGCCTGGAGGGTTCTCACAGAAAAGTCATGGAAAAGAAGGGAAAGAAAATGTCCCACATGGCTGTCCTTAAAGGATTTGACTCATCTTTTTATTTTATGCCAAAAGAAGATTTAAACTTCTTCTTTTCAATTATGAAGCTTGATTTTCACAATAATATCAACAATAATTATTATTTTAATCTCACACTTATCAAGTTCAATAAAATGACTTGTTCAAACATTCTAAAATGTTGCTTTTTTTAGAGGTTTTAAAGCCACCCTAATGAAAAATGTGTTTTTAATATGTTCTTGGGGCAGTTTTCTCATTATAGACGACATACATGAAGAAAATAAGCTTAAAATGGCATTTCTGACAGTTTCTTTCTACAAAAATAATGTGAATCAGGAGCAGACGAAAAACTGTTGTTTTGAAACTCACATGCTCTATTTTGAGACATCCACTTGTGGATGACTAGATTCATGTGCGTCTTTGTTTTCCTCGTCCTCCGTCTGGATCAAAACTGTACGGCTTGATAGCTCCAATCTTACTTACCGTTTTTGTTGCACCGTTTGTAAGTTGGGGGTGCGAGGGGCTATAAGCTTGCTGGAGAATGTGTAAACAGATGGTTGATGGGAAGAGGGGACGGGGTCGCTCCACACCAGCAGTCCCACCCAAATCTCAGAGGTGAATTTCTGATGAACTACTGCTGCTCTGCAGAAATGATGTCCTAGAAAACGATGCAGATATTTTTTGGCTAAAAAATAGATGAATAGATGATCAGAGTGGGTATTTAAACCTGAAATAAGGACAATTTCTTATAAAGAATGAAAGCACAACACATATTTGCTCACTTTACATTAACTTTATTATCAGTTCATATTCAGATGGCACATGCACAGCACTCACTCCACAGTGACACAGCTGTTGCAGAGGAGTCATGTATTTCACATGGTAAATAGATTCAGACTGTTGTGTTCACTTCACCTCACAAATTCACGCATTGATTGTTTTGTTGTCTTGCTATAGATGGCCCTGCATTTCCTGTACATATGCTCTCGGTTCATGATGACACTGTAGCTTGACGTCAGCTGGAACAGCTTTGCTCATCATTTCAGCTCTTCAGTGGAGGACGAGGATGCGTCAGAGCCGTCTGGACACTCCTACAGGACAGGGAGGAAACGCGATGGCTTTACCTCTGCCAATGATTCATGACAGCAGTCACTTCAGAGTGTCATTCAAGAGAGATGCAAGTGCAGAATCCTCTTTAGGAGGAGCAGCTCTCCAGTTACAAGTGCAGAAATGCATCACTCAAAACTCACCTTCACTTTCTCCAGCTCTGGTCTGCCGGGCAGAGAGGTTTGTGAGGAGAAGGCCTACCAAAAAAGACAGCGGTGTCACAGGAGGTCTGATCTGAAAATGGGAGAGTACGGGTAAAACGCCCACCTTTTTCGACTGCTGCACCTCCTCCGTTGATTTAGACCTGTTCCTCATGTGCTTCTGAGGGGGGGTGGTGGAGGGAGCCTGGAGGAGGAGAGGATGCGGTTAGACGGGGCTTGAATGATTCAGATGTTATAAGCGCCAAGCTTTTACACACCTCATTTGTCTTCTGCTCCATGACTGATGCGAGGACTTGGTCCTTAAACTGCTTCACGATGAATCACTTTACTCTTTTTTTTTTTCCAAAGACTGCCTGAGGAACTATAAAGTTAAGCGAGATAAAATGAATAAATAATAGAGCTGTACTTAAAAAGTTTAGGATGCAGTTTTCTAACTTCTTAGGAGAAGCAGAGCTCTGCAGGGTCACACTCAGCTTTATTTAACTCTACAAAAAAAATGAATAAACCTTTCACAAAGACATGCAGTTACAGGCTGTTCTCACTGGATGGCGAATCTGGTCCAGAGATCCAGCATTGATTACATACCATGATTTAAATACTTGATAGAGGACGACTTTCTTTTTCTGGACTTGAACTGGGACCCCAAAATCTTAATGACACTAGTGAACTGAATGACGAGTGATATCTGGTATCTAGTCTCTAAATGGTCTAGGCTGTACCCCACCTTCAACCAACAGTAGCTGGGATAGGCTCCAGCAACTTATTGACCCCGAAAAGGGATTCTGCAGGTTTAGAAGATGAATGGATGGATAGAAACAACTATGAAGAACAACCAGCTCGCAGAAACATTTACTGCTGCTTTTATAAAGCTCTACAAGGACACTGTGATGCTGTTCTAATATCAGATAATTGTAACTTTTACGAGATTTTTTGTCAAACGTCACATAACCTAAATTTAAAGTTTTGTAAAACTGTTCAAGCACATCATTTATGTTCTATGTGTAATCTAATCTTCTGCTGATTCTTATTTCAGATCATTTTTAGAGGGAAAAAAAAATCCACAAATTGCTTATGGTTGGCCAAAACGACTTCCCTTTTACAGTCTTTACAGCAATAAGATATAATCAGGTTTTTGGGAATAGGGACACAGAGGGATATGTGGTTAATACATTGTGCAGTAACTGGTGGAGCTGCAGGCAAGATCCAGTAAAATTCTGATTAAGAGACAATCTCTGAATATCTTTGTGCTGATTTTCATACCAGAAGGGAAAAAATACACTTTATGTTAAAAGGAAATAATAAGTTGACAATTTTCTGGGAGATTATTGACAAATTGTTTGGTCTAAACATTCAAAGGATGCAGAACAAGAAATGTGTTGATGAGGTAAACACTTGTTTATATCAAAAGTATGTACATGCACATATTCATAGCATATTTTTAAAAGCATGTGTTGATATGTATTTTTTCCTCATTAGGAAACTCAGTTGTTTAAAATAAGCCTAACCAGCTCATTCAATGATTCATATTATCAACTAAAACCTAATGTTAGATTTAGATTCAACTAATTTTATTAACTCTTTTCAAAAAGCAAATCCTAATGCAAATTACAATGGGTAAAGAAGCTTATACGTGATAAAAACAAAAAGAAGGAAACGGCTCAGAGGATACAGTCATGCACACTAATGCCTGTCAAACAAAGCAAAGGCTTGAGTGAATATCATTCAGCATTTGCAGCCAGAGGCACAGCTGGCGTCAGCCAGGCCCAGGAGGACGGGGATGAAAACACCTCTGGGTTTTGGATGAATGTCCAGGAGACTGATACTTTTTCACAGTCTAACAACCCCACATCTCCCCATTGATTACTACAGCTGTCATACCCAAAGGAGGAATGCAAAATTACAGGCAAAGGTTTGGCTTCATGGAGATGGTCCAGTGGTGGTGTCTATTAAAAAGACCTGAGAGATGTTTTGAACTTAATAGAAGTAAAAAAATATATATAAATATTCTCTTTTTTTCCCAACATTAACAGAAAAGCAGCTCCTTCCTTTTATGGTTTTTGAAATCATCATGAAAGTCGCTTCAAGATGAGCATTTCTGAAAAACCCTTAAAAGGCAAATCAACTCAGCAGTTCTTTTCAGTGACGTGACTTATAGGCAATAATGTCAATCATTTTATAACATTTCATCCCGACAGGTCACTTAATTACCCATTAGGCTAAAACCTGGTGGTTTGTGATGATACGTTTCATTAGTGACTAACTCAGAATACACACGTAAGTGACTGATCATCTGAACACAAGGAAATGTTCACGAAAAAGCAGCAAGCACTGTGCTCATTTCAAAGGCAAAGAAAAATACAGGAAGTGCCAACATGCTTCAAAAGGATTCAATTAGAGTTTTTAAAATTGAATTTGCAGTGTGATGACTAAAGAAAATAACATGTAAAGCTGTACAGATTGGAGGGAGATTGTGTACCACCCTGCTGCTCGGCAGGAAGAAGCCAGCCTGGAGCTCGTAAAGATTGAATGGCGCCGCCTCACCCACTGTGAAGACCTGACGTCAGCGGTCATGGCAGAACCACATTTGATTATACTCTGATGAGTACAAGAACTCACTGACCCAGCAGTGGTCCCTGGCTTTTTGTTTTGCTTTGTTTTTGCATTTAAAGTTTAGTTAAAACACCCAGAGGGGAAGAAAAGGGCTACTGAACCCTTGCACTCAGTCCAAAGTGTGCATGAAACCCTGCACAGAGATTATGTCAGGAGATCTGAGCGCTCTGTCTGACCAGCTCACTGAGGAGAACGACCTCAATGAGGAAAACTTGTTGGTTTGCATCACCCTGTCTTGGAAACAAAAATCCTTACACTGTATCTGAAGCGTGAACGAGGAGAGGTTGCACCTTTAAACTAAAAGTGTTGATGCTAAAGATTTCTTAAGCTAAAACAAAAGCAAGTTAACGTCTTCTCTGTGGCATACTTTATATACAATCATCGGCCACTTAAATAGGTACATCTGTTCAAATGCTCATTAAAGCAAATCTCTAATCAGCCAATCACATGGCAGCAACTCAATGCATTTAGACACATAGACATGGTCAAGACGATCTGCTGCAGTTCAAACCGAGCATCAAAATGGGGAAAAAAAGGCGATTGAAGCGACTTTGAACATAGCATGGATGTTGGTGCCAGATGGGCTGGTCTGAATATTTCAGAAACCGCTGATATACTGGGATTTTCACCCACAATCACCTCTAGGGTTTACAGAGAATTGTCCAAAAAAAAAAAAAAAAAAAAAAAAAGAGTCAAATAACCACTGGTTAGAACCGAGGTCTGCAGAAGAGCATCTCTGAACAAAACAACATGTCCAACCTTTAAGCAGATGGGTTATAGCGGCAGAAGAACACACCGGGTGTCACTCCTGTCAGCTAAGAACAGGAAACTGAGGCTACAATTTAAACAGGATCACTAAAATTGGACAACAGATTCGTCAGGTCTGAGGAGTCTCCATTTCTGCTGTGACATTCATATGGTAGAGTCAGAATTTAGTGTCAACAACATGAAAACATGGATCCATCCTGCCTTGTATCAACAGTTCAGTCATAAAGCTGGACTCATCTCAGACTGGTTTCTTGAACATGACAATGAGTTCACTGGACTCAAATGACCACAGTCACCAGATCTCAATCCAATAGATCACCTTTGGGATGTGGTGAACGGGAGATTAGCATCGTGAAAGTGCAGTCGACAAATCTGCAGCAACTGTGTGATGCTGTCGTGTCAATATGGACCAAACTCTGAGGACTGTTTGTTGAATTTAGACCACTTAGGATTAAGGCAGTTCTAAAGGCAAAAGCGGGGGTCCAACCCGGTACGAGCAAGGAGCACCAAATAAAGTGGCCAGTGAGTTCATTTGTCCAAATAAACCCGTTTCATCTTAAAAGTAACTCAGACATATTCGTATTAGAAGAATAAAACTATTACACCTAAAATCTCAAACAGAAACAATTAAAAAAAGACTAAGAAAACTTTAGTTTTTCATGCAATTGTTTGAGTTGCACTAGCAAGAGAATCTGCTCCACAGATTTGACAGCACAACAATAGAGAAACCAACCCAGATAAGAAGCTAAACGGCAGAGGTTTTTTGTCTAAAGTTTGATCTAATCAGCTGCTGTCCTTACACTTCATCACGCCAGGTTTGGTCATCTTGCTTGATTCAATCAGCAGAAAAGCAGCACAGCCCAACATTCTTCTCTTTCGTGTGTCCTGATGTTCTCAGTGATGACATCACTGACCTGCCACGCCAATAAAAGGGCTTCTGTAAATGTTAAGATATGAGCAGTAGCATCACGCAGTATGTGATAGGTGGGGCTCGGAGCTTCAAGGTAGAAATTTTTTTTTTTAAATCTCAAAGATTGGAAGACTTTCTGTTTTTAGTTGAAGAGGATCGGTCTGCTTTCCTGCATTTAGGTGTGACGCTCCAAACCCATCCTTCCTCCTCAGCAGTGTGAAGATACCCTGCACCTACACAGCTGCTCCCTGTCCGACTCGCAGCTGAGCCGCTCACATCACACCTGGAAACAGAGTTAAGACTTGACAGGGCTGCTCCATCACTGACAGATTCTGTCCTTCCCTGCAGCATATCTCCCTCATGTGCATACAATCATTTGGTGGGCTGGTTTGAAATTCATCTGCAGGATTTAGGAAAAGGCAAAGCCAAGAGGAAAAACACTTTCATTTATTTAAAGCTTGTTATTTAACCCCAAAATAGGCTCTCAAATCCATCTGGTTGAGCTCAGACTGGCAGCTGAAATGTGACCACAGAGGATAGTGCTGACAAATACGATTTTTTCCAAGGCGTGAATGTGAATATATGTGGCTTTTAATAAGACATTCCATCAAACACCAAAGCCCTGTATGACAAGTGGGAGGAGAAAAGAGGGGAAAACGGGGCTGGCGACCACACCTAACCACTGAATAAGCACAACAGCAGCGCCTACGAATAACATACATGAGAAGCCCGGGGTGAATTAAGATGCTCACCTCCTTTTCCTCCGTCTCCTTTCTTCTCCTCAGAGCGGCAGACGTGCAGTGGAGTAGATAGCACTCATCTCACTGCCGTGACGGTGCCTTGGAGAGAACACCCCTCTCTGCTCATTCATAGCCCCACCGACGCAACACTCGTGCATGGATGGAGACACACGCGCATGCACACACACCAGGTGTGCAACAATAAATCTGTGCTACTATAATCCCAGTACATTAACATAGGTTTCTTAAATTAATACTTAAATGCAAAAAAAAATATGTAGAAACGGATTTGGAAAAGTGGGGGAGTTTATAATCCACACATCAGCACATACTGAGGCTCACATCATCCGTGGAAATGAAATCACTTATGACTCACCTAATGCTTGAAACCCACATGATAATATAAGACGCAGAAATGCAACAAGTCTTCAGACAGATGAAGAAAGTCATTGGCTGCAAACCAAACCTCAGAACCCAATCAGAACGCTGCAATGACCAGCATCATGTCACAGAAATGATCCGATTACATGGCAGGATCCAAGATGAAGAACATGTAAAAATAAAAACATATTTGCCAAGAACTAGATTGTATTTGACATCATGTGCAGCAAATATTTCACAGTTCTTCAGATAACACCTTAGGAACAAATTCCAGACATACAGCGACAGATCCCTGTGAGCTCCCATTAATACCACAATGGTTTCACATGCTGGAAAAGCAGAACTCGATCTCGGCTTCACAGAGCACTAAGCTAAACACCAAACAGGGCAGGAATAAACTGTGAAATAAACAAACAAGAACACAGAACTTAAACAGAATAAAAATTATGCTAATAAAATATCCAAAACCAGTCATGCAAAACCCTTTAAAACCTTCGTGACCCCTCAGTTTTCCTTTAGCTTAGAGTTCACAGGAAAAAAATATCAATTTAGATTGTAAAATGCCACCGATAAGAAAATTAGACAAATCTAAGAGGAATATTTGAAGCTTTAACTCATCTTTTGGTTGTACAGTTGAAATCCATTGTAGTATTCAGGGCAAACTTTCTCCGGCCAAAGATCTGTAGTGTTTCTTAAAGACACTAACTGCCTGCCGTATTGGTCTCTACCAAAGTGCCATTAAAAGGTCATCAGGCACATGTATGGATGCAAACTGCAGTCTCAGAGCTTATTCATTAACAGGTACAAAAAGTGCATTCGAACAAATATTTTTCTCTCGTTTTGACATGATTCAAAGCATCGAAGAGAAAGTATTTTTAGATCACGCCTCTGTCCATGTTACACATGAAGGTTATGTCACACGGACGTTTCCCTCAAGTCTTTGGGTTTTGATTCAGCAGAGGGCGCAGTTTCTACGCCCGCCTCCGATTCTGTTTGGGAGTCGGTGGCGGTAGAGCCAGTCACGCCGGAAGCATGGGTGTCCTGTCCCTCATCTGAAGGGACCTGCAGGAACAGAGGAACCTCAAGCTGCTCCTTGGTGAGAAGGCCTCTCTGGTCTTCGACCCTGCAGCACTGAGCCTTCGTCAGCATGTCTAGGAACCCTGAAGAAGTCCAGATGCAATGTTGGAAAAAAGAAGGTTTCAGTATTTGCAGCCAAAAACCTTCAAAACTTTAAAGTCCAAGTATTTCCTTTGATTTTTTTGACTAGTGTGAAGATGTACGTGTTCACACCATTCAAATATATATAAATAGGTGCTTAACATCATTCTAAACAACCAGAAACAAAGGGATGAAAACATTGTCACTTTTCTTCCATTAACTACTGCAGTATCACGGTTTTATCCTTTCATTTTCTGTTTTCCCACATAAAAGGAGAACGTTTCTGCACATTTTAACATCTCTTACCCATAACTGGTTACAAAAAATACTAAATCTATTTTGCCAAAATGAAAAATGGTATCCAGATGCATTAGATGCTGATCAGGTGACTTACCATCCATTTCACGGTTCTTTTTGGGTCTGGGTGGCCCCCTGGCTCGATCTGTGTGTAGCGATGAGCGAGAGTCCAGACCTGCACTCACAGATCCTCCCTGATGCCGAAATGTTAGCACGTTACACAAACAGCACACGCAGATGCAGTTTTGCTGCTAAACTATTCTGTTTACATGAGTTAAGGATGAGCAACACTTTGTAGTTTAGTTGGTAATGAATAATCCCCAAAACAAAATGTATGGCAAATATGTAAATATGTATGTCCATAAATCTAAGACAAAAAATAAATAAATACATTTTAAATATAGTGGTTTGGCTTTGGTCAAAAGAGTCCTGGATGTGTCAAATATTAGCAAGTATTAATATTTATTCAGCTCTAAATGATTCTTTTATACACCTTAAAGACCAGCTCAGATGAAATATGTGTTTTTGGAGTTTTTAACATGTTCTTGAGGCATTTTTCTAACAATGAAGGACACATTAAGGAAAATTAAAAATCTAAATTGCATTTCTGATCGTTTCTTTATTCAAACCTTTGTGAATCAGAAACAGACAAAAATAAATTGCAGTTTGAAAATGCTTGTAGGTGTGAAGTAATAGTGACGACAGCAAGCCACAAGCTCCCTGCTCTGCTTCATCCCGATGCATCCACTTGCAGAGGACTAGATCCATGGACATTTTCCTCGTCTGAGGTGACATCTGGTTCAAAACTTTACAACTGTATTGCTTCGATATTGCTCGTCATTTTTGTTGCACAGCTTTTGTTATGTTAGGGCTGGGAGGGGTTGTACGCCGGCAGGAGAGACTGTAAAACTGATGGCTCTCAGCAACAGGAAGGGGAAGGGGGGCTTACTTTGCGCCAACAATCCGTGGCCACAGCTCCTTTTTAATGAGTTACTGCCATTCTGCAGAAACTTTCCAAGACAATGACTTTTTTTTGTTCATTACTTTGGCTAAAAACAGCATAATTAATAAAAAAGAAAAACATTGGAAACACTTGAAGTAGATCAAAACATAATTGGAGTGGGATTTTAAGGGAAATAAAGTGCCCACTTGACTCAAATCAAATCAGTTTTTAAAAGATAAAACAATATATTTCTATAGAAACATTATTTTTAATTAAATAAATACTTAAAGGGGCCGCCATTTCAGGTCAAAGCATAACTTTTTGACATGTTCTAAGAAATTGTTTGACGACCACATGAACCGGGACTTTTATGTATTTATTTATTTTTTGAAGTTTAGACCAACATCCCATTTACAAATATAACATTTTTATGCAAACTGCAACAAACTTTAAACACTGAAAAATAAAAAAGGAGTTATGAACAAAATGGAAACAGAAACGATCAGGATGTTTCTGCTGTGGCCACTTTACCTGGGAACTAGGAGAAAAGCTTCCTCTGGAATTGTAGGTCTGGTTACCTGTAAACACAGAAACATGGACTTGCTTTATACAAACTAATTTTATAAAAGACATTTGTTAGAATAACAGAAATCTGGCAGTTAAAAATAAATCCACTAATCCACTTCAGCCTTTCGCAATATACAAAAGGCAGATGAAGCGCAGCGCTCTGATTTGAAGTGAAGTTTGGACTGGACTTTAAGCGACTGGCGAGAGAACTGAAAGTGACATAGCTTTAAACAATCTAAATGAACCAAGACATGTCAAACCCAGAGACAAAGCACAAACACGCACAAAAAGATTCAGAGTCAGTGGGACATGCAGACAGTGATGCACAGAAACCAGGGCACTTAAGTGGACAGTGTAAAGACTCCCCCCCAGAGCAACAAAGAGTTAGAGCCACAACCTGATCCTTTTAGGAGACATTAGGATGTAATGACCATAGGAGTCCACACAGCAGTAGACACAACACAGATTAGTCAGTAGATCATCCATCGATTAAAATAACTGATGCAAAGCAGAGGAGCACCTTTATCTGATTTCATTTCCATTTGAATGGCGTTCGCTTTCATACTGACTGATGGATCCTTTCATTGAGCTGTGCAGACCATTGACTGAAATGTAAAACACATTTCGGCCCGACTCAAATTAAAGCCAATCAGTGGCTTTTTTTAAAAACGTCAAGTGTGTTAACCTTTGATTTTGTCGAGTCGGAGCGTCTTATTGGCCAGTCTGTACACAGAGCAGTTCATGCTTAGGGGCTCATCATTTCCAACCTGAAACACACAGAGACAGAGGAAGCAGGGTTCAGACAGAGAACTGCAATGTTCTCACTGAAGAAAAGAAAAGCTCTGTAAAATCTCAGGAAAGAACATTTAAGATGGTATCAACCTTAAAAATTAGATTGCTATATGAACACCATGCAGCATGGATAGCTAACTGCTGTGGTCACACATTTCCTGTTTAAAAATTACAAACTGCTATGCGAATTAGAAGTGGATTTAAGTTCAACGAAGTCTCAATTTAAATATAGATGTGTAGTTTCTTCATTAACTGTTTTTTTTAACTTAAATGCAGTAGTTATTTTTTTATGAGAATATACACACCAGTCAAAGAATACAGATTTATTCAAACCAGTATGAAGTTCAGATCTAATAAGCATCTGAATGTTTCCAAATAGAATCATGCAAAAGAGATGGAAGGAACTTTTTTCTTTAAAAATTGTGTTTTTTCAATCTAGAAAAATGTCTAAAACCATTCATATCACTTATGATGCACACATTTTTGGGACCCTATCTTATAAATATGATCCAAACTTTCTTTTGAAAACCCATCGTCTATAACTTAAACTAATGTAATGTTATTCTGTTTTACTTTACATAACCAATTGCTGTAATTTCTTTGTTGGAAGAATGCAAAATGTATTGATAATCAATGCTTTATAATAAAGTTACATCATGTTAAAAATGTGTGGTTCAAATTAAAAACAGTAGGGAAATAAGGTGCTTTCTTCCTTAAACCAGCTTTGTTGTTAAAAAAAAAAAAAACAAAAAAAAAAACTTACCAGATCACCCAACATATAACTGATACGTTCTATACTGTATTTAATTAAAATAAATTATATTGCATTTTTTTCTTGTGTCCAAAACGTTTGAATTTTGTGTTTCTTTGATGTAGTGGGCTATATAGGGTTAAGGGTAAGCTTCATGATTTTAAATGTCAGTATCTTCTTGATGTTTAATATAAGCCTAAAATATCATTTTTATCTGAATGTTAATAAAGTAAGGTACGGCCACTTCTTGCAAAATGTAATTAAATTTTGCTTCCTTGTTACATTCAGGGGTGTCAAACTCCAGGCCTCGAGAGCCGGCCTCCTGCTGGTTTTTCAGAAACCCTCTTCATTACCTGGATCAGGTGTGTTTAGCCAATGAGGAGCTTCAATGGCAGGTTGGTTGGAAAACATGTACACACACAAGGCACACACAAGTTTTACATTTCAATTCAACTTTGAATGCATCTCACACGTACAATAGTAACCAGGATGTCCTGTGGCTTCAGCTGGTGCTTCTGCATCACCACAGAGAGGGCGTCCTGCAGCATCTTCTTGGATTTCGCCATAATAACAACTGTCTTTTCCGTGAATGCAATCTCCAGCCTGTAACACATGCATTTCAATACCAGCTTTAACAGATCGACGTGAATCAAATACTGAGGGTAAAACAGAAACTTGCCATCAGAAACAAAGTTGGAATCTAGACAAAATAAGTACAAATTCTCCAAATTTGGTTTCAATTTGTAACGGAATGCAGGCCAGTTGATTGATAACATCTCAAGATAAATTTTGTCCAGTAAGAGTCATGCTTATGTGCAGATGCGATTGTAAAAATGCACCAACATGACAAAAAGAGACCAAAAAAAAAAAAAAAAAAAAACAACCCAGTTGACTTACGCAAATTTGACCCTAAGCTCCAGAATGACCTGCTGATCTTTCAGCACCGAACAGTCCTGGTCAAGCAGTAAAGGCTGTTTTACAGAAAAAAAACAGGTTGTCAGTCAGATGGGAGAATGTACATGAGAGACATCAATTCTTTAAAAAATACTTTTAGGAAATAACAAGACTGAGATGACTCAAGAAGAGAATGTTAGAGGATGTTAGAACAGGAAGATAGCAAACCACAACAGAGTGGGGCACCAAAAAAAAAAACAGTGCGGCACAAAAATAAAAGACAGTTAAACAACTTGTTTTGACAATTAAAAGTTGGCGCTGTAGATGAACTCACCTTGTCTTTGCCTTTAAGGTAAATAACAACATCTTTTAGCGGGAAGCCCCTTTTCTCACACAGGCTAGCCAGCATGTCCTTGATTGGTTGGCCGTTGCGTGTGGGAGCCAGCGAGGCGCTGCCATCTGGTAGGTAGACGCAGCAATAACCCCCGTCGGAACCAGAACGAGTCCCACCACTCTGCTCAGAGAAACGGGGACTCAGACGTCCGTTCTACAACACAGATGAAAAGGGATTTAAGGCCTAAAATTCTGAGGAATTTATCACCTAAAATATAGGGCTATAAAATAGGTTTTACAGCTTTTCAAGGTAAATTTGTTAGTATTTTACACATTACATAAAGACATGTTTTTCTATCCTAAATAGATCATTAAAGTTACTTTACAAAAGCTAAAAATAACAAATATATATATTTAAAAACATGGTGTAGACAGTTTAAAATCAGGCAAAAAAATAAAGTAATTTTAGGAGCATACTGCAGCTTTAGTACTCTCACTGTATGCTTCAATCAATGTGCAGGTAACGTGTTTGACATAAATGTTAGGAGATAAGTTGATTAAGTTTGTTTTGTAAAAAAAAAAGGAAAAAAAAAAAAAAAAGACCTCCATTTGCCTGCAGAGGGAGCCAAGCTCCACGCTGCTGGTCGACATGTAGGGCTCTCTTCGAGGATCTGAATGACATTGAACACATCTTTAGTGACAGATGTGACAGATAAGAGAAACTTTAAGGCACAGGAAACCTAAGGAACACAAGATCTGCCCCATGACAGGTCTTACCTCCCAATGATTCCCTTTTTTGTTGTAAAGTCCTACTTGGCAAGCTGTTGGAGTCGGATTTCTTGCTCTTTATGGGGCAAATTACATTATGTTAGAAATAAAAGCATTCAGGAACAGGCATTTTCTATTGTGTCCTCCTAATGCCTGTACCTTTTTGTCATTTGAGGGGCTGCTGTTGATTATTTCTTCCCATGATCCCATGTGGACAGGCTCTGAAGAGAGTTGAGGCAAAAGTTTCCCATCTACACTCGCCAAGGTGCAGTGTTGGTACAGAGGAGAGCGCACAAACCGCCTGTAGCTGTCCATCTTCATCAGTTTGAATATCTGATCAAAGCAGCCCAAAGTAAGAGAAGAAACATCGTTTTGACTCTTTGAAAGCATTGATGTTGCTCACCTGTGCCTGGGCTTTGTTAAACATGTCAGGTGTCGGCTGCTCCAAGTCTTTTTCTTCTATCTTGGCAGTGTCGTCAATGTTTACCGAATAGGGCGCACTGTCAGAAAGGTACGTTTTGTAGATGGAGCACGCTTCTGCTTTAAGCTGGAAACAAAACATGAAATATGCAAACTGGATTTTACTCTAAATACACATGGAAACACTTAAAGCACAGAATGATGAAAAAAAAAAAGTTTGGGCAACTTTCCACAATCCTATCTGGAAATGAACATTTCTATGAACATTAATAAAAGCTTCTCCCACCTCCAAACCCACACACACACTGACTCAAAGTATTAAATAATTATGTGTTTTCAGTCTTAACTGTCAAAAGCTATTGCTTTGACAAAAATTAAAATTATAAAGCCCAATTAATCTTTCAGAAAGTTGACCATTTACAGAAAAATATATTTTTCAAACAGCTATTACTTCTATTGCAACTAAAATACTGACCAAAATGCAAATGTGACATCTAATTCCATAAATAAAGTAAGTGGAAAGTAATCAAATACAACTGATTAAAATTCTGACAAGAACAAAAATAGAAAATGTATTTTAATTGAAGTAAATATAGCGTTAAAGGGCATTAGACATACAGCAACAAGAGCAGTACATTTACATCCCAAAGAAACAGATTTGAAGGTTGGAACCTTTTCCAAAGAGGTGGATGGAATCTTCCTGAACTTCTCACATTCCTGCCAGAATAAAATGTTTTCCGCACTAACTTCTGACTTTAGAAAGGCCTAAAGACAAACGCACAGACAGAAAAACATGGACACGTCTTATTTAGAAGGAAACCTTTGAAAAAAACAAAAAAATCTCAGAGCAAGAATTTCACCCGTGACCGTAACTCACCGTAAAGTAACTGACCCCGCAGGGATCCTCCAACAGCTTCTCAAACGAGACAGCCCAGCTCAGCACGCTGTTGGCGGGTCCCACGTCTCCGCCTGGAGTCCCTGGAAGGCTGGAGCTGCTGCCTCCACAACCGCGCGAAGACATGTTCAGCTCTACAACACAGCCATAAGCTCACTTCTTTATCAGTTCCCAAAGCGAAACAGCAAGAACGAGACTGAATCTGATACTTTCGTGCACAAACATGTTGGGATTGTACACGCCAGGCTTGTACAATGGGTTTTGTGTGTGCTGCCTATTCAGCCTTACCTCCATCTGACACTGCCTGGCTCTGTAAAACACAAAGAGGAACAAAGTCATGAGACGTCAACACAAAACTTATGCAAACACACAATATTGTAGAATGCTATTTATTAAAAGTGTCTTACATTTGATCCATTTCTGTCATAGTCAACTAAACAAACTCCTGCCTGACGATTAATTCAAACACAAATTCAAATGTAATGTCACAATGAATTGTCACCAATTACGCACATGAATATTTTTGGTTAAAAGTACAGAGTGCGTGCTGCAGATAGTGTTTAGAAGGTGAACAGCTGCAGGGTTTTTGTTGTTGCTTTTCCTCCTCCCCTCTGTAACCGTAGTGCGCGCAGTCAAGGCAGTTTTCACAGGAAGTGGTCACAGCACTGACGGCAGCAACTTTCATTCAGCTTTCAGAGATCAAAAAAAAAAAAATATTCACTTCTTGCAAAAGTTCGGTTTTGATTTGACTCTGTAAAACCTGTGTGGACGGTCGTGTCTGAACACGACTCCGATAGCAGGACGACATACCAAGACTACACTTTTAATCTTTATCTTAGAACATTGCTTTGATGAGATGGTAACAAAAACACACACAGAGGTTTGTTCCTTTTAATTTTAAAGAACTCCAGATTTTCTCTTTGGATATAAAAGTTAAATAACCCAATAGTCCATTCTGAACGGGCGGCAGAATTCTCTGTCCTAAGCTGGCTCGTCCAGCACAAAGAGGCCTCCATAGACCAGCTGAGAATCTCTCCATGAAGTTCATCAAATGAGATAAAAATGATAAAGGTCTATCGCACGCTTATCACAATTGAGAGACATTTGTTAAACAACAAAAGCTTTTTTTTTTTTAGCAGGATGCTGCTAAAATCATTTTCCTGTGTGGCTGATAAACTTTTCAACAAACTTATTTTACATAGTACTTCTTGAAACAAACAATTGAGGAATGCTTTTTGAAATTAATTTACCTGAGGTCCTTATGAGGACTGATGGTCTTAACTTTTTTAATTGGGTAACTAAGCATTCATTTTTGAGGAGAAGAAAGTAAAACATCAGAAAAGCCCATTTTTAAAAGCTCACACTTTAACTGTGTATTGTGGGATCTTACTTCTGCATTGGATAGCCTCCAAGTTTTTCACCACACAAGTTTTTTTTTTGCAACAGTGAATCATGAAACACGCTCCATGTCGCAACTATGTGTCTCAAAGAGGACGTCTTACTTGAAACGTCCGGTCATTCTTTGCTTTCGAAATTTTGAAAAAAAACATCAAGAAATCAAAGTGTGACGTTTTTATAAACGTGAGTGGCACGAGGGGCAAAGATGCTGTAATGGCACTGTGTGTACAATAGCCGTGCGCTTAGGTCAACAGCTGCCTTTGCCCGCACATGAGAATGATCAAAAAGACATTTTCCAAAAATAACAAATTTGGTGGGGTACTTTATATAGTCATACATATTAAATAATTGCTTTCACTTGAGTTTTTTGTTAGTATCTAATATTCATTCATTTTCCAATCCGCTTTATCCCTTTCGGGGTCACGGGGTTGCCGGAGCCTAACCCGGCTACTCATGGGCGAAGGCAGGGTACACCCCTGGCCTGGTCACCAGTCTGTTGCAGGGGCCACAATCACACACCCACACACACTCACATCCACACCTAATCCACAATTTAGAGTAACCAATTAACCTATGAAGCATGTTTTTGGACGGTGGGAGGAAGCCGGAGTACCCGGAGAAAACCCACGCATGCACGGGGAGAACATGCAAACTCCACACAGAAAGGTCCCCCAGCCAGGACTTGAACCGGGAACCTTCTTGCTGTGAGGCAGGAGCGCTAACCACTGCGCCACCGTGCAGCCCCTGTATCTAATATACTAAATTTTAAAAAAATGTACAGACCACACTTGTTCTTATCATTTTAAACTAAAATACCAACAAAAAAACATCTTAAATTAAGCCCCAAATTATTAATTTGGGCAAACCAAGCAGTGTCTAACAATACAAACAATGTGGTATTGGACGAATAAAAAACGGTGGTGTTAACCAATATAGTGCTTTACTATTCATAGAAAGCACTCGCCTATGACCAACAGGAGCAACGAGGGGTTCAGCGTTTTGCCCATATAAGATCAAAAGTGGGTGGGATGTCTTTGAAGGTCACTTTTTTTTAGTTAGGCTCTACTGCTCATTCAAGAGAAAAAGAAAACTTTGTCCACACACAGTTCTCCACATTTATGACTCTTAAGGCCATTTAGACCATTTTATTAAATGCAAAACTCAACAATTTCTTTAAACTAAAGCAATAACCCTGGCTGACCACTTTATTACATTTAAAGATGCTCTTTATACCTCTGCCTTAGAGATAAAAATGATAAAGGTCTGTCGCACTCTTAGAATCATGACGGTCTCACAAAGAGCATGTGGAAGCCAGCTCAGCCCACACACGACATATTGGTTGACAGACATGGTTTGGTTTCTGTTTTTGGCTCAGGAAGGTCCGGTCTGTTTTTAGCAGGAACCAACTGTAGTCACGCAGGATGACTGGTTCTGGAAATGCCAACAAAGTGGTGACAGGCGACACCAGCCAACACAGACAACAGCTCCATCGCGTCTTTGATACTTTGAAGTACATCTCATGTAGGATTCAGCAGAGGTAAAATCCTGACCCAAAGCTTCCAAAACTCAAGGTATTCAGGGTTATCAAAAACGAATGAAAACTGGAATTCACATTCAATCAACCAAGGATACCAAAAGGACAACCTTAAGGACAAAGATAGACCCCAACTCACCATTTGGCTGAATGGAATCCCTAAAGCGTTGCAGTTCTTAGCCATAGCTTGAACACTGAAACGTCTTACACTATCGAAGGGCACAGTAGAGTGCTCCACCCAGACTTGATGCAAACCTCATACCAGCACTTCAAATTCATCACTTTGGTCTTCCTGTCACTTCCTGCCTGAAAGGGAAGTCTTGCCATAGCAACAAGCCACAAAAGAGGAAGTATGGTTACTATGATCAAACGTCTTGAGAAATTCAATGATACAGAAATTCTTGATGCATATTTGCTGAATAGCTGCACATTTCTAGATATTAAATATGATGAAGGCAGTGCAATGACTGAACAAATGAATTATTTAAAAATTCCCTAAGTAGACAGCTTCCAAACCCACTAAAGAGAATAATAAAGTTCTTTCTGAAAAAAGAAACTAAAGTGGTTTTACCCTACAGCTATTTAATGTAACTTAATTAATTTTATTTAATTTTATGTTTTTTTAACGAGCATTTTACATGGAAAAACTTCTTACCTGTTTGTTTTTCATCATTATGCCTGAATTACACCATTTCTCGACGTTCTTGGGCTGCTTTTGTGCTGCACCTTTGGCCAAACGGAACAGCCTGTGATAAAATCCGCTAAAAGCCACCATTTTCGCGAAAAAGGAGCAAAACAACAATGGGAGAAGCGGGGGACTTAAAACCGCACACAGGTGTGATTGAGCAATCCGGTCATGCGCACTAAAGCTAATCCAGGTAGGCCACGTTAATTAGCTTTCAAGTGGCTGCAGAGACGAATTTGCAATGGTTAAATAATGCATTTATTTACATATTCAGTTATTTAAAGTCAGAATTAATATGTTTAAGCTGCTTTCTGATCTTTAAGGGAGATTTTTATTCTAAACATGTATTCTTTAAAATGTGTTTAATTAATAAATTATGTTATCCGTACTTATATTTTCTATAGCAGTGTGACATATTTACACATTTGCACTCTAAAAAGGAGCATGTGAAAAATATTTTTATGGATGTCTGTAAAAATCCTAAGGTTTGCATGAATTTGGGGACATTATAAAAAGGCGACAAATAAACTTGGGGAAAAAACAAACTGTTTGCTCATTTACATTGAACACGTGACCATAATATTGGTGGGAAAAAAATTAGGAGCAGCTCATGCAGTCTATACTGTCCTGATCTTTGCTTTTCTTTCCCTAAACCTGTTTTTTAAGGTTTTGTTTTAGAGATAGGTAATGACAGTGAGGTAAAATACTTTTGTGTGTTGCTCTGAAAGACAGAAGTAAAGCTTTACTGTCTTTAAAGCTGGAAAAAAAACATAAATAAATAAAATGTAAAGCTACAAAGCGGCTGAAAGCAGCAAAAGAGTAATGAAGGCTATTGGTTTGGAGAAGAAAAAAAAAGAAAACGCATTAAAGCTTTACTTTTGCTTTTTTTGTAAAATGAGTTTATATAGGCACATTT
The DNA here is from genome assembly GCA_036245035.1 of Adrianichthys oophorus. Lineage (NCBI taxonomy): Eukaryota > Metazoa > Chordata > Actinopteri > Beloniformes > Adrianichthyidae > Adrianichthys > Adrianichthys oophorus. The sequence goes on along the minus strand of BSAI01000162.1, from coordinate 9,954,802 downwards.
TGATAATAATCTACCATCTCAGTCGCCACTGTGTCCACCCTGAGACTGGAATATTGTGTATTCAAATCCATTCACACTAAAGACTAAAAATGGGACCCAGAGCCTCCCTGCTTGACCCCAGCACTTAGGGGTTGGTTTGGGAGTTTAAACCACCAAATGGTTTCCGAGCACAGCTGTGTCTGCAGCTCACTGCTCCTCCATGACATGGGTCAAATGCGCAGAACAAACTTCACACACCTAGGTGCATGACAGTTAAAGAGGCTTTAACTTTATTATGAGTGAAAATTCTCTCATACATTGATTTTAAAAATAGCATAGTGAATGTAAAGTCAGTTCACAACCTATTCATAAGTTGCAAATAGCTTTTAGGAAGAAAGAACTTTTAATCAACATGCTTTGGTTAAAAATAAATAAATAAGTCCCCTTTATTCTTGCTACTGTCGTATATGTAGGTTAGACGTTTGGAACATGTCTAGGATCAATTTTCATTGTTTAGTTTTAGTAGAAAATAGTAGATGGAATTAAAAAAAAAACAGCTGCAGACCCTTACGTTTAGAATAGCTGTCACTACACTGACCAAAGTGTGTCTTTGTGCATATTTTGTGTGAAGGTTTTTTCAAGCTGGACAAAGCTCCTCTCTTCCAGAGACAGAGTGGTAAGCACGAAGAAAAGGATAAGCAGCAGCACCCTCTAGCGGTGACTGTGTGACCCAATTGTGAGAAATGAAGTTCATCCCATATGTTTGTACATTTGATCGTTTTAGCACAAGTCTTCTAACCCTAGGTGCTTTTCTTGTTTGACTGTCACTGCGTGCAGTAGGTAGTTTGCATAGTAAACATATTTTCCTGATAAAACGTTAACAGGCTTCTGTCTGTGTCTGACTTTGCCTGTTTTCTTATCGCTTTACATGTTTCAGTTTCTGTGGGGAGTGTATAGTGTATGTTTTTTATCATTTTGACCTAAAACCAGGCTCCTTCTGTGGGAGTCATCAGATTAGCCTCTGCAGCCCTTTAAAACCTTAGTTTGACTTTTCAAACTTAAGCAACATAAACTGCGATGCTATACAGGGCTGAAAAAATGGTCTCTGAAGCAGCAGCAAAACACACGTTTCCCCTTTGGCTGTCAAATTTTCTTTTAGCATAAACAAACTGTGTTGGTGTTTTTTCTGTGACATTCTATAAAAGAATTCATTTGCATTGCTATCAGTGTTTACAATCAGCTTTGCCCAATTTTTTTCTCCCTCTAATGCAAAGATAGTTAGTTTCAGCAACGCAGACCAGATAGTCACACGAGTTCACAGACTGAGCAGCAACTCAGGTAAAATGAAGACAAATAATATTGATTTCATTTCTAATATAATGTTGTTGACATTTCTTACTTTAATGTCCGTGTACATACGAAATTGCTTGTCATATTCTGTTTTAATAGGGCGTGGTGAGATCAGAGATGCTGTTTTACCTGTTGCTTGGTCAACTGTTCTTTGGTAACAAGAAAATCCTCATTTTGCAAATATTTCCCATATTCTCAGTTAATATTTAATGTAAAAATTATCTACATTTATTCCTCATTTAAGGTGCGGTTTTGTCAGAAAAATGTAAGAAATGTAACGGCATAGAAGGTGAGGAAAAAAAGAAAAAGGTTAGCTGCAAAATGGTCTGCTTTTGTCTGTCATCGAAGTTTAAAGGAAGTTAACTATTTCATAATAGAAATGTATTGTTTTTTTTTTTTTTTTTTTGGTTTTAGAACTTTGTTAGAATCACAAGGGCGACAAAAAAGTATTTGTCAGTCACTGATTCTGCTAGTTGTCTCACTTAAAAAGATGAGTTTGTTCTGTAATGATCATCATAGAAACATTTCAACTGTGAGATGGAAAGTAAAAAACAAAATCCATAAAATATTATTATTTGATATTTAAATAATTCATTTGTATATTGGAGCAAAAAATAAAACAAGTTTTTAGTTCTTACAAACAAGCAGGAATTCTGCTCTTCATGAACCTCTTTAAGAAGCTCTTCCATCCTCCACTGGTTATCTATATTAATGGCTTCTATTTGAACTGGTTATTTGTATACCGACACCTTTTGACAAGACCAAAGAGCTGTCAAAGGAAACAAGAGACAAGATTGTAGACCTGAACAAGACTGGACTGACAATCTATAACAAACAAGCTGCTTGGACAGGAGAGATCAACTCTTGGAACAATTTGGTCCACTGGCATTCTCCCTCCACCTGGAGCTCCATGTAAGATGTCGCCTGGTGGGGTACAAATTATCCCAAAAAACAGTGAAGAAACAGCCCTGAACTATATGGGGGAATTGGTGAATGACCCGAAGAGACCTGGGAACACAACAACAAAGGTTACTGTTGGCAACACACAACATCATCCTGGATTAGAATCCTGCAGAGCTCCAAAAGTCCTCCTGCTTAAACCAGCACATATCCAGACCTACCTAAAGTTCTCAAAAAACCATCTGGATGATCCAGAGGCAGATTGGGAGAAAGTCATATGGTCAGATGAGAGCAAAATGTAAGTCTAGGGTATAAAGGCCACTGTTTGAAGGAAGAAAAAGGCTGAGCTGCATCCCAAGAACACCCAACCCATTGTGAAGCACGTGGGTGGATACATTATGATGTGGGGCTGTTTTTCTACAAAGGGAAAAGGATGACTGATCCATATTAAGGAAATAATAAATGGGGTCATCCTTCCATTCATAAGAGCACTGAGGATGAAATGTTTGGATCTTCCAGCATGACACTGATCCCAAACGCGTTGCCATGACAACAAAAGAGTGGCTGCATTAAAAACATTTCGGCGTTCTGGAGTGGTATAGACAGTTTTTGGATCATTCTGATTGATAACATGTGGAAGGAGTTCTAAGTCTATGTTGCCCAGTAACAGCCTCAAAACACCAAAGCTCTTGAGAAAATCTGCATGGAAGAATGGACCAAAATAGCATCTACAGTGTGTGTAAGCCTGGTGAAGACCTACAGGAAACCTCTGACCTCTGTCATCGACAACCTGAGTTATATTTCAAAAGTAATGAGGTGAACTTTTTTTATTGGACAAAAATGTATTTTCTTAATAATTAGTTTTTAAAAAAATCATACAATGAGATTACATGGAATTATTTTCTTTATTTTCTGTCTCTCAGATGTGACGTGCTCTTATGTTTAACATCTAAGGCCAAACTCACCTTTTTAAGTGGGACAACTTGAAGAATCAGAGGCTGTTCAATCATTTTTTTGCCTCGCTGTTGGCTGTTATTCAAAGTCAGAAGTGTAAAATGCTAAAAAAAAACAGGCTAAACTATTAAGTAATTGCATGCAAATTGTACAATTATATTATATCTGTGCATTTCTGTGATGTGGATTCTAAATGTTTGCTCTTTTTGCTAGCGTTTGATCTGTGTATCAACAACACTCAGTTGGATGTGCAGGAGGGAGACGAATTCACACTGATGTGTTACCATAACTTACCTAACAAAACTCAGAATTTCACATGGTTTGTCGGTGACAAGAAATATGAAGACAAAAATCAAAAACAAGACGAAAATCAAAACCAAGACCAAAACCCAAACAGTCTTGTTTTGAAGAAGATTCTTAGTGATAGGAATGGTGACTACAGTTGCAGAGTGGATTTCGTGTGCTGTTCTTGCCAGTCTTATGCTGTAACTGTCAAAGTAAATGGTATGTAGGCATTTACTTTACACTGACTGCATAATCAACTTAAAATGAATGTATTACCATTTAATGAATCCTACACTTTGAATATTGAGTTCTTGAATGCCACAGCAAGTCATGTCTCTAAATAGTCACTTTGTTTCTTTTCCTTATAACTGCATGAACACCATTTCCCAGCCAACTCTGTGATCATCATCATCGTCTGTGGTGTTGCAGCCTTGGCACTAGTCATCATTATGGGGGTGGCTATGAAGATCAAGCTGAAGAGAGATAATGGTAAGTGTTTTTTTTTTTTACTTCACTTTAGTCTAAAGAATCATAAAAATTAATAATGCAAACTCAGTATTAGGTCATATTTAAAAAAAAAAGCTTTCCAAAGCTTAATAAAAGTTAACTTTCTATCTAGTCACTTCCCTGTCTACATGCAAAGATGTCATGTTCAGGAGGCAAGTAAAGCTCAAAAGTGATGTAAATTAAATGAGGTCATCTCTGTAAATAGTTTAACCTTATTCTACAGAATAAGGACGTTAATAAAGAATCACAGCAGATGGAGAACTAAGGCATTTGGACAGAAATACCACTAAAGTTTAATGATAATATCTGTAAAATCTGGCAGGGAAAAGACATTGAAAAAAACAAAAATGAAGGCAATTCAACTTTTAACTAAAAAATGTAACAGTTTGAATAGAAAAAACAAAACAATAAATAGCTTTGTTCTTCTAATATAAAAACTAAACTGAATTTTGTGCCATTTTGTATTTTTGGAAAAACTTTAACGGTTAACCACCAACAATTAGTACATTGTAGCTTTTAATTTGAACATTTTTGTTGCTATACACTCTAAGGAGATAAATAAAGGATCTAAATTGAGACGTGGCTTAATAAAAACCATGAGCTGCAGAGGCAGGGTAAAGAACAGAAACTAAAAGACAACACAGACAGAAAAAAAAACAAAGACACAAAGCAAGTGAGAACCAAACACTGACAGGAAAAAAATGTACGTTTTCAGTTTTAAAAAAAGGGGTTTTATTAGAAACTGATTGAGTTCTGCACAGTAGCACAGTGGTTAGCACCTTTGCCTCGCATCAAAAGTCACTAGTTCAAATCCCATCATGACCTTACTGTGTGGAGTTTGCATATCCTTCCCGGGCATGTGCAGGTTTCCTTCAGACACTATGGTTTCCTCCAACAATCCAAAAGCATGCCTCATAGGTTAATTTATTACTCTAAATTGTTCCTAGGTGTGACTGTGTACGGGTGTGTGATTGCGTGGCTCTCTGGCAGACTGGCGACCTGTCCAGGGTGTAGCCCACCTTCGTCCAACAGTAGCCGGGTTACGCTCTGGCATCCGTGTGACCCCGATAGGGATGCAGTGGGTTAAGAAAATGAATAGATGGATGATTAATTTCCTGGAGTTGTTAACATTTTGAAAAAGAGTAAACATGGTAAAAAATATATGTATATGTTTTAGTTTTAAGTATGCAGGTAGCAAAAAAGATAGGTACTTTTAATTTGTTATTTATTATTATTATCTATTTATTATTTGTTACTTAGATTGTTCAAAAAATAGACAACTGTTGAATTTAAGCAGTTTTATAAAATTTTAGAAATCCCACTTGTTTTGTTGCCAAAACTTGAATGAATTGGAAATTTTAAACCTGTTGGACTCTGGTCAACAGATTCTGTTAGCATTTGTGAATTCCCACGTTTTTTGTGTCCGTATCAAACTGAAGTTAATCTCAGTCTGGACGACTTTAACCACTACATCATTCTAACAGCATAATGAATGTGATTGTCATCTGTGACACTCCTCTTCCTCTCAACAGCTCAACACAAAGAGAGGATGAAGCAGAGGGTCCAGACTGAGCAGAATGCAGGCCAAGCACCCTCCCCTCAAAGAGGATACTGAAGAAAAACAAGCCTTTCGGTCTATATGTTGTGTCTAATTCTCTTGTGTTTTATTTAACCTGAAATAATAAATCATTTATGTTTGAGCCTAATTCTTTGCCGTGTGGATTTCATGAGCTGTTTTTATGATGCAATGCTGCATCCGCATTATTTTAGTTCTTAATCTGGCAGGGTTAAAAAAAAAAAAAACATAAAAAGATGTAAGAAATGTTTTAATCTGGAGGCTGGATGGAGATTCTTAAACTAATCCTGCTGAATGCTCTACTCACAGCAGCACACACCACACAGAGCAGCTTAACACCGGCTGGCCTGAAATGGATATATGGAGCAATAATTCCATCCACTCATCTCCAAGAGTGGGTTATAAATAGGATCTTAGAGTTGACTAATGAAAAACAGATCTACTTGCCCGGTGTAACACTATGATATAATCCTTTGATGTGTGCATGTGCATTTTCTCCGTGCACTTTGCATCCACAGCATTCTTTTTCCCTCTCAGCCATATGGCGCAACTCCCTTTTATCTGTGAGGGACAAGGAACGACTGTTTATTTTGCTTCCTCCTATAGCAGGTGGCTAAGAGATAATCCAGGTAAAGCCACCAACAAAGTGGAGATGGAGGGATGGACCAAGGAGAGGGAGGTTGGAGTGGCCCTTGTATGGGTGGCTATGGCTAATTCTGGCCTCTTAATCCCAGTCCCATCTACCCTTCCCCCCTCTTCCTGCTTGCTAACCCTAAGAAGCAATTGGCGCCCAGGTAGATGTAACCACATACACACACAGCACCTATACGAGTTTACAGAAAAGGTCGGTGGCCTTTGCTTGTTAACTTTTTTGGATATCAGACTTGCGGATGGATAACTCATTTATGTGAGCTTCACTGGAGAATGTAGCTGCAGCACTTGGGCCAGGTGATAGGACAGACACCAACATGGGAGAAGCTCAAAAGGTAAGAGACCTGATTTACTTCAGGAGGACTGAGGAGGCCGAATGTGAAGCTACAAGTGTTTGTAGTCTAAAAGGGCAGAACTGAAACCCAATGAGTGTTTTTACAGTATTTCTGTACACCTCGGATGACATGGATTATGTCAATTCCCTGAGATTAAATCAACGCAAAGCAACAGCTGTGATTATTCCCATACATAGCTCACTTAGACATATGAAGCACCCAGTTAATCAGTGCAAAATCTGTTGTTTTTAGCCAAATGTTTACAGCTCCACTGCCTTTTCTCAATGGTGTTGCCATCTGTGGTTGTACGACCCGACAGACTAAACACATTAAGCAGGGAACTATTATATGAATTGATCTCTAATCAATACCTAAATTGAGCAAGAGAGTAATCTCAGAGGTTTAGGGTGGTAGATGTATAGAACAGTGTGGGTTGGAGCAAAACACAGAGAAATGTCTTTTGGACGGCTTTTTGATTTTGATTTAGAAAGAAGTGAATATGAGAAGGTTTGTCTCTGGTCTTTGATAGAGATCACGAAGGAGTCGGAGAAATAAAAAGGATCCACGTTAATAAGAGCGGAAGAGATTTTTACAAGCCAAATGGTTTTCTAACAGCATAATGTCACAAGATAATCCCCTTATGCATCTTAATTCTGCTTCTGCCAAACTCACAAGTTTTATACAAACATATATTTATATGTTAAAATGTTATTTATATATAAAAATGTTAGTATCAAACAAATGCTTCTGATTTCTCTTTCTAGTGTCTTAAGATTTTTCTGAAATCTTCCAGTTTCCTCGTCCATGTGGAAGGTTTGATGTCTGATTTGTCGCTTCGCCTGACCCCCCTGCCTTTGACCCCTCCTGCAGGGCTTACTCTCTGTCATAGAGAAACTGAAGGGATCAACAGAGCAGGAGGTCAGAATAGTGCTTCTGGGTTTGGACAACGCGGGCAAGACCACCCTGCTGAAAAGCCTTGCGTCTGAAGATGTTAACACCATCACGCCGACTCAGGTGGGAGGAAGTTACAAAAGTAGACTGATGCTAGCAGAAGCTGCAGCCGGCAGGACACATTTTAAAAGTAGTGGCAGAATCCATCCATGACTGAATGTTATTTGCTTGTCATTCTAGTTCTTTGTTCTCTTGTTTAGAATTAAGAGTTATGATACAGTGACCCAGAATCCTTGGCCTTTTCCTACACTCAGTCAAATCATTCAAATGAGGAACAACAATGAGAGGATGTCAGCTCATTCCGTCAATTAACCTTTGATCTGAACATAAACCTCGGCCTGATTTGCATGCTTGCCACGCAGTTTCTTGAAAGAGTCCGCCGTTAATGCAGAGGTCTCATTTTTAACATCTTGCTCTGCTGTAGTTCTCTCTAATTTAACATTCTGACACCCTTCCAAGAAGCGAATTGATGTACTGCCAGGTCCAAGACGAGTGTGACGGCTCATCAGGCAGAGAGGATGTGGCAATAGTCACCATGAAGTTAAATAAGACTTGACACATTAGTCTATACACTTCAGCTGATCCTAAGATTTTCTCCTCGTCTGCCCCTCAGGATAAAGTTGTTATACAACTTTGCGGACTGAAAAACAGAGAAGTGTTAAGAAAACCGGCAACAGATTAACACCCTGACTACTTCCTCATAAACACTAAAAGTACGTGTCCTTCCCTGACTTAACTTCCCAGAAAAGGACTTGTTGTGTTATTAACCTCAGAGTCATAATATAGTCCTTAACATTTCAGCCACATGTGGAACAAGGTTTGGTTAAATGTTACACAGTAGCAAGGCCGAATGAAGGTATTGGCAAGTCTAAATGTCGTGACCGCTTCATCCAAATGTGAAGGCCAGCTAAAATCTACATTTAACAAAAGAAATAAAAATATCAATATAAACCCACAAAATAAATAAATACAATAAAAGACAAAAACCATGAGGAAGGATGGACAGACAGATGAAGAAATAGACACAAACCAATGTCCTGATTGTGCCTGTCCCAAGCCCGGTAAATGCAGAGGGAAGTGTCAGGAAGAGCATTCAACATCCAACTCTATAGACATAGATTTATGGATCGATGAACTGATGTGATTTAATAAACCTGCACCCCATAGTGGGGCTGGCACATGGCAGAAAACAGTTTCAAATGCATCTGAACCTCAACTGAAGACAATCTTAAACAGAAACAAGGTCATGGTTTAGGCCTTACACCAAAAGTTTTCAGGAAGAAATGTAGACACCTGCCAAAGTTTCACTGCTAGATGTTTTCATCGAAACATCTAGGAATTATTTTTGCTTTTCTCAAGTTGTTTCAACAGCAAATGTGCTTTTTATCAATGGTTGTTTGATGAAACCTTCAGCTCGTCTGGTTTTAGATTTCATTTTTCTTTTTGGGTGACTCCAGGGCTTTAACATAAAGAGTGTTGCCTCTCACGGCATGAAGCTCAATGTTTGGGACATAGGAGGGCAAAGGAAGATCAGGCCCTTCTGGAAAAAGTACCTGGAAAAGACAGACCTCCTGGTAAGTAATTTTTACTCGCTTTCAGTCATTCTGAGCTTTAAATGTCTTCTAACATTGAAAGCATAAGAAAGTAAGGACATGAGGACCTAAAATGAAAACTTTTTCAGAAATATATGTTGTAAGGGACATTTCTTCTCTTGTAGATTTATGTAATTGACAGTGCTGACAAAAAGCGGTTTGAGGAGACTGGACTGGTGAGTTTGAAACACTTCCTGCACATCATGATAAATACAAACCAATATGTCAAATCCACACTGTACACAAGAAAGTTGGCCTGTGAAGAGGAACTAAATTAAATAAATAAACACAGAAAAAAGCCCCCCCAAAACCCCAAACAGTAACAAAAACAAGGTAAACCCCTGAATACATTCTGTCAAAAGGGTTGAGACAACAGTCAGTGAGTAACAATCATGATCTGGTGTGACATGACTGTGGTGAAACTGAAAAGGCAAAACATGACTTGAGGAAAAGAAATCTAAAGAAACATATTTTATAAATTTTTTTTAAATCCTCACTATTTGCTTTTCTACATTTACATCTTCTACTGTATTTTAGGCTCTCCAGTTTATTTTTCACTCACTTTATGTGACTAGAGTATCATTCACAGACACATTTCTTTATGAGATGAAAACCTTTGCCTGAAAACTCTGCATTCTGTTTTAATAAAAATACTGGAGTCTTTCATTTTGTTTCACACATCATTTAAAATAAATGAAAATAAATTTTAATTTTTATATTTAAAGAGACAAAATCCACTAAAAATTCCATTAACATTTTGAACATTTTGGATTTATTTATGTAAATATTTTCTAAAATGTTAGACTTAAATTCATTTAAAAGTTTATGTGAACTGAAAATCAGAGTTTGTGTTTTTTCAATGATCTAAACTGTCGAGTTTTTGCTTTTTTAGTGACTCGTAACCTCCACAGAAAAACATACTTTCTTGTTTCTTTTTTTTTTTATGTTAAAAACTTGTTCGGTCCATCAGATGAGCAAACAGATAAGAGCTGCTTCCTGTGTTAGATAGATTTACTTGTTACAATAGGAGGTTATGACTCTGGACACATGAAGTGTATATTTGCATAAACCCCTTTTGCATTTGAGGCTAAACTTTATTTAAATAATTACATTTGCATACATTTTTTGCAACACAGTTTCCTAAAGAGAATAGAACTTGAAGATGAACTCCAGCTTTTGCTAGATATATTTTAGGAAATGGATGCAGGCATGTGCAGAAATGGATAATGTAATACCTGAACATTAATTTTAATGACATCTGACAATTTGCCACACAAAAAGTGACAAGACAAAACAAAAGAAACAAAAAAAACTATTCCAAATTCCCTTGCTGATGCATTTTAATCATTTTGTGAAGTTTGCATGTTTTGTCATCTTTGCTGTCTGTGCAGGAGCTGTCTGAGCTGATTGATGAGGAGAACTTAAAGGGTGTTCCTGTGCTTATCTTTGCGAACAAGCAAGATCTGGCCACTGCATCGCCAGCCAGTGAGATCGCTGAGGGACTCAACCTGCACACATACCGGGACCGGGAGTGGCAGATCCAGGCCTGCTCAGCCATGTCAGGGGAGGGCGTTCAGGTCAGAAACAAACCTGCCCTTCCCACAGTTAAACAGCTCTACTGGCTGTTAGACAAAAAATCTAACGGATCTGCACAGTTTTTATTTTTTTAAAGCCTGTTTCTGAGTTTGTCGAAGACCCACTCCAATGAGAATTGGTGTTTTTAACATGTTCGTCTGGCCAGAGCTCCCCGCTCTGCTCCATTCTGATGCATCCACTTGCAGACAAACAAATCCATGCACATCTTTGTTTTCCTCATCTGAGCTGGCATCTGGGTCAAAACTTTACGTTACTTTTGTTGCATTGCTAATTTTAAGTAGGGTTTGTGAGGGGCTGTAACCTAGTGGGAGAGAGTGTAAACAAAGGGACAATGGGAAATAATAGCAGGCCTACTCAGCGCCAACAGTCCCACCCACAAGACAGAGGCAAATTTCTGATGAGCAACTGCTGCTCTGCAGAAAATATATCAAAGAAAATGACAGGTTTTTTAATTATTATTTTGGCTAAAAAACAGCATAATTGTAGTTAAAAGACCACAACAATTCAGGGAACAATTTAAATGACTTTTTTGAAATACCTGAAATGCTTTTGTTTCCTCTTCATGAACAGGATGGCATGAACTGGATTTGCAACAACATTGTGAACAAGAAGAAGTGAGCCACCATGCCAAACGAGACTCAAAGGAGTCTAAAACATCACATAAAATTGATAAAAATATGGTTTCTCTTGACCATCAGCAGATGTCAACTGTCACCCCTCCCCATCTACCACCTCACAGAATTTAACAACAATTTTGTTTATACAATGTGTGACATTTTTATGACTATTTTGCAAGGGTAGTTGACACAAATAATATTTCAGGTGTGATACATGAATTAGGAGTCATGTAAATTTGTGTTTTGTTTAAATGTGTTTGTTCTTTCCAATCCCAACGCGGTGGACATGTGTACTTTCCTAAAATATTGTCAAATCAAGTTGGGTGTGTAGCAGTTTGTGGTTGCGTAGACAATGTTTCTGTGTGTGCATTCATTGAGCATTGTGAGTTTTGAAAATGTTGTCAATAAAATAATAATTAGTGATTGTTGCTGTTTTGTTTCCTTGTTTCAAAGTTAAATGAATTCACGTGCAATCAGGTTTCCCGAAAATTTGAGTGGCCACTTGATGTACAGACCCTTTCCAAAAAATATGAAATAACAAACGATATATAATATTATAATTTCAAAATATTTTATGATGTGTAATGTCAAAGTATCATGAACAAATGTAATAATTTCCACAATTCAATTTAATAAAATAACTATAATAAATAATAGATGAAGGGCTCGATGTTTAAATGATTTTTTTTTCTTTTCATTTTTGTGCTCCAGCTTATTTAAAAACTCAATCGAATTTTAAAAATGAGTGTCACCAACTAGTTATCTACTAAACTCAAAGCAGCACAGGTTCCTTAGATGCCATTAAATTGGTTCAGTTTGGTTCAATTGTCTCAGTTTGGTTTAATATGGGAAAGATTTCAGCCTTGACAACAAGCCAGAAGACGATCATTGATCCATAGTCTGGGTAAGTCACAAAAGTTCGTGGTTAAGGAGGTTTTTCACAGAGCGCTGTGTCCAAGCAGATCAATGGAAAGTCTAATGGAGGGAGAAGATGAATCTGCAAAAGAGACAACTGTGGACTTATTAAAGGATTATCAAAGGACAAGAGTCTAGAACCTCCAGACATCCAGAAAGTGTGGAATGAGGTGGAGGAACAGCTTCAGAACCACCACATTCAGACGTGTTAAGGAGATGGGCTACAAATGTCCGGTTCCAAGTTAACATCTCAACTGGGCCGAGGAGAAGAAGGACTGAACTGTTGGCCAGTGGTCCAAGGTCCTGTTTTCTGAAGAAAGGAAAGTCTGCCTTTCATTTAGGAAACAAGGGCCAAGGGTCGGGAGGAAGACTGGTGAAGAGCAGAACCAAAGCTTCTGGAGGTCCGGTGTGAAATCCCTACAGCGGTCTTTCTTCAATCCAGAATCACTGCAACAGTCTACCAGAATGTTCTAGAATTCTTCTACTGAGGATCTAGATGGAGATGCAGATTTGGTCTTTCAGCAGGACCCAACTCCTGCCCATGAAGCATTGAAGACGGACATATCATTTTGTTTGATTTCATCATAATTTCCATCTTTATCTTTTTGCAAAAACTGAGAAGGAAATGGTGATTTCTCCACAGTATTCTAATTTTCTGAAATACTGTAATTTAAGAGCTGGGACCCCAATTTATGTAAATACTTTACTAATATTAATTTAACAGCGGGCCCTGAATCTATCCCAGTGTGCAATTGATGTTGAAATGACGTCAAATCAACATCAAAGCTCGACATCAAGTTTGTTCAAATCAAACTGACGTCAAAACTTTAATATCAATTTGACATCTTAATATTTACCCCTTTTTGATGTAATGTGAAGTTTAAATTTGGACCAATAAATTAATAACAGAGGTATAAAACATGCAATTATTTATAGGGTCCATTCACGTTCAGTTTGAATTGAAAAGAAAACATAAAAAATCAAATTAAATTAATTAAGCCTAAATCCTTTAGAAACAGAAGAAGAATTTAAGTCATATTAAATTAATGTCAGTTTGATGTTTAACATGTAGACACAGACGAATTGATGTCAATTGAGCGTCAACTGCATTACCCAGCATTCTTAATTTTGTTTATTCATGTAAGATTGAATTTCTACTGTTCATGTATTTCCCACACTAAAACAATTGTATGAAAACAAAAGTTAAAATAACGCTGTCCACTAATTGGATCAAATATCAACTCAAGTTTGACATAAAGTCAATATCAAGGTCCCCGCTGGGGTATTATTTTTAATGGAATTATGGAAATGAATGCACTTTTCCTGATATTCTAACTTTTTTTTTTAAAAGGGTTATGTCATATCAGTTATCCAGCAATAGCTTTGGAGGACAGAAGACACATAAACGAGACTGTTACCCGGTGACACAGTAACTCTGTTGAATCAAATCCACTCCTCCACAGCTGTCACTGCTTTATTTCCTTTTCACAATAACAAGCACTTAAATTCTGCTGAAAGAAAGAGACGAACTGAACAGCAAAACTACAATTACTCGCTCACACAAGAACAAGATGTCAAATGTTTATGGTCGCAGCATAACAAACAGTGCAGAAAATCTCCTTTTTTTAGAAGAAGAATCCTGAACTTTTCATACAAATACTGCCTGTTCCTTACAGCAGAAATGTACATTTACACTTACTTTGAGAACAGTAATGTTAATGTTAATTCATTAATTTTAAGAGATTTGGTTTTGTCGGGTTGGGTCTATGCTGGAAACTGTCAGACACTCTACAATTTAAGTGATCATTACTCACACATTTGCTTTCTTTTGCCTGGGTTTTTTCCATACTAAACCCCTATATTTAATCTCCATTTTGTCTCTGCTTAGCTGCAGTTGGATTTAATGGATCCTTTGTTTCTATCATTTGGAGCTGTAATTAACCACCTGAAAGCACTCTAAAATCCCATCATCTATCAGGTTTTATTCTGTCCATTTTCCAATTCTGTGCTTTTCCACATTAAATCATACAAATTAACTTTCTTTTTTTTCTCCCCGGTCTTTACAAATACTTCTGAAAAAAAAAAAAAAACTTTTTCAATTATTGTCACATCTTAATAAAAAAAAAGCAAAAGACTGGATAAGTGATTGAGTCGTCACTATGGCAACTAAGATTAGGAGCAAGTCCTGAAACATGTTTTGGAGTTGGGTTTCTTTTCATGGGAGACAGCAGGAGGTGCTGAACCAATTTGGGGTTGTGAACCAAGGATCATTGTGGTAGTTTCAGGGAGACCAGGCAGCACTGATGAAGAAGGAGGAGGAGATGAGCTTGCATCATCCTAAGGGTTCTAGTGACAGGTTTTTTGTTTTGTTTTTTACCTTGAGGTGGATATTTAGAAATATGCCACCCAGACCGGGCTGCACGGTGGCGCAGTGGTTAGCGCTCCTGCCTCACAGCAAGAAGGTTCCCAGTTCAAGTCCTGGCTGGGGGACCTTTCTGTGTGGAGTTTGCATGTTCTCCCCGTGCATGCGTGGGTTTTCTCCGGGTGCTCCGGCTTCCTCCCACCGTCCAAAAACGTGCTTCATAGGTTAATTGGTCACTCTAAATTGTCCCTAGGTGTGTGTATGGGTGTGTGATTGTGGCCCCTGCGACAGACTGGCGACCAGTCCAGGGGTGTACCCTGCCTTCGCCCATGAGTAGCCGGGTTAGGCTCCGGCAACCCCGTGACCCCGAAAGGGATAAAGCGGATTGGAGAATGAATGAATGCCACCCAGACCTTTGCTGCAATTCTTTATAGTTCATGAAATTGCAAACTGATTTTCCCTTTTCCCTTTATTATTCCCAACTTATTGCAGGTTTACCTGGAGTTTAAACAGTGAAAGTGTGCCTAACGTCCAATCATCTCTGTTGGCACTAAACACAATTTTAGGATGATATGATGTCATTCTCATGCTGGTGGCCCCTTAGCAAGAGTTGCCATGGCAACTCTCCCAGTTATTCGTGGTCCTTCAGCCACCTCTCTTCTTCAGGCGAGCCCTCCCTCTCTTGTCCTCCATTTCTGTCAGTTTCCTGAGCTTTCTCACCAACACAAACCCTGGATCTTGCAAACAGGCTGGACAGCAAGACTGCAGTCACTCACAGCAGGTAAGAACAAAATAAAAATAACAAAAATTCACCAACTAACCTTTAATTAAAAGCGTGAAAAGATGCAACTACGGTTTTATTATTATATCACTGAACAAACCTTTAAAATTTTCCCCATATATGTGTTACTTTTGGGAAACATTTTGAAGTTGCGTTTAGCTGTTTGTGCGTCTTCATAATGTGTCTTTGTTCATGTTCTCTTTTTAAGGATTTGGCAGAAATCTTCATAACCCTCTGGGGAGACTCATCCTCCCATCATGCAGGAAGTCACCCAGCTGACCTCCGTGAAGCCAAACTTAGCTACTGATCACAGTGCTACACCAACCGCTCTCTGCCTTCTGACCACAGCCACTCTTCTCCCACAGGAGAGCCGGCACATGGAAGTGCACACCATCCTGATAGTCATTGTGTTCTGTGTTGTCTGCCTCCTGCTCCTGCTGGCCTTCTTCTATGCCTTCTGCTTTCATTTCAGCATCAGTTCATCACAGAAAGACAACAGTGCAGCAAACGAATGCAGCCTGGATCCCGAGGACGCCACCTATAAGCGCAGTTCATCTGACAATCAGTCAGTGGGGAATGCTATTTGATTAGACCAAAGGAAAAAGAAATTACAAATGGATTCAGTTCCATTAACATATATTGATTTGAAATTGATTTTAGCCTGCAATGAGAGAAAGCTGATCACACAGACCACATGTACATTCCCTTTGAAAGCCTAAAATAATTTTAAAAAGCATACAATTATTGTTGTTTTTTGTTTAATCAGACTTGATGTAAAATGCAAACAAAAGCATCTAATATAAGTGTTCAATAAAAATGTTTACAACATGCAAAAATGTGAAGATTGATCTATTTGATTGTAAAAATAAATGAATGCACACACGTGTTAACAAAAAGATGTTTAACCCCTATTTTCCCTTAGATGACGAGTGATTTCATTTTGCTTTAGGCTGTTTTGACCATCGGAAACAATGAGCTGGCATATTTTAAGACTCCAGGGACGAAGGTGACTGAGAAAATGTCATTATGATGAAAGAGACAAAAAAGCACTGTAGGGAATAAAGATTCCTATAGTGAAACTTGCAGTTATTTATTTGTAAGGTACATGTCAAAGTTGTTTGAATTTTGCAATTGATGGGATTTTATTTGGGAACATTTTTATTTTTTGTCATACAGGGAAACGACAGCCCGCTTAGTGCATGAGCCAGGTCAGTCTGGCATCACACATCTTAATATCTTGACGTGCTAGAACTAACGCATCAATTTCTAGACTTTCAGCATCTTTAGAAGGGTTGATGATGACAGAGATGATGATATTTCATTCCTGACATATACTTTAAAAGGAAAGATACAACAAGACAAAAAAATACAGGAAATGGGAATGAGAAGAAGAAAAAGTTTTAGAAATTATCACCCCGGTGTCCTAGACAAACTGTATGACCACCAGAACTATCTGTTGTAGTTCTGCTCCCTCGATCCTAATGAGTTCACATTCAGTTTTAGATCCCCATATACACACATAGAAACACACACACATATGTAGAAAGTTACACACATTGAAACATCCAACACACATTTGTCATGTATAAACACTCATTAGGGGAAGCCGTGGTAGGGGTGGCCGTAGTGCAGCAGGGCAGCTGGCCTCTGAACAGAAGATTGCAGGTTCAATTCCCTTCCCATACCTTGCCCACCCATGTGCCAAAGTGCCCTTGGGCAAGACACTGAACACCGCATTGCCTCCAATGGAAGGTTGGCGCCAGTGTTCAGCAGCAGAGCCACCATCAGTGTGTGAATGTGACTGTGACTGTGACTGTAAAGAACTTTGGGCCTTCAAGGAAGGTAAAAAAAAGCGCTTTATAAGTATACACCATTTACCACTTGGTTCAATTTAAATATTATTCCCCCCAAAAAAGTCCATCCTCAGACAATTCAGATTTATATTCATGAATATTTACAGATATAACACAGGTTTATCGTTTTTTGTATACGTTCATCTCCATCCATAGTCATATTTTTGTATTTGTTCACACCTGACAAGTCTCAAATGTCTGGATAAAAAGGAGGAAACTATGAACGGAATATCTGTCCACAGAAGCTCCCTGTTTGAAGCTGGAAACAAACAAATAACTTTTAAAGTCAACCATCTGTTTAGGCATTGATGTGGCAGAGCTAATCACTAAGTAGAAAATCAGGAAGTAACTGCCTTTTTGACCAGGGCAGTGTGGCAAAAAAAAGCACCTGAGACACATTCTGAGTATTAAAATGCAACTGTGTGTCATCGTCAGTGACAACAGGGATCCCAATAAGGGTCACTATCTTTCAAAAAAGTCTGTAGGCCAAATTATATTTAAGGTGAACAGACTTGTGAATATTAGAAACCTAAAAATGAAGGGAATCCATATCAACTAATAAAAAATTGATTTTCTCCACCTATCAGCTCTCCATCAGCTCCTCTGGGGTACGGCTTGATTTTGATAGGATGACATAAAATTAATTAGTTATCATCTTTGTTCCCCCCCTGATACCAATGAGAACAGTCAGAGACAGAGGAAAGAATAAGAAATCTGTGATTAAAGAAGAAAAAAAAACTAATCTGATGAGAGGCCGCACTTCTCCTCTCGCTTCTGTGTCCTGACAGTGCGAGGAGCCTGGCCTAGAAGCACTGGTTTCTGTTTTTTTTTTTTAGTCTTCACTTAAAAAAAATGATCAAAGATGAATTTGAAAACAAAGTGTCTAATGACACAAATCCAAGATGACGAATTAGTCACTCTGGTGTTCTGAAGATTGCCAGCTGTAATCAGCTGCCTGATAAACATCCGGGAGTGACTCTGCAGGCACAACCCTTGATCATACAGTGAGAGAGTCGAGCATGCTGATAAAACACCAAATCAGCAAGCATGTTGTGATTGTAAGATAGGCAAAGTAAGTGTGCTTAATCCCTGAAGGCAAAACAACATGAGTTGTTATGATCTTATGTGCATTTAAGATTCAGCAAATGTGAATGTTGCCGAAAAAAAGTTCAAAGCATCGATCTTTGCCTCATGCAGTGACAACACAGCGTGCGGAAAGCATATTTATTTTGAGAGTAGTCTTTTTTTCTTATTCAACTAATTTATAACTGTCTTTTTTTTTCTCTTCATATGGAAGTGGTGAGGCAGAAAGAGTTGACATTTTGGTTTTCTGTTTTAAATGGGAGTGAATTGAAGTGTTGCCCATCTGTTCAACAACAGTTGTTTGCATACGGGTTCAGCCGCTGGTTACATGCAATAAATACAGTGTTGCTATGGTAACAGTTTGACCATTTCCCTTTGGATGCTGCCATAGGTTCCAAAAAACAGACTTTCCTCCAGACGCCTTTAGATGGAGCTGCTGAGCTGTTAAAGCTGTCCTTAAATAGAAACCACTGAAAACACAACTATGATTGCATATTCTGACATGCACGCTGTTAAGTTACCTTCTGCTTGCTCTCATTTCTTTGGGCTTTTTAAGCTTCATGGTGTTTTCATTGCTCTGTCATTAATTCCAGTCCCACAGTGCACCCCTGAAATCCAAAGTAGCAGGAACCTTGCAAGCAAGACTGCAAACACGTGAACATTCATAGAGAATCCATATCCAAGTCACTGATTTTATGACTGTGACATTTTTCTCTGGAGCTCCTCCAAACAATATTTATGCATCTTAAATTATCTCAAATAGAAAAAACATGTTAAAGGCCGGTTTTATCCAGGGGCATTTCTGCATAACCAATATAAATATTTTTTTAATATGTATATATAACCTAAAGATGAGAGACAATGAAAGCATGTCAAAGAGTGCATGCATGGTGTTGAGCAAGGTTTACTCATGGAAGGTGTGGCTGCAAGAAAATCCTCCTGAAGAAGAATAAGGTCCAACTGAGAAGCAGAACTCATCCATGAAGGTGAGGACATCAGTCGAAAATAAACCAAGATATACTGCCTTACTGCGTCTTTTTTCAAACCCTTTGAAAAATAAATTTAAACACCAAATATAGAGTCTGCATGTCTCCATCATCAAAATAGATACCAGAGGGAGAAAAGATGGAGAGAAAGGTTTTTACTGAATCCATATTTTATCGAACAAGAGCGATTACAATCAGGCTGAAAAATAAATGGTGGGGTAGAGAAGCTATAAAGCTAACGCCAAAATCCAACACCCTGACAAGTAAAAAGAGTATTTGATGGCCAGACAGAAGCTGATGACCAAACAAGAGAAAAGTAAACGCAAAGTGTTGTATTAGAACTTGAACAAGATCAAGCAATTAATCTAGTTATTTTTAATTTCCCAATTTTTAGCAACTCAAATCCCTTCATTACAAACAGCCAAACAACAAATATAATCACCCTGTTTTTTAAAACTTGAAGGTAAAATAATTTGATTCCAGAAGGGAAAAAAACTAATAAAATAAAGGCACTTTAACATATTTTCATCATTTCTAATTTATAAAAAGTATTATTCAAAATAGAAACAAGCTTATCATAAGAGTTTAGAATTTTTCTTACATCAAATTTCTCAATTCAGTTCTTGATTTCCTTTTAGGAATTGAGCTGTTCTTCATCCCCAATTAAAGGAACATTTAAATTATTACTATTATTTTTAAAAACTGCGTAACCTTTAATCTTCACAAAGATCTCACTTTTTCATGGTGCGTTGATGTGTTCTTCTCTTCCCAAAGTGTCCTCACAATTTAGAAACGTCACGTAGCTCTGTGGACAAACTGTGAACTTTTCTCTCCAAGCATACAGAAGGAGTCCCTGGCTGGTGTTGTGTTACAACCCTATCATCAAGTAGTTTAAACAGATGCCTGAACTCCAAGAGTTTCACTGCAGAAAGTCTCAGGTCGCTTTTCGTCTCCACTGTTGAATCCTCCTGATCATTCTTGGGCTGGAGGACTTCATTGAAATGGTAACTGCATGGTAAAATATTAGATGTTAAGTAAGGCATATTAATAAGGAATTAGGCTGAATGGGATTGTATTTGACCTCTTCTGAACTCTTCTAATGCCCCTTGGTTTAGGAAAATTTTGGTAAATTTTCCATTTGTGGCTACTACCCTAAAAAACAAAAATCCTCCAAGAACAGGTGCAAATTCAAAATGTAAAGATTGAGAGGGATGATGTTCATGGGAATTTCACCAACAATCACAGGTTCTGTGTTAAGAATGTAAAGCTTATCCCAAAAAGTTAAAGTCCCACTCCAAAAGTGTTCCCAGTGCTCTTGTGATCATAATTATGCCATTTTCAGCCCAAAAAGCCTGCATCGTTTTCTAGGACAAAGTTTCTGCAGAGCAGCAAAACTTCACCGTGGAGTTGGGAGCAGCACTGTTGACCCTTACTGTATTTCCCATCATCCTTTGTTTATCCTTTCTCCCGCTAGCATAGACCACAGTCACATTACCCAAAATGCCACAGCACGGTGATCTAAATTCAAGTTTTTCTGACAATTCGGAAGGTAGCCACATAGTATCATTTGTAATCCTGAGGCATCAGTTGCATTTTTGCATTTTAAGTTAAAATTGTACAGCGACCAGACATTTTTTTTCTAAAAGTTGATATTGGTCAGTGGCTGCCAGGGTACATATTGAGGTTGCACAGTGGCAGTCCAGTGACCGACGAGGATGTCACCATTATGAAATCGGGCGACAGCTGGGCGGCCACAGGTCGTAGCAGCCGGAATTGCCGACCGGCAGCAGCTCCGCTTGGACGATGTGTAAATTTATCCGGACAGCGGTTTTCCACTTGACATGGACGGCTACCATCTACCCTCATGACTATGCCAACGATTTAAAAAAAAAAATCAAGTGGTAGCATGAAATGTTGAGTTGCCTCCCCATCGCACAGTGCTAGTTGTATTTGTGACAGTAGCCTTCCAGCCCCTGAATGACGTTAGCGGTGCAACAAAAATGACAAGAAATATTTAGCCGTTTTAAGTCAGATGCCAGCTCGGACGAAGAAAACAAAGATGTACATGGATCTAGTCAGCTACAAGGCCCAGCTACGAGCTTTTTCCAACGGCATATATCATCTTCTCCTGATTCACAGCGATTTGAAAAAAGAAATACTCAGACATGCAACTTTAACCTTCATTTTGTTTAAATATAAGCATGTTAATAACACCAAAAGCACGTTTTTGATTGGAGTGGGTCTTTAAAGAGAAAAAGGCAAATCCTGAAAAGAAAAGATAGAATCAGTGAATAATCCAACTTCCAACAAACATTGAATGAATGTCAAGACGAAGCTCGCAGAAATTAAAAAAATGGCTCTGATTAGCAACTTTACAGCAACATCAATAATCTAAATAATGCAATGTGGCATTTAAACTTTTTTCATAGCTTGATCAATACCGACATAAGTACATTTTGCTTGCAAAACAAAATGTTTTCTAATGGAGGGAGATGTTTTGGTTGTGCAGACTGTGAAAAACACTCTCAGTTGCTAATAGGTTCCCATTAGGCTCACAAGAGCTGCACTGTCTGATTACAAGCTAATTACCCGCTCATTTCATGCATGGTGAGTGCTGTGAGAATGGGCCCATGATTTGATTCACTGCCCAGGCTTTTCTTTCAAGCCTTGTAATTCACTTTCGCTCTTGCTGCTTTTTTGAATGTTTCACTTTCCAGCTGCAGTCTTTTAATAAAGATCTGAATCTGTATGAGTGTGTGTGTGTGTTGGTATACTGCTTTGTGAGTTTTTGCGTGGGGCCTTTTTGGTGTAAAGTAAAGTAAACTAAAGTAAAGTAGTTTCTTCTCAATCACTTTTTTGTGCTGCTAATGTCTGAAGGAGACGAGAATAAATGTCAATGGGGCAAACATTAATAGAATTTTTATTCATATTTAGGTTTACTCCACCGCTTTATACAAAAACAAGCTAATGGATTTAGCATTTCCAAAAGAATAGTCTGACATTTGGAAAAATAGAATAGAAAAGTGCACCCTTCATTTTATCAGCAGCAGACAAGTAAAAAAATTCCAATCTTTTTATCTGGTAAGTGACTAAAAAGCCCAGTTTACCTAAAGAAAGTAGCTGGAAAAACTAAATCTTACCACAAAAAGTTATATCTTATAGAAGGGGCTGCAAGGTGGTGCAGAGATCAGCACCCTCGCCTCACAATGAGAGGGTGCTGGCTCAAATCCAGGCTGGGACTCCTGCTTTGTCCCACAATCCAAAAACATGCATCATAGGTTAACGTTATGTTAAAGTGCCCTAGATGCTTGTGTGCCATCCAATAGACTGGCAACCTGTCCAGGGTGTAACCTGCCTTTGCCCACAGTTGCCAGGACAAGCTCCAGTGGTCTTTTGACCCCAAAAGGGATATAGCAAGTTAAGAAAGTTGATGGATAAATCTAAAAATGTTACATTTTATCATTTAGATTAGACTAAATACACAAATAAAGTTGCAATATCTCAATAATATCTCTGTAGCCTCAATATTTTAGTATTCAGATTGGCAATATTATTGCTGGAAAGCTAAAAGACTATTACAAACTATCAGTCAAGCTCTAATAGGTTGTCAAGCATAAATTCCTCACGTGAATTGAAGATACCAACTTAAGGATTATAAATTGGTTTTCTATTTAAAGACAACGTTTTTAAAGCGGTACAAAGTGTAAAAAAGAAATCTTCTCCTTCCTAAAACATGTTTCCCCATGCAACCGCATGTGTCTTGTAAAGTTATGGAAGCATCAGGGTAGGTAGGCAGGCACACTGCAGAGGACTTGGGTAAGTAAGAAGGCCTGCATCACCATTAACATACCATTAAATCCAGTGCTCCACTTAGTGTAAAAAACACTGAAGAATATTTTTCATAATTCATAAAAATGAATAAAAACGCAGTTATGGATGTGAAAAAGCATCTATTTTAATAACTGAAGAAGTTCCTTTCTCATAAAAACCGTTGCAGTAGTTTCCATTGAGCAATCCTCCTGCAAAAGCTTTGAAAAAGGTCATTAAAGCCCCAAAACTGCTGAGCTGAAACATCTAAATTTCAGATAACTACCAACAGATTGCTTATAAATTTTTCCATGTGGGCAGAGTTTGTTTTTTATTTTTTTTGTGGGCACTACCTGATGGGCAATAGAACATTTCCGCAGGAAATCTGCTCTTTCTTTGACCAGCTTCAATACATTATCTCCATATGGTTCTTTGAGCGAGTCAATGAGACTCGCGCAGCAGCTCATCTATTATTCCTCTCTAGATTCAAGCTTTAAATGAGCACTGTCAAGACAGCTCCCCATTTGATTGACTCACAGCAGTCCTCCCAAAGGCAAAGAGAAAAGTTCAGAATTATGATTTCTTCAGTGCTGTGCCATGAATTTTAATGCATTTAGCTCACAGCAAGAAAAGATAAAATCACTAGTTAATTTAACTATTTTGGCTTTCTTCTGCTCTCTATGCCGCCAATAAGGTGTTATCTGAAGGCCAACGTGCCAAACAATTTTAAGGGCGCTCTTATTAGAAACGCCCTTCAGTATGAATGGCACTCAATTGTTCTTGTGTCAGCTGCTGGTGCTCATCTCCTGCAGGGTTTGGGACTGCCCATCTGCCCAAGATATAAAGCTGTCTGTCCAGCAATAACTGCAAATGACAGTGTCAGTTTAAAGAATGGAACTATCATTTTCAAGAGGAGCAGAAACTTTAAATGACATTTGTGTGGGGAATAAAAATAATCACATTTCAAAAAAGATCTTTGATATCTGATACATTTTCCTTTTAAAACCATCTTAATATTTAATTATGTTTGAATCAGTTTGTAATGTCCACCATAGAATAAAAAAAAAAACCAAACACAACCGTGACATTATCATTTAAATGAATGTCTTGTCCAAAGGTGCATTCAAAAGTATTCTAGAATTGTATATATTATTTAAATAAAACTACGTATTTGCTGTATATGGAAAATTAAACTTGATAGTTACTTAGGATGTGTTCAGACAGGACACAGACGGTTCACTTAAAGTGAACCAGAGTTCATTTCCCCAAAAAATCGAGAACAAAATTTCAGTCTGAATAAACCCAAGCGGACCTCAGTCCAGGACCAGGAACCACTCCCTGACCCATCTTTCAAGATGTTCTCAGTTTGTTTCCAATTGGACTGAGCTCTGGTTTGCTCTGAGTTTCCTCAATCTGAATAGGCTCCATGCTCGGAGCAAAACAACTGAACCAAAACAGCCACCGTAGCCGATCATTACGGGATGTAAACAGAGAAGGAATGTAGCGACCGATGAGCTTTGGAGAAATGTAAAACAACCATGACACACCTTATTGAAATTTGGTTGGATGAATGCAAGCTCATTAAAAAACATTTAACACACTGTTTTCTCAACAATCTATACATCATAAACATTTATCAGCGTGCCCTCTTGGCTGCCATCTGCTCACTAACTGCCTTGCAGCATGTCTCCACCGTACCAAAGTAATAAGTAAAAAGGGTTGTACCTGACGTTGATGTAGACGGTCAAAATTGTTCAGCAAAATATATATGTTTGAATAAGAGAACTATTCTGACAAGGATTGCAAAACGTTGGACCTCCATTACTCTTTCTCTAGTTACTTTGCCCTGCCCACTCTAATTCCTAGCTAACGACTAAAGAGATTTTTATTCACATGGCTTTGTTTACAAGCTTTGGTTCAGAAAAAGTCATTTCAAATACTCCAGAAAATACCCGTCAGGTTTTTGATTATTACTAATTTATGATGGAATGAAACAGAAAAAAAATCATGTTTAAATGGATAAAACTCCTTCTAATTTTCAATCCTCAATTGCTGTAGGTGTGGACTCCAGAATATATTCCTGAACTTCAACCGTGAATGTTTACCACTGTGAAAGTCCCAGTAGCAACGACAGTGTTTGCAAAGTCAGCTTTGTGTTGATCACACCCAAAAACTCATGGTCCAACTTTTTTTTTTGTGAACTATTTTGTTGTAAGAAAGAAGCTAACTTTAATAATCCTAAAATATAACCAGAAAATGGTTATTGTAAGAAAACAGTGATCAGGACTCTTTACACAAGAAGGGAACACACTGCTACGTATGTGGGAGAAACTATTTACATCTTGATCTGATATTTGTCAGCAATGTGGGTCATGTTTCTAGAGGGGAAATGCCTGGGGGGGCTGGTAACAAGTTTCATTTAATCATTGACACTTGCTTTAACTTTAGAGGGATTTAGAAAGTTATGAGACAGATGATAAACTTGGTGTATTCTAGTAAAACAGCAGTGATGCATTAGAAGTTAAAGTCCCACTCCTTTCATCTTGTGATATATTTTAAAAGCTTTCACAGTGGTATTTTAATTATGTTTATGTTGTTTTTTTCTATAATCATAAAAACTGCATCATTTTCTGGAACATCAGAGGTAGGAGTGCACTAGTAGTAAATGGAGTAAGCCTGCAATTATTTCCCATCATCCTTTTGTTTACACAGTGTACCGCTAGCTTACAGCCCCTCACAACCCCATCCTAACATTACATGTGCAACAAAAATGGTGAGCAATATCAGAGCTATCCAGGTTTGAGCCAGATGTCAGCTCAGATGAGGAAAACAAAGCTGTACATGGATCTATTTGTCTGTTAATGGATGCATCAAATGCATCACCTATGTCACTGCTACAGGCTTTTTCCAATGACATTTGTTCAACTGCTCCTGTTTCACAATAATTTAGATGATAAAAATACTAGGAAATGCAATTTGAATAATGATTTAATTTACATATGTCCTCCATCATGAGAAAAATGGCAAAAGCACATAAAAACAACAAAAACATGATTATCATTGTAATGAGTCTTTTAAAAAACCTTTATCTAAAACAGAATTACTCATTAGATTAAGTAGAAAAAAGCAAAGGCTTAAACACTGGTTATTAAATCTTTGGAAACAGGCCAACACATGTTCAAAAATTCTAAAATCCCAATTTCCTAATTTATTCTACACATCAGAGAAGGTCTGTTGTTGTCAAAAAAGGGGAAAAACATGTTTCTTTTTGTTCTCGAAATGACATAAGCTATACATTTATTTAGCCCTATTCTTATATTTTATTATTTCATTTTAAACACTTTCACTTTTAATTTCTGCAGTACAATTTCTTTGGTTAACTAGAATCTAAATTGTAAGCTGCCGTTATTATGTACGACCTGCCTAATTAAAAATTTTCTGCAGTTTCTTCAGTTTACTAAGCATTTTGTTTTTGTCTTTGCATCATTTATTGCTTAGCCAATTGGAACTACTGTTACATTAGTTTTAACATCAAGGTGCAAAATTCACAGCAAGTCAAAGTTTTCTGCATGCCAAAGAGTTATGCCTGTGAAGTGTTTTTACAATGTGAAACTTATATACATACCGGTATATCGTTATGGCTTGGGAATTTTCTAATTTGTGATCATGACTTATTTTTGTAAACAAAAAAAAAATTTAAATGACATTTTCACTAAAATATTGTTCTTTTTTATGCATAATCTTCTTTATTATTATTTCAAATATTTGCAGCAGGTTTTGTTTGCTGCTTAGGCAATAAAAAAAGGGCAAAAAAAGGAACCGTGTTTCCAATTGAAGCCATGGCAGGACATTTGCAGAAAACTGATAAACAGAAACAAAAACATTTGATGAACAAATTGAAACACCACTTAAATCAAACAAAACTATAATTTAAACATTGATTTTCTGACTACTCTCTGCTCAGCAGATTCCCCCCT
This sequence comes from Adrianichthys oophorus, assembly GCA_036245035.1. Classification (NCBI taxonomy): domain Eukaryota; kingdom Metazoa; phylum Chordata; class Actinopteri; order Beloniformes; family Adrianichthyidae; genus Adrianichthys; species Adrianichthys oophorus. The sequence continues at coordinate 9,927,745 of BSAI01000162.1, read as the reverse complement.
ACAGACGGGTAGGCTCCCCATTGAGCTGGATAATTAATATTTATTCCAAATATGAATAATTGGGTTTTTTTGCATTATTTTTATTGTAATTAATGATATTATTGGGCCACCGGGCTCCTATTGAGCTCAAACAAGCAATTTGTTTGGAGCTAATTAAATTTTCAAAAGTCTGCATGATAAAATCTCTAAATCTAAAGGTCATTGCTAAAAGGGTGAAACAAATTAAGGAAATCAACAACAATCAAAGCATGATGTTGACTCATAATAAGTCTTTCTGAGATTTTTTTTTTTTTTTTTTTTTGGGTAGTAAGCACAAGCAGAAGTGCAGATGTAGTCTTTAAGGATGTTAAAGGTCTGAACCTGTTGAAATTATAACAGCATCCTGGAGAGGAGTTCAACATTTAACCCTAAACCAGGAAAGAGTCACAACCTCCAGCAGCAGCTACATCATAAATTCTTTAACTGTTCCTATAAAAGGGCTTCTGTGTTTGCATGCGTGTGTTTGCAAAGGACCGGTTGGACTGGACAGCTGCTTCTGGCACACAGTCACAAACACACATGTAGCCCCTCTAGCCATCCAGTCCAAAAAAACTCAAGGTCAAGATGTAAACCCTTATACTCGCTCTTTCCCTTAATCACCTTTTTATAGTCACCCCACAAACACACACACACACCCATCTCCAAAACACCCCTTTAAAATGCATCCTAACTCGCTTGCCCCTCTGCTAAAAAAAAACTTGGTGAGGTAAGCTCTGAAGGCATCCTGGGATGTGTTTTATACAGACTGTTCCCTCTGCGGTCAGGAGTGTGGAAGCATCCCAGCTCCAGAGCCGAGCAAAATCAAAAACCAGCCCGACCAGCTGCAAGAGCGGCAACATTCGGCCTCAAAACACAGGTATGAACTCAGAGAGGTGCCCCAGAAAACAGGGAATGGTCTGTTTTACAGAATGGAATGTAAACTAGCAAAATTTTGGGTCAAAACTGACAATTTGAAGTGAATTGTTGTTATACTCTTTTTACAGCTTCATGTAAATCTTACGTAAATGTTTCATTGTGTGTTCATTAAAAGACGACAATAATGATGATGCAGCTCGGCCTGGGTGACCTGACAAAGCAGAGGATGTTACAGGCTCAATCCCTAGCTAATGAAGCCAGAGGAGGTAAGATATTATCCATGCATGCATGGGCACAACCAACATACAGTATATGTGAATAAAAGGAAAGTTTTCATCAGGTTTAATAAGACCAGGGGCGGAGCTACAGGGGGGCTAGGGGGAACGCTACTCCCCAGCAAAAATCTTTGCCCCCCCCATCCCAATTTTGAATCAATATCGCATCATTATCAACAAGGATTTTTTAAAAAAATCATCAATACAGGGCTGCACGGTGGCGCAGTGGTTAGCGCTCCTGCCTCACAGCAAGAAGGTTCCCGGTTCAAGCCCTGGCTGGGGGACCTTTCTGTGTGGAGTTTGCATGTTCTCCCCGTGCATGCGTGGGTTTTCTCCAGGTACTCCGGCTTCCTCCCACCGTCCAAAAACATGCTTTACAGGTTAATTGGTTACTCTAAATTGTCCGTAGGTGTGGATGTGAGTGTATATGGGTGTGTGATTGTGGCCCCTGCGACAGACTGGCGACCAGTCCAGGGGTGTACCCTGCCTTTGCCCATGAGTGGCCGGGTTGGGCTCCAGCAACCCCGTGACCCCGAAAGGGATAAAGCGAATTGGAAAATGAATGAATGAATGAATCATCAATACAGCTTCTTTAAGCATGAGTAAGAACACCTCAGCTGAAAGAACTGCTGTTTTGATATTAATAACAATATAAACTCATTGATACATATTTCTTCAGCCTTTCATTTGCAATGGCTGGCCACTCCGCCTTTCACATTTGCCACCCTTCCAAAGCCCTCTGCCCTCCCTACCCCCCACCCCCCCACCCCCCCGGAAATTGTTCCAGCTCCACCACTGAGTAAGACTCAATCTTGTGGTGAAATATCCTAACTGGGAATGCCAAATGTGACTGAAGCAAACTTCAGGGTAAACGACTCCCCCGGTTGAAAACAACTGGACAATAATCTGAAATCCCAGAAGCGGCTTTATAATCTCCAAAATTGGGTCCCTGCAGCACTGCTTGTTTCCACAGTGCTGTTTGCCAACCAGCCTTTGAAACCAAGTCTCGTAAGATCAGCAAAATGTGACTCCCACCACTGAATTTTATTCAGGCTGATCAAAGACGTCTCCTGGAGGGTGGCATCCGTGCTGCCTTCTCCCAGCACTTATCGTGTGCGAGTGAAAGGACCATCCGTTTTCTGACACAAGCCTTTCATCCAAAGATCCTATTTATATGCCCAGTTACCCATGCGACTCTGAAGCACAACAAACATTACACGCAACTTGACATCATCTTAAGGCTATGCGAGACCCACAGCTGTGTCGTGTTACAACACAACGTGAGACTGTAGGCAAAAGCTGAGAGGATACTTAGGGATGCTGCACACACTTCTGATCTTGCATATCAGTCCTCCACAGCTGCGTAATGTTGACAGAAACAAGGAGACCAGCACAGACATAATGATTTGCCAATGATTCTCATTAGTGCCCCCCCCTGACACTTTTTTTTCTGAAAGCAACTGCTTTGAAGTAACATCTAAATTTCATGAGGCACAGACCCAGAATGAGATTCTATGCCAAACTGCACAAAACCTGTCCCTTCTCTCCCCGCAAAAACGTATCATTGTTTTCTGTTTATTAACACTTACCAAAGCATTTGTTCCGTTTGGCATGCTCTAAAGGCCTGAACCTGGGGAAAAAGATCAGCGTTCCAAAAGACGTGATGATGGAGGAGCTCAACCTTCCCTCTAATCGTGGCTCTCGCATGTTTCAGGAGAGACAGAGGAGAGCAGATAAGTTCACTCTGGAGAATGTCACCTCTGGACCTCATTACACCAACGTAAGACCTGAGAGTCTGCAAAAACTACACAATTACTGTTGTGTGAGGACTGCTGTTAAAATGACTTTCTAATGGTTTTAAAAAAGGCTGGTAATGTTCACGCATAATTATGTAAAGATCATATTTTTATTTTGATCAGTTTTGAGAAATTTGTTTTCCACTTTGAGGCAAAATCTTTTTTGATACTTTCACTTGATAATGGGGCCTAAAGCCAAACTCCCCCTTTCATGCTGGCTGGTTTTTAATCAGCTAACTGTAACTGGGAGCGATCACCTTTTTGAATCCTTGCAGTTTAAAAATAGAGGGTATGCGACGTCACCCGTGCTTGTCTTTTGAGCTGGTTTGAAAGCCAGTTTTTCTGTTCCCCAGCTGTCACCATCTTGGCTGGTTATGACTCCACAAAACCCAGACTTTTTTACAAAAATAGATGAATAGGAAATACAAAAAAAAACTGTTTGTTGTTTGAACATGCAGGCTGTTCTGAAGCTCAGGATTGCTTTGAAAAGTACAATTCTTAGTCCAATTTTTAATCTCAAAGATAAAATAAAGTATAATTTTAAATGCATAATTGTTATTGAAATTAAATCTGTTTAGAAAAGTGAATGTAGAATCAGACTGAAGTCTGTTGATTTCTGTTGTAAATTTCAGGCTTGTTTACTTTGGAGTCAGAGGGGACAAACCATTGATTGTATATAAGAACTGGACTGAGTGTCCCTTTCCCCATCAAATTCCAAAAAGGATGTATCCACTTCCTTTGGTCCCAAAAGCCAAAATCCCAAAGACGTCTATAGAGAAATAAGCACCTATTACACAGTCATTATGTTTGTCAGAATAATCATTCTTGCTCTGCAAACGTTTTTTAACGTTCTTGCTAACTCTCTTTTTTTATGATATGATATAGTGCAACTTATAAAATTACCAAGCAGATGCCTCAATAAAAGCATGTGGTCTCAAATCAAACATTTCAAATATTTGATTGACAATTCCCTCGAGTCCACTTTTAGTGGACTGAGTGTGGACTTCCAAGAAGCTGATTGGCGAGAATGGTTGCCATAGAAACATTGACTCAGACTAACTCAGTCCAATCGCCACTTACTGGCTTCATCTGGTTCCAACATGTCGACACCGAGGAATTTTTTACGGGTGACGTCACATTCACTTGATCCAGTTCTCTACAATCAATGCAGACTTTTACACTGATAAAGCATCAATAGCCTTTTGTTTGTCACTAATTCTGACATTAAGGCAGACTATTTTTCTCAACTGGCAGCTGGAAAATAAAAACAGCTAGTTTTTTTAAACGAAAACTTTTTTTCATAAATATAATATGATATATGATAAAATATAAGTTAAAGGAAACGATTAGAAAATTAGAAGTGAAAGAAGAATTCCTATCTGTGTCCATCGCTCCCCCACACTTCTTATTAGTTTTGACTTGTAAGGGTGCCAAATGTTGGTTAAGGGAACAGAATACCTGTAGCTCCATCCACTGTACTATTTTAGGAGGACGGGAATTGTGGCTTCAACCACCAGGTGAGTGGCTGTTGTATCTTACCATGGCTTGATTACATTTCAGTATATTTGATAAACCTGAGGACGAAGTCTGTACAGTCAAAGATGCAGAAATGGTCATCAATTACAGAGCACAGATTTTTTTTTACCGCCTCCAAAGAGGTGAGAGCGGAGCCGAATAGGATTTTGAAGTTGCGTATTGACTTGTTACAAATGGTATTCTTAGTGTTGTAAAGTCAGCAGGTTTCTGAAGTCGAAGAGGAATTTCATTCCAAAAAAGCTTTCCTCTGCACATTTTAAGGTTCACCTCGAGGCCAGTCCTCCCCAACAGACAGTGGTCCAGCCCCAGGGAGGAAAAGAAAACCAAGCTGCCTCCATCCCCGGTAAGCACAGCCTGGTCATGAACCTTCAGAAGACTGTAGCAAAGAAGGGCAGCCCCGGTGTCCTGGCTCCAGGTAATACAACAGTCTGATAGAGCAAATGCGAAAAAGGAACGCTGCAGACAAGCTCTTTGCAAAGCCAAAAGCTTGGGCATTGCCTGAACAACATGAATGCTTGAGCAACAAACAGCTGCTATAAGGCTCCGCTTTGTCAAGACTCACCTTTAAATGAGAAAGCTCTGAGCACAAAAATTAGTTGTATCATAATCTAAGCCAGGGGAGTTAGCTGTTGGTGGAAAGCAATTATCTGAGAGGGTTTTTGCTGGATGCTGTTTTATATCTGGTCTGGCAAAAAAAAAGGCACTGCTTACAGTTTCTGACTGATGGTGAATTAAGCTCTGTTTTTTCTAGGGGATTCACACTGAGATCTAATTACTGTCATTCTGATTCTGCACAGCAACGACTTCAAAGAGATTTATATGTATGTCTCATCTGTGTGTGCTTAAATGCAGCCTGCTAACTTGTGTTTTTATCCAGGATGGTTTCTTTTAAATCCATGTTTTTGGTTTTAAAGAAATGTTTCAACTGAAAAAATTCCAAGTTTAAAGTAACTTTTGCTTTGTTTTTTCAAACATTCCTTTTGTTTTGCTAGGATATTCTGGACCTTTGAAAGAAATTCCCCATGAGAAGTTTAATACAACAGTAATCCCCAAATCTTACTGCTCCCCATGGAGGGAAGCTTTGGGAGGCAACGAGGAGCTTTTGAGTCTCCTAAACACACAGTTGCCACAGCCCCCACAAAGACTACAGCCTGCCAACTACAGGTGTTTTAACAGGTAAATCTTTCCAAACTGTCATTTCCTGGCTGGAAAACAATAAAATCTCATAAATCTAGCTGAGTCTGAGCATAGGTGTGAGGCGGTCTGTCTAAAGAAAGACCTGTGAATGACCTAAACAAGTTATCCATCATCTCATCCGTCGGCTCCACTCCAAGTTTCCACAGTTTGAAATTTAAACCAGTCTCTCTGCCTTTTGCCTCCTTGGAGTTTGTCAGCACTGTGGCTATTTTGAACCCTGGCCTTAATAGATGATCCACAGGGGGAATGGGAGGGCTACAAACTTCTTGACATGCATTCAGGACAAAAGGGGAATCCTCTTTCTTGTGGCACAAAGGAACACATCAGGTGTAGCAAAGGTGAAGTAGGACAGATGGATGAAATGACGAACAAGTGAGGCAGACGTTCTGTTGGAGCTTTTGATTGAACCAATTCTGTGGGTCAGTCTGTAACCGTATCCTCCTGGGGGGGTAGACTTACATCCTTGGGATCATTGAGAAATAACAAGACCTGACTGAAATCTGTACTCAACTAATTGTCACAGCAACAAGACTGCTAATATAGGTCAGTACAGAACCATGATCCCCTCTAAATTCATCTCGTCTGCCAGTGTTTTTGAGTATTAATCATTATTTGTCTGCACAAATCTGAGTCACAAGTCATAGAAATTATCCACAAAGTAAGAAAAGACCAGATTTTGGATTGTGCTTTTATTTTCTCAGGTCCCCAATGCCATTTGGGGGTTCTATGGCAAGCAGGAGGGTGATTCCAGTCATTTCCTTTGAAGCAGTCGAGTCTCCAGACCTCCCCAGCGTCTCTATGGACCGTATGTGTCGGCGACCCAACTTCAACAGAGCTCCCAGAGGTTGGGGAAGGAACTTCAGCCCTGAATCAAATGAGCCATGAAGATGAGTCAATAGGCTAAAGCCCCGCCCTCTCCTTCTACAGAGCTGATAACAGTTTTTTTTTTTTTACTGTTAGGAGAACAAAGAAGAGTAATGACAATCTTCCACACATTGACTGTATAAGAAAACTGGACAGAGTAGCCCCTCCCCCTTGGCGTTCTAAATAGGAAGTACCTGCTGGCTCTAAAAAACCAAAACCCAATAGATTTCTATAGAGAGATAAACAGCTATTATTCAGTCATTCTATTTGTTCAGAATAACATTTTTCTCAGCTACATTTTTCACATATTGTTGTTGATCCTATTGTTTTTTTCTTCTCTTTTCTTTATTGCAAGTTTTTCAAATTATAAACTGAACAATCAGATTCCTAAAGGAAAGTGTGTGGTGCCCACTGGCCCCCTCGTCAAACGTTCGAAATGTTTGATTGACAGATTTTCCTGAGTCCACTTTCAATACTAGGGGTGTGGTCTTCTAACAAGCTCACTCCTGACTGGTGAGAATGGTTGCCTTAGAAATGTTGACTCAGACCAACTCTGACCTATCACTGCTTACTGACATTTTCTGGCTCCAACATGGTGGCGTCCGTTTTTACATACTTCAAAAAAATGGCGACTGAACTGACTTAATTTTGTTGGAACTGAAAGTAAGCTATTTTCTATGGGTGATGTTGCATTTCCTCAGTCCAGTTAATCTTCATACAGTCAATGTATCTACAATGTTTTTGTTAATGGCCTCTATTCTGTGCTTTTGTCAACACAGGACAGACTTACATTTACATAACAGAAGAAGAATAAGGAGCATCATACAAAGTTTTCTTTGCATGGTTGAACAAATGCAACAATGTAAATATGCTTTTTTAGATTTATAAATTTGCATGTATGTGTGGTTTCTCTTAGAATTAGGTTGCAGTCATCTCCATTCCCATTTAAAATGGGACAAGAAAAAGGTGAAGCAACAGCAAAGGAAAACTGATAATTGGTGCAACTAAAACCTGCAAGTAAATTTAAGAAATGCAAAATATTCAGTTTGCTTTTCAAAACTGTGACAAAAATATGTAAAAACAGTAAAAAAAAAAAAAGGGGGGGGGGGGGGGGGCACCCACCTAGCCCACACAACCTTTTTCCAGTGGTATGAATTACTTGATTAATGGAAATGGACGTTTTTTTGGCTACTTTGTACTTGTACTGCATATCAAAAATATAAGCAAGTTTTACTCTCTACTCGACTACATTTTTGATTGAATATTTGTCAGTCTGTCAGTCTGCCTCAGCAGCTTACCATCACCAAGTATGAATGAGGTGTGAATGAATAATGGATAAACATTGTAAGCTCTATGAGCATCTGGAAAAGCGCAGATAAATCTATTCCATTATTATTAATATTATAAGAATTTGTACTCTTTACTCCAATACACTTACCGTTACTCCTCACATTTACTCACATAGTAAAAGTGATGAGCAGAGTAACGGGAAGTGTCGATTCAAATGTAGTGAAGTAAGAGTACAAATGTAGTCGAGTAGAGGGTAAAAGTTGCGTATATTTTTGATAAGCAGTATAAGTGCAAAGCAGCCAAAAAAAAACCTTTAGTAAAGTAACAAAGTCCATTAGTACTTGACAACACTGCCTGTTTCCAAATTTGATGCAAGCCTCGATGTTTCAGAGGTTGCAGTTCCTAAAATGACCAGTGGTAGCTGGTTTTAAAAAGGAGTATATATATATATATATAATGTTTTTTTTTTTTTCCTGACAACAGAAGGGGGTGACATTTACATGTACATTATGTGACAACTCATCAATGCAATTAAAATTAGACAGTTGTGCAGGACAAAGCAATATTTGTTGAATCTACATGTGGGGCCACTAAACTGTCAATAAAAAAGCTGCCACTAATTTTTGCTCCACATAAATTTAAAATGTGTATTGAAATACAGTCAGCACCCTCACAAACATGCGTGTTGTTTTCTTTAATATAAATAACCCCTTGGCACCCACATTTATTTCTGACTATTGAAAAAAATCACTTATGTTTGTGCTCCAAAAAGATGCTAAATTAAAGCAACTTTAGAGTCAAAGTGGTTTGATGGATATTTTCCTCAATAGCCTTTGCAGAAGTTTGCTTTTGGTATAACGCAAAACATTTGACCTTAGAGGTCAACTGGAAAGTGCCATTAAAAACCTGCCTCTAGTAGTTATTTGGGAAACTACAGCATGTACATTTTTTGGGTCTGTTATTAAAGTTAGGCACATAAAGAGGGGTCTTAAGAAAAACAGAAGCCCCACAGTAGATCTGTTGGATGTGGACCAACATCCACAGGTTTACATGAAAACCATAAGGAGCACTGGTTTACATAGTTGACTTATTCTAAGTCAGCCTGAAAGTAACCTTTTACAAAGATGGTTTTCTTAAAGTTACATTACAAATGGCTTTCTAAACAGGACTGCTGCACACAGTCTTATGCTTAAGATTTACATTAAAACCTTTAAAATAAAAACTTTCAAAACTGTTTGCAAATATACATCTGCACGGTTTGTATTATCCAAATGAAACTTCAGGCAAGTCTAGAATCAATTGAAAACTCTGAAAATCTTACAAAAGATAACACCCACATCAAAGATGTCCAGGCTATGGATGAATTTCTCCTTCTGTGGTGATGACTTAGAAAAATATAAAGGATAACATTGAAATAACACTACCATACAAAGATTTAAGTTGTTTTCTTTTAATCCACTCATGCTTGAACTGCTCAAGAAGATGTGCATACTCCAGAATAAATGAAGTGCAAACATTCTCCTGCGGTAATCTTCTTTAATAAGTACTAGTTGTGTGCTGGGGAAGATGGAGTTACTTCTTGTGGATAAAGTCCTATTCAAGCTTTTCTATCCCAAATATTCCTAGCATTTGCTATTTCCTAAAGTTCATTTTTCATGCAATGTTAATATGCAGTCTAGTTTTTTTTTTTAATTTACATTCTGGTTTTAATCTATTTTCCATTTACCAGACTTCAAAAGCCAGCAAATGGTGCAAACAGATGAAAGCTGAGTCAATTTGATGACGAGTAAAGACGAAAAATCCCAGTCATTATGCAGTGGAATATTGCATCATATTTATTTAAAAAAAGAAATCAGAAAAGAGACACATTTAGAATGAATCTTCCATATCAAGCTCTATGTGACACTATGTAAAATAAGACAAAAAGGGGTTCACCCCTAAGAACTTTACAACAGTAACCATGGCCAGCACTCATGTTGGAAGTCTTTTGTGTTCACTGCAAGAAGTAAAGTGATGGAGTAAAATTCCACTTTTTTCTTCTTGAGACATACTGAGGTGAAGAATTCATTTGATGTAATGAGAGTTTGTGTACAGCAGGAAGGACTGATCCGTGTGAAGCGCGGGTCTTCCAGAAGTAGTCCTCAGGTTTCGGGGCCTCACCGGGATCTGACATGAAAATACTTAACCAGGCTCTTCGTTAGGAAAGCAAGACACCCATTTGCTGCAAGTTTTCACTCAGTAATATGACGGGAACCATGAGCACCGTGAGCACCCATGCGCTGAGGATCCTGGGAAGGATAGTGGATTGCACCTGGAGGTCCCATTGTTATTGAAGGGGGCACAGGTGGAGCCATGGGACCCATAGGGTGGAACATTGGAGGACCAAAACCTGTGTGAGCAAAAGTAGGTGTTTAGTATCTACATCCACTTTTCGTTATGTATCAATTAGAAGTAAATCTGAGTTATTTTTACCTGGAGGAGGAGGATTGATGCCTGGAGGTGGAGGCAAACCTATGTTCATGACAGCAGGGGCAGAGATGGGGTCCAGGTTGAAATAGTTTGCATGACCCTCTTCATCTAAAGCTGGAGGTGGAGGCAGTGCTGGCAGAGATAAGAATTAAAGACACTAAAAAGCTGTTCTTGCTGTGTCTTCAACCAGATTCTGCACGCTGGCATGTTCCTTTCACATGCAGACATTAAACAACACTGAAGTCCCTTTAATTTAAATGTTATATATGCTGATGACTCAAACATTTTACAACATGATATGAATTTATAAAGGAGTGCCAACACTTCTGATCTGAATTGCATTTGCACACTCATGAATAACTAAACCCCTGTGGGAGAAGACTTACCTCCAGGAAGTCCAGGTACAGGATCCAGTTTGATACCCAGCTCATCATCTTTGACACCATCTTTTCCTCTTGCTGCTTGAGACCTAAAATGCAAACAGCTATGAATTTTTAATTACTTTAACAACAAAAAATGGTGACTGAATATCTCCCGGATGGGAAGATCCTGTGAGCTACAATTAAGCTCCTGCTGTGTTTGTAATAACCACTTTTTAAACGCGACACTCCCCAGTTTACAAACACTTGTAACACTGATAGAGGTTTCATCTCAGGCAGTTTTAAAGGCTCATGCTCTTTAAAAACATCTGGCTTTTAACAAGCAAATGACAGCATGGCATCCTCAGTAACCAAGAGTCATCGTACCTCCCCCACTTGACAGTGAGCCTCCGTCCATTAAGGATGAGTTTGTTGAAGGACTTTTCTGCAGCCATTTCAGCTGCCTGGCGTGTGGCAAACTGGATGAAGGCACACTGCTGCCTTTGGACTACAGTAATGGTTCGGATTTCACCAAACTGGTAGAAGTGACCCCTGCAAATGTACATTTAGAAGTTAAAGCACAGAAATTGTAACAAAAGCATCAGCATTGTCTCAATCTTGTGGCTACAAAGGCAGAAGAAACTCTTACTTGAGATCTCCATCTGTGACATTGTCTCCCAAACCGCCTATGTAGAGAGTGGTGATGGACTTGTCTTCTGGTGGGTCTAATCGAGGCATGGTTGAAGCTCGCTTTAGCAGCTTGTCAGCGACTGGATCATTGATGCCATAGTAACGGTCCTTGATATTTTGGTCAGCCAGAGGATCATCAGGATCGGTGGGCTTTTCATGCCTGTAATCAACAATGAATTATAACAAACACACGAATAACGTCCACAAAGATATAACGTGCAGGTTTATATTTTAATATTTTAAACCAATTACAACTGAAGTTAACAGTTTTAGATCTACAGCATAAAAGCAGCTTTGTTTGGATACAAGTGTTATTATTCCTCACCTGTAGGGACACTCTTCACCTCTCTTACACTCTCCCTTCACCCAAAAGGAGCAGATATGCGGCCGGTTCCTCTTGTAATATGGCGTAGTCCTGGCCAGCTTGAGCAACATATCACTTGAGCTTGTAGCCTTGCCAAGTTGGCCCACTGGTCGCGTGCCGTCGGAATTTGCCATCTGTGAATACGAGTCATTAATGACATTAAATGAGCAGTTTTGATAAAAATGCTCCCAGCTGTTCTCAGTGCAGTGACATTTACAGGCTGCAAAGGAACCAGAAAACCTTTAAAGTTGTGCTGCATTTCTCAAAATGAACACAATTAGAAAGATTAAAAGAAAAGGACTCCAAAATAAAATAATACATTTAGAGACTGTTATATTACATGCTACTGAAGATAAAAATAATTTTAAAAAAGGAGTTCTACCTCTCTTTCCATATTCTGTGTGTAGTACTCTTTATTCACGTCAGAGCGAGGAATCTCATCTTTAACTGTGAGTCCTGTGTCACGGACCTGGATAGGCAAACCTGTCATCAAGAAAAATTGTTACATGGACAAATAAGACTTGCCTAAGGGTGAAATAATCAACATTTAAGTAGAAAGATCCCCAGACTCACCGTATTCTAGATCAAGCAGACATGTCTGACAAACATTTTTCATTTTACTGCAAGTCTGACAGACTTCTGTCTTCTTGAAACGCATTCGAGTGCCAGGGCACCATCTGAATACAGTGAAAGGTCGAGAACAGATCTTATGGATAGAGAAAAAAAGGAAACATTTTAAATCAATTTGAAGAATAAAATACTTTCAGCAAAAGGTGCGCCTTCTTCCGAAGGCTAAAGAAACTCAACAAAAAAAGATACCTTGCATTCTTTTCCATATTTTTCTTTTGTCTGTAAAAAAAAAAAAAAACTATTATGTTTAATGTTAATATTCAAACAAGACTTAAAAATAACAATACTGGAAAACTTACCATACGGATGTAAGGATTTTCCCCCAAGCATGTCTGACACAAAATTGGAAAATCCTGAAACAAACATGAAAACGTGGATTCAACATTTCTAAATCTAATAATTTAACAATTAAACAGATGGGATAAAACACAATGTTAGCCTCTAATTGACCAACATACATGTGAGGGTGATAAAACTTTAAGCATCACCCACTTTTCCATCTGGTGAAGGATGCTGTTTCAGTTGTAATGCTAGTGGCTAATGGTGTCCATCCCTTAATCCATTCTTCTGACAGCCTCAGCCAAAAACCCAAACATGGGCAGATCGTTGGGCTCATACATCACTCATATTCTAGGGTTACAAACTTATTAGACTGGAGCTTCAACTAAAACATTAATCAAATGTCTGGTTGTGCCATGGCTCAAGTGGGGACACCAACACTTCACCTTTTATAGATGGTGTTAACACTTAAACCATATCATTACACATTTGCTTGACTTACATTTAGTACCAAATAAAAATACATAGGAAATAAAATATTAAAGTTACCCAATTGAATGTATTAAATGTTGCTTAAAAACTGTGTTAAAGTCACGTAAAGTGACATTTTATACCAGAAAGTGAGTCATTTTCATGTATAATAAACCAATTTGGCATTTTTAGCTCATATTTTATTTATTAGTCACTGTATCTAAAAAAAAAAAAAAAGGAGATGTATTGGTATAGAAGAAAACATCAAACTTGTAAATGGGACTTCACGTTACTAAATGGTTTGAGATAAACAAAAGGAAAGCAGGTGTGTCGTTTAATTCTCAGGTACTATCCTGAATACTATATTCTTTAAGCTTTTCTAATATAATGATTATATAATGGTTTTTCTTTTTTTTTTTTTTTACTGAAACTAGGCTGATTTGGCCTTAGAAAATGCGACGTTTCACCCCACATCCCTTCAGCATCGTCAGACAACTTAAGCTAACAGCAATTAGCATAGACAGCAACATTTTGAGCTTAGTTTAGATTTACTACATCAGTTTGGACCTCTGGAGATGGGTAATACCAGCTGCCAATGATCCACAATCTGCGTTTTCCTGACCCAGGACCGGATGTTAAGGCTTACAATTACTGCCATGATTGATTTGAAGATCTTGTAGCTGCCATGCTTCCCGTATTAGCATTAGCTCATGCTACTTAGCGGGAAGCTAGCTTGCTAAAAATCCAACTGAGGCTTATTTGTAATAATTATTCTTAAAACGTGATGAAATGATGCGAAGTCCCTTAACGCAGTCATATGTAAACAGTTAAGGCAATTCAACATACCGCGTCTTCCCAGTTTTGTCGGTTGTAGGTGTTGGATCCAAGGGAAGTCGCCATTTTGCTGAATGAGAGCAGAACCGGCCCGACTACGACAACCCACAATGCACCGCGCTGCAGAGTTGAGACTCGCCTGTGGGTGTCGCTCTTTTACCAGAAACTGTCAGTTGTCAAACCATCTATGAATGGATCGAGTTAGACTGGTTTGACGTGTTGACATGAATATTGTGCGACAGTTTTGATAACGTAAGATATTTACTTCCAAGGATCTGATGTCACCAGAAAAAAATGTTTGTTTGAATTGAATAGCAAATTCTATAAGCACCACAAATAATAACTTTGTTTTTGGAAATATTTTTGCACCCTGCAAAATAAATTATGAAAATTAAGCGATTAAAACAATCTTTCTAAGTGCTAAATTGTGATGTGTTTTCTACACTGTAAAAGATGTCGTGTGCTAACTTGTTGGCATTCATAAAGAAATATTTGTTTTAAAAGCCTTTTATTAATTAAGGAAAAATCTTTAAAGATTGAGAAGTCGTCGTCCGTCCGTCCGGTCCCCCCACCCCACCCCCCGGTGATTTGGCTGATTACGGACTCCGGATTAGACCTAATCTGTGTCTATAACCTGGCATGTCTGAAGGAAAAACAATCTAATTTGTTTAGAGGAGCTGTGCAGCAACAGTTTGCTGCATCAGAACACACAAAGTACTTTATATTTTTGCTCAAAAACATGTGATTTAATTAAAGTACTTTTAAATATTTACTTTTTTCAATAGTTTCTTTTTTAACTTGATATCACATTCAATTAAATGGATGTAAAGTATTTTAGGTTTATTAAAAATTCTCTTGCACATCCTGATTTGTGTCATTTACAGAGACGGAAGAAGTGACAGGCTGGCTGATTGGCAGGTGTATGGGAGCTCATGAAAGCCAATTATCCAGTTAGTTTACCCATCCACCTGGTCCAATTAAGGCTATGGTGTCTTTGTTGTGTGAAATTCCAATTAGTGAGGCAAAGGATGCTGAAGATTACGCCTGGGTTTGAAATCCGGAATGTTTACTTAAATTCACGGTCAGGTTGTGGATTCGGAGGGCAGAGATTAAATGCAGGCCCACTTAACTGGTCTGCAGAGCTCATTCAAGTACATGTAAGTTAAAAATAACTATATTGACCTGCTGTTTTGGATGTGTTTTGAGGTTAATTGTCTTTTGGTTGTAAATCAGGGGCATACCATGTGCTTGTGTTTCCACAGGAAGGTGCTAAATGGAAATTTCTATCCGCTTTAACCTTTTTTTTTTTTCCCTTCTCTGCTTGGCCAGCAGAGTCCGTCTCAGAACATCACCAAGAAGGTCACCAAAGGAAACTCCCCTCCGGGCATCACCTTCCATAGCCTAATGAGTCATGTGACCCCATCTCTTCTATCATGCGAAAAGACCGAGGTGGCCAAGCTGCTTTGAAGGAAAGCTTTGTCTCAAATTTAGCTGTTCAGCGATCAAAATTACCAACCTCATGAGTCACAAGGCCAGTGTATTTGTAGGTGTCTTTGCTGTTCTTTGTTCCCGTGGATTTAACTCTATAGTGGGACTGTTTCTGAATGTGTTAATTCCAACTATTCTTGATGCCTCTGCTTAAAATAAAACCTAAATTCTCTTGTAAGATCGCCTGTAACCACAGGCAGATTTTGTGGGGAAAAAAAACAAAACAAAAAACAACCAGTAAATTCTTTATTTGCCATCATTTCTAAGTTTTAAAGTAATTACTTATCTAGAAATTTTGAATGATCCCCTCAAAAATTACATTTTTAAAATCCTTTGTCTTGTTTTTGCGTAAAAGCAATCAAACGGCTACTTTTTCCCAAAATTTTGAAAGAAATCTAATTTTAGCATCACTTAATAAGTAAATTGCTTCAAGAGTATTAGCGAACAGAACATCAAGGTCCCTTTAATCCCAGCACCGAGGAGCAGGGATGCAGATAAACCACAGGAATATTGAGGACTTCAACATGCATGCATGCGCATGAGACAGGCGGGAAAAAAGTGTCGCGTTGGCGCCCCCTGTTGACAGTTATGGACCACTGCTAGCTGCACAGAGCTGCAGAAAGAGAGGGGCTTCCTCACATTTCCAGATTTCTCCCAGCCGAGTCGGCCGTGCCGTTCCACATTACGGACAAACAGCGAGCCGAGACCCTTTTCTGTTCACTCGTCGAAATTCAGCGCCGCTTTCCTTCCCGCCGGCTCGAGCGTCCGACATCTACTAAGACGAGGTGAGTACGTCGACACAAAAACAAGTGTGCTGGCGCTGCTTTTCGCCTGTGTTTGGTACCGAGAAGCCCCGCCGCGCGCTCTCTCCCAGGCCGGGCTCGTGTTCGCCGTCTGGCTCGCGCGGGGCTGAGGCCACTGTTTCGGCCTGGCTCCCCTCGACTGTGAAGATTAAAAAAAAAAAAAAACCTGGAGGCAGCGTTCAGTTTTTGCCTGGCTCTGACGCGAAAATTTGAAAGACGGCTACGTTCACTGCTCGAAGTTTAGTACCCGGCTAGAGCTGCAGCCGGCTTGCTCCGAGGTTTTCACGGCGGAATACGATGATCGAGTCCCGCGAATGCACCAGCGGCCACCGAGCAACTTGTTTTGATAACTTTGCAGCTGCTGCGGTGCGTTTAATGCCGCAAAAATGCTCGTTTCAAGTAGGTAACTCTGAACAACACAAGGGGAACAAATCCTAGCTTTTTTCCAGCGCCTCTAATTAAAAAAAAAAAAAAAAGGCAAACGAGTGTGAAAGGATGTTTCTTTCACCTCATTCTGCAAGTCCGCACATGACTCGAGGCGGACAAAAGACTTGAAATGGAATGCAATGGCTTCCAACACCATCTCCTTTTTAAAAACGATTGAGTGGGATTTGGCTCTCAGCTGCGGTGACAGGGTCTGTGTTGTGATACGACGCGTCGGATTATTATGACCTGTTGTAATCCCTTACTGGCTTATTATTTACGAAGGTTTTCAGATGAATTTATATAACCGCCTCAAACACGAGCAGCCCTCCTGGACCGGAGAGCATCCTACGAGGCGGGATTCTCCAAATTTACCTTGAGGGAAAACTAAAACGATGGGATTGGGGGCTTTTAATTGGTTGTTGGAGCGGTGTCTTCCTGGACGCGACAGCCCGGTTTTGCTGCTTTCTTTGTTGGTAGAGCAAAGGTCTGTCTCCACCAAGAGCTGCAGATATTCAGTAAAATAAACAGTGATGGTTGATATAGAGAGCAAAAAAAAAAAGTGGGGCAGTCCAGACCTGTCTAAAATGGTTTACCTTGGGGTGCTCCTATCTGAATAAGAGATTACAGAGAAGATTGACTCATGCTGGAAATGCATTTGGCAAAGTCACAAGGACTTTTGCAGAGCACGTTCCTTCAGCTGCACACTGGCTTCATGCGGTTTATCTGACCGGTTCTTCATAGTATTGTTACTCATAAGCCTCCAGTTGCCACATGTTTCAGCTTGCATTTTGCTGATTGAAAAATATAGGGCTTATTCCATTTGAAGTTTACATATTAGGAGGAGGTGGAGAGCAAAAGAAAAGCTGGATGGTTACTGGCATGCTTGTTAAATTTGCTGAATCTTAAGTTGTGTTCTGTTTATCCATGCCAACGGTTTGTCTGGTTGTTCTAAACCTCCATCTGACTTGCTGCCACCGGCTGCCAAACGCGCTGTGATCCGGCGGCTTTCAGCTGCCAGCGTGTCGCTGCGTCCATTTGATCATACATCAACGTCTCCTCACTTAGATATACAGTATCTGGGGATGCAATACCTACGCGCCAAGGCTGATAAAAACACTGTAGCTATGACAAATTGCGTCACCAAGCAGCACTTTTGTCAGGATGAGGAACGATCGGACCGTTTGTCGGAACACATTGTTTGCCTATTGGAGCCCTGAGTGCCTTATTGTTATCTCCACCTAGAGGAGGATGTTAACATAATTGTGTGCAGTAACTCTACCATCACGTTTAAAGCCACACAGAGTAATTGTTGGGAGCTACAGGGCTCACAACATGCCAGCTCTTGTATTTTTCCATGTCACTGCCCCTTGTAGGCACTCTCAGTGTGTGGGGAGCAGACCTCTCTTTAGAGTGGAGCCATAGCCAGGCATCTTTCCAAAACTTGAGCCTCCCCAACTTTTTTTTCTCCTCTTTTTGTGGATATAAACCCTGCTTTGTGCCCAAATACTGCTTCGTTTTCATAAAGTAACAACTTCACTAAATGTTACAATCTCTTATTGGAATTGGGCTTTCTGTAAACTTGACAGTCAGATGTTTCCTCACTGGATTTGGATTTTGAGTTTAATATCCCAACAGTACGTAGGAATATGTTACATTTTCACGCCGCGAAGGTTATGAAGTGTCGGATCAAAGGACATACATATTAGGCAGGTCAGCAAAATTGAGTTTTGGCAAACCATATGTCAGCTGTAATCCTCAGGAAAACCCGGAGAGTTGCTTTTCGAACGGGGCTAGGCTCCATTAGGCAGTTGGCAGGCACTGGGGGTGTCCACATGTGTGACTGCCTGGCTAGGCTAGCTGCGCAGCTGAATTCTACAGTATGCAGGCAGATCAGATTACTGAACGATTAGCCATGGCCTCCTATCCCCGGCTGAGGGAAATGATTTTCCAATGTCATAATTCCCTTGAGTGAATTACACAGACTGGTGACTCATAGATACTCTATACAGGTTGGAGGACTGCATGGCATAATTGTTACTTATTTTGGGGAGGGGTTGTACCTTGTGTTGCACAGAAGTCAGTGGTTTTCTTACTTATATTTTAGTAGTTAAACTTTTTTTATTTTATTTTTTTACTCTAAGGCTGAAAGTTTTAGTGTGTCCTGCCATGACCAAGTGAGAATGGAAGTTTCATTTCATTAATGGGCAAGTGAAGAAGGCAGCTGCGAAGCAGCGCTGAGAACTTCTCTCTGTCCTTCTGTGAGGAGATATGTGTCAGAATTGAGAGCGCCTAAAATAAAAAGGGAGTAAATCCTGCAGGGCTCTGGTGGAATTTTGCTGAATGGAAACAGAGATGAGAACTGGAGAGGCTATCTGTGGCTGGACTATGTTTCCGAGGTGCATACTCACCCCCCGAGGCAGGAATCCGATACATTCCACAGGCTCCGGTATCCAGACAAATAATGGTAACTGGGGTGTAGCGTTTCATCAGGTGATTGGGTCATAAGTGTTAGGAAAAGAAGAGCTATGTCATAGGCTCAGAGCTGGCCGGCTCTGGTTTCTCGTAGGGTCAGTAAGTGGGCCAGGAGAGCGGGAAGTTATACGAGATATGGATTTACAGCAAGAGAAGACATTTACCCATTTCCTCCTTGCACTGTTTTTGGTGCATGATTTCAGTCATGCACAGTGGAGGAAATAAGTATTGGTCCTTTACTGATTTTGTAGGCTACCTAGAAAGAAATTGACAGTCAAAAGGTAGGTTTATTTGAAGATTGAGACATAGAGATCAACTTGAAATAATTTTATATACTGTTTTGTCTGCACTATAGGGTGCACCAGATTATAAGGTGCATTGTCAATGTCATATCTCATATATAAGGTGCACCAGATTATAAGACGCATTAATTGAGACAAGAGTCAGCGATAAGTTTGTCATTCAGATGGACTCTAACTGTGTTCACAGCAATTCTAGAACTTGTTTGTGACACGTTAGCCACATTAGCCTATTTACAATCCTTAACTCCCAACCTTGTTTGCCGCACATAAAAAAACTGACTGATACTACTTAAACAAACGTTGACTACACTAACTCCCAACCTTGTTAATAGTAACTTGTAAAAAACAGTATGACACTGCTACACGTTAGCCAAGTTAACATATTTACAATAACACCCAACCATGTTTGCAACTCTTAAAAATTCTAACATTCTGACAGAACTGGAATTATTCCATTTATAAGTGGAAATGTTTTTTTTTTCTTTTTCAAATTGAGGCTTTAAGTACACCTTTTAAAATGCAAAAAATACATTCAAATGTATATACATTTTATTGAAGAATTAAGTATTTGATCCCCTAGTAACCATTAGTGAGTTTTGGCTTACACAAACCAGTTAGACTTTCCTACCCGTCCACCTGGGATGGGCAAACCTACAAAATCAGCAAGGGATCAAATACTTATTTCCTCCACTGTAGTTGACGTTCTTAAAGTGAATTTTTTTTCACTTCCACAATATCTTTGTGATCGGATTAAAGATTGCCAGTTAAAAATACAAATCCAAACCGACGAATGGTAAGACATTGAGCCCCGTATTATTTTTCAACTTCCTCCTCCTCTCCTGTCGGCTCTCGTACGATTTTCTACTCTTGGTTGAGTTTTCAGAACTGCGTGCACTTTAGCCCTTCAGCCAAAGGCTATTTTTACTGCAAGACACAGAAAAATGCCCTGTTTTATTTAGTGGTCAAAAAACAAGCTGTCGGGTGTTAATAAACTTCACCTCAACCATTTCGATGGACCCTTAGGGTACGACGTGCTCATGCACTCGGCGAGCCAGCTCTCTGCACTGGCCTGTTAATTAAGCCATTTTCAGAGATGGAGAGATGCAGTAATGGGAACGCACCACTTCACTGCAGGATATTCTAACCCCGTCTTCATCATAAGTGCTATCAGTCAACGGATACAATTACAGTTTTTTCCCCACTTTTCCCATTTAGGTGTTTCAATTTTTTTTTTAATTTATTTCTTTATTTTCAGGCTGAGAGAAATCTGTTTTCGGTTAGAAAATCACTCAGGTGCACAAACTAATGTCCCAAATTGGTGCAAAAGTTATCTATTTTACCATTTATTTTGCTTCTCTCAGTTGCTACACGGTGGACTTTAAGCTGATATCGTTGGACTCAAAGTTCAGGGATGTGAAAAAAGAGGAAAACAGGTGGTGGTGGAGGGGCGGGGGCATGTTTGTACTGTTGTTTGATGCCTTCCTTTGAATGTTTGAATGCATCGCAGATACCACACACATAGTCTCAGCCAGTGTCAAAGCGTGCACGCCCTTGCCCGTGAATGGCTCGCCCTGAATGCAGCGTTATTGCAAATGGCTCCCAGCAGATGCGAATGGAAAAATCCGAGCCCTTTGTGGGAAATGCATTATGGGGAAAAAGGACAAAAGTTTTTCTACATGTGTAATCAAAGTTACCCGAAGACTTACAGTAGTCTTACTTTTTAAAAAAGACATACATGTTATGATATCCTCTTTTTTGAATCAATGTGGATTGTTATGCATAAATGATGTTTGTTGCATTTCAGTCTAGCTGTTTTTTTTTTTTTTTAGTTATAAGGGTTCTTATCTAATTTTTAATCCAGATTTCTCTGGTTTTTGGCTTTCAGATCAAAATCTTTCTTTTATGCAAGATGATTTTGTTTGTTTCATAATTTATGCGGAATAATTATAGATGTAGTCCTCAAGTTCTGCATTGTCTTAACCTTAGTGTAAGCTACTTCCACAAGTGCTGACCAGAAAGGATGTTTATAGAAAATGTTGTTGCTCACAAGAATTTACTGTGAGCAACAAAGGAAAATTGTTTAAGCTTCCTTTTTTGTTGCAGCAAATGATTTGAAGATGTTTGTATGAATAAAGATGTAGGAACTGGATAACTCTGAGCTGAATCAGTGACAGCACTGAAGCCGCTGTCATTGATACACCCAATGACAGATTTCCAGCTTTAGACGCTCAGATGAAAGTGACAGGGACTCTGCTTTTCTTTATAATTCCACAGTTTTTGAGCTAATAGCAGTCAGCCCTCAAGCTCAAATATACATGTGTGTGTGTATATATATTAATAGTAATTGAATTGCCTGGATCTTTCACTTTTAAAATAGATGGCAGTTTACTGATTGGCACATGGCACCATAATGAGCTGGGAATCAAATGCTTCAGTCTCAATTTGTTCAAGCTTTTAAATGGAATTGCAGAAATAGATAAGGGTCAGAATAGCTTTCCTTCTGTGTGGTGTGTGTGTTTCATGCCCAGTATTAGAAACAATTGTAACACATGCCAAGTTGTGCATCAAACTGGAAAAAAGAGGAACAAGCTAACGATTATTCATTATAGCTGGATACATAATATGTATAAAGCTGAAAGGAAGTCAAGAAACATAAAAGCTATAAGAAAATAGTAATACGATTACGGTGTTTATGTATATATTTTCTTGAGCAATTTTATTGTCTTTACTGCTGTAAAAACATGGATGAACAGGGCATTTCCCTCTGTTACTGTTACTACAAATATTTAGCTTGACGCATGTGTGCAGAACTGCAGTTGTCTTTATTAGTATCTGCATGATTTTTGTGGTGTTTCTTATTTATGCTTATACCTTTTCTGTTACTAATTTGCTATTTGAATAAGGCTTAAATGACTTTGCAATGCAGAAATGGCTTTTAAAGTAGGTGGGATGACAATAGGATTGTGCTCTAAAGCCTATGAGCAAAATATAAAGCAGATGAAACTAAATCTGAGCATCGTCGCATTGCCAGTTTGTAAAGATTCATTGTCTTTATCAATCTGAGAAGAGCCCACGAACAACATCTTCCTCGTTTACTGTGGAGATTCCTTCTGGAAAGATCACAGACGATCTCTATTATTTTGAAAAAGATAATCAGGGATCAGAAAATTAGTCCTGAACAATGGTTGGATCTTTCTCCGGAAAAGCGCAGTGTATGAACAGATATTCTGCAGCGCAGACAAATTATTTGAGAGATCTGCAGAGTCAGCAAACAAAGTTTACAGACCAAAATGAAGGACTTGTAGCTTTGTTATCGCCTATGGCTGATCGCTATCTTTTTCTTTATCAAATTTTACTGGAGACTGACTGACTTATCAGCCAATGAGATATTTGTTGTTGGTTTTTGAGGTTAGTACCTCTGAGTACCTTTAGCACCTACAGCACAGATCCAACTCTTCTTCTCTTGTGCCATCAGTGTTGGGATTTTTCTCTCAAAGCACAGAAACCAATGTTTGAAAGAAAAAAAAAAAGTTCCAATATTATCTTTAAAATAAAGAATCAGACGACTGTATTTATGTGATGAAACAGAGCAATCCTAAAATTATGAAACATAGTGGAGGGAAGATCACTATGTAGCTAAAGTGGCCTAATAATCAGCAGTTTACTTTAGACAATACTAAATTTACAGTAGAGCATTAAGTCCAGTACTGCATTATCTCATTTTTTTTCGTCTAGTTTAATGTAATGCAGACTGCTTATGTCATTGTCCAGTGAAGCAGTTTGTTTTAGCAGTAGATTATCCTGAGTCTGCGTTAAGTCTGAAGTTGTTTATTTCTATTTTTAATCTGGGGAAGAAAAAAAATAACTTTTCTTGCAGGTACCCCACATTTTGACAACTACAGAAAAAATTCTGATAAACCAAAACCTGTTGTATTTTAAACAGATATTTGTATTTGTAGAACTTCATGTAAAACCAATTTTTGTACTTTCTTTTTGAATAGAGATGGGGCTGTAAAATGCTTTAGTTTGTGTGCTGTTGATACTGACAGAAAAATGTGACCTAACAGAAAGGCTGCGTGAAATGTGGAAAACCTTCAATGTGCAATATTAGTGATCGATATTGCAATGATGATATGACTTGTGACACATGGAAAAAATAGCAAAACACATAATTTCCATTTTACTGCAACAGTTTTGTCTACATACAAGTCAACATAAATTATACTCCAAATGGCCAACATCTACATTGGAGGCGGGCACCTAACATAAAAGGGCTCTATTTGATTGGTCAATGACGTGAAGGGGGGTCCTTCCGATTGATCAAATGTGTAAAGGGCTGTATTTGATTCATGAAAGAGAGATTGTTTTAACATTTAAGGTAACCTTTTATCTCAGTTTACTTTTCTGCTAGAAGAATTGCATAGGCTGATGCTATGCAATACATTTTTGGTTTATTGTGCAGACGCGCTCAACAGGTCAGATCTTTAAAAATATAAATTAAGTGAAGGGAAATATATCAAATTGGCAAGGAAGTTTACAAATCTCTGTAGATCTATAAACAAAGCTAATAAAATCATGTGCTCTTATGTTGCAAGTAAAATTAGAATAATTAAAAAATAACAATAAAGCAAAATGCTAAATACAAATATTTACCTACATTTCTATATTTGTTTAAAATGTGTTCTGAATTTCAGTCAGATGATCCATCTAATTTATTTCTGTGTGATCTGTTGTAAGCTGCAGCAGACCCAAACACATGCTGAAGTTGCAAAATCAAGAGTGTGTTCTGTGCTGACACAGACAACCAAATCAGCCTTCAGATGGACACTATCGACAAACCTTTCTGTAATATTTTCATTTAGACCAGAAGACCACTTCAGGCCTCTTGTGAAGGCAAGTTTTTTTTTTCTCCCAATGACAAGAAGACGGAGATATCCGTATGACTACACATGATGGATCAAACAGCAGATATTTACAGCTGTCTGGAAATATATTGTATGCAGACACGAGAGGGGTTACCAGACAGGCAGGATACAACAGTGCACTTCCTAGCATTTTACAGTTCTATATCCAGACATGTCAGTTGTTTAAACTACAGGTCGTGTCTTTTGATTTATGCATGGATGATGGAGGGCTGAGCGATTGTGGGGCAAGAACAACAAATGTGCAGCTAATTGGGATCCTTTTGTTCAAAATATTTCTTTAATGATGGCTCAATCAGCAACTGACAAATAAAAAGAAAATTGAAATGAAATGTTCCACTGCACAGGCACAAAAATATTGGAGCAGAGGGGAATTAAAAAAAAAATACACACACACAGGCAAACTGGGAAGCAGAGCGAGAACAGAGAAAACCTAACAAAAGATAGTCGGAACAGAGTGGTGCCGAGCAAAACACACCAGAACAGGCTGTAATTGTGTTGTGCAGGACTGACCCCAGCGCATCCCAGCAGGCAATGCATGATGAATGGGCTTGGCAATGACTACATCTCACACCCCCTCCTCCTCCTCACATGCTCTTTTCTCTCCCTCTCTCCTTCGTTGCCACTATTAGCCCTCCTTCTACCC
>BSAI01000162.1:9773947-9896920 GCA_036245035.1 Adrianichthys oophorus | reverse complement strand
TAGATCTGTGGGTGAAAAATGGGCAAACCTGTCCAGTGTACGCAAGAAGGACATATTTATCATGTGAACTGTTGTCCCCTTGTGCGCTCCACTGGCTTTTGGGGGGGGGGGGCCAACATTTTTTTTAAATAGTACAACACACCTGCATCTCACCTACTTCACCCTTACTTTACCCTTGCTTGTTGCATAGAGGACTTGTTTTTCATATAACGCATTTAGAAAAAAATTGTGCATGAACATTTTTGCTCTCGGGGTCACCAAACGGTCTACATCATTGCAATTTTTTGTGGGCCACATGCGAGCCCTGTACAGTTTTGCCCATTTTTTGTCCCGCAGACATACTGTATCTAGCCATAGGGGCAGTTGTTACTAAGCCAAATAATAGTTACACATTCTAAGACGAAATTAACCCCTAAGTCAAGTAAATTTGCTGGTAGTTGAGCTTAATTGAAGTTGCAATTCATACTTGTTTTTATAACCTCTCCTACCAATAAAAATATAGCCCAATAGTTTTAACTAGAACAATCTTAACCCGCTCCCAGAATCAACATGGTTGCAAACTACACCTGCTCAAGTGCGTCTCAAACCTGCAGATACAGCAGTGTGTCTGTCATCAAGTGATCTTTCTGCGTGCTCTAATGAAGCTCTGGAGATGTGAAGACATGCCTCGCATTTCACTCTTCACCTAATTGTGTTGATGTAGAGGCCGATATTAGTGTGGTGGTGGATAATCTGCTCAGTGAGAGGAAATGGTGAAACGATCAAGGGACACAACACAGCTAATTACATTTGCTTATGGTGAGGCATGACCGAAGGGACATCTATCAAAAAGTACTGGGAAAAAGAAAGAACTCTGCTTTTCTTTGTTTTTCATTTTTTTGGTCAAGCTGCATGTCGTGTCTGATATGGAACACAGTGGGAAAGTTTCAACATTCATTACCAATCCACATGTTATCTTCTCAGCAAATTCCTATTCTGATGAGGCCCAAATTGAATTGAAGCCGCACACATAGCTGCTTGCTGCCCAAGGAAAATATGTAGGGAGCTCTTGACTGATTGGGGTTCAACGTCTCTGACTCTGATTGAAGGCAAACTTTCAGCTTTTGCTACTAGAAAGTCAAAGGTAATGAATTAATAATGAAGACAAGACCACTAGAGGAGCTGCCAAGAGGAGGTCAGCAGCTTTTCTTTGCAGTTTGCAAAGCAGGTAGCTAGGAGTCCAAAAGAATTCAAGTAAAATGTTTTGGATTTATTCATTTTTCAGCTTTTTTATTCTTCCATCTCCCAGACACAGCAATATTAACCTCATCTCCACTGCTTCGGCATCATGTGACCTCCAGTCATCTCTCATGAGAAGTAGTCAAATGTTCTGCCGCTTAGGGTCTTCTGCCTCCCTGGAGTTCTTAATGCATTATGACTCCATCGCTCGGGGGGGAGGATGGATCCAATAATATATTAATATGGTGTTGTGATCTGTCACATAGAACTTGGGTAGAGAATTACTACGCCAGCGAAATTTCCTGCAAAGTCATACTCTTGATTGGGCTCCTTTCAAAGGCTGCAGTTAACCCCCTTTGATTTTATTTCTAAGGCCAGCCCTTTGGCAGTGACATCCACATCATTTGTCCCCAACACTGACCGCCATCAGCACCCGCACCGCCCACTTTTGTCTGATAAATACGTCCTGGTGGTGCTCATCTGTGTGTAAGTGGAGTGTAGTCAGGCTCCAACTGGCTGAATCTTGTTTGACCTCAGGATCTGACCACAAGATTCTTAACATCTTTTTGTGCCGTTGCGTACTCCACATAGGATGAAGGTGTTTATTGTGATATGCAGAGTAAACGCAGAGGCTGAGTTCTCCAGCTGTTGGTTTCTGCGCAGATGGGAAGGGCGAGTGAATCTCTTACTGAAAGATTTACAGAGCTGGGTGTTTACTGTTTGCAGAGGTTTTCAAGAGCCTACAGTCTAAATTTGGCTTGTTCCATGTCACTCTATTCATTTGTTTTTATAAACAATTTTTGAATTACTGCCTGTAGATATCAATCTACCTATTAATCCGCTGAAAGAAAAAACACCAAGATCTTCCCAGAAAGTCCTTCCTCTCGTGCTTTTTTTCTTCTTCTAAATTTAAAGACTCTGTAAAGTGTGATTTGAGTTTTTATTGACATGGCAGCTTGTCTGAGGTCTGTTCTGTTTACAGCTGGGTGTGATCCTTATATTTTTATATATTTTCCATGTGCTTTAAGCTCTGAACTTGAATATATGAATGTGAAATGAGCAGAATTTCTTAAAATGTCCCCTACATTATGTGAACCCAAAAGTCTACAAAAAATATTGCCATATTACCTCACTAAAGGTTGTTTTTTTTTTTTTTAGCTGAATTACATTATAGGACTGTTATCCCTTTGTGATCTTTTTTTTTCTTGTTTTGAAGTTGATCCTTTTCGTTGAAAAGCTCTTTTAGAGGTGAAATGATTGAATTACCAATGATTGAAGTAGACAGGGTCTGAGCTTTCAAAACCCCTTCCACTTGGCCTCAGATGTATCAAATGCTATGCTGTTTGAATGAAACGAGCAAAAGTTTGTCTTGTGTATACACATACAGAAAAAAGGATATTTGTTGTTTTTTTTCTTTCTTTTT
This sequence comes from Adrianichthys oophorus, assembly GCA_036245035.1. Classification (NCBI taxonomy): domain Eukaryota; kingdom Metazoa; phylum Chordata; class Actinopteri; order Beloniformes; family Adrianichthyidae; genus Adrianichthys; species Adrianichthys oophorus. Next base: position 9,894,279 of record BSAI01000162.1, on the reverse strand, counting down.
TAAATTTTTTCCCATATATATATATCCAAAATAAGATACGCAAGTAACTTATGTAAGTAAGTTAACTTTTTTCATCTGCACATAGCTTATTTTAATTTATACTATATAATATACTACATGTAATGTTTGAAAATTGGTGTAAACTTAGTTTGTAACTTTGTATGTAGAAAAAAAATGAATTTCCATTTTATTTACATGGTCAAATACTATGCACAGAGCATAATAACCTATTTCTATAGTAACTTTTTTATTTCAAATTGTAATGAGTTGTTTGATCTATTTTACAATAGATCAAAAGATGATTGGAGTGGGTCTTTAAATATGACATTTTTTATATGCAGCTTGGGCTAGAATGACGAGCAGTAAAATATCATTGCTTCCTTATTTTAAGGTATCAAAAAATAACTACGTTAATATGTACTCCCAAACGTTATATACTTAAGATACGGTTTCATCTTAAACCCGTAACCTATTTGAATCACATTCCGGATAACATGGACATTTTCCTGCAAGTTATTGGACATCATGAGTGTCAAAAAAGGAATAGGCACTCATCTTATTTTAAAACTGTTAATCAGGCACAGTTTAAACAAAAATGTCTCTTCAGTCTGTATTTATGAACTCTGTGAACTTTTATCTTCACTCTCCTGGGTGATCTAAACCTTAATCAAGACCTAATAAGCTCCATGAGTCCATCTGCAAAATGGATAAAACATGCCTGTTTGTTAAATATTGAGGGTAAAATGTGATCTAGAATTATCCATTGCCCTTCTTGAGAATCTGATAAGTGTTTTCCGTGCTGCACACTGACATCATTGAGCCTTGACATTGTATTATTAATCCTGTCGATGCTCGTGAACAAATTAGTCTGAATATTATTGGAATATTGTAAGCATGTAAACGTAGTCATTGTTTGCAGGAGCTCATTGATTTTCAAATGAAAGGAGGTGGGGTAATCTGGTGCAGTTTATGTTTAATATGAACATTTCAGTTTCACACTAAAGGAAAATCTCCAGTGTTCGTCAGTCCAAAAAGACTAAAAATCATAGTTAAAACCAAATTCTTAGTTCAATCATACTCTGAAAAATGTCAAATCAGAAATGTAGAATGGGGAGGCAGAAAGCAAACATTTAACATAAAAAAAGACTTTTCCTGCCGTCGCATTACAGCAGAACCAGTACATCGCATTTTTGACAGCTGAAGGTTTGTCAAAGGTCGGCAAGTACCAAATGTGTGACCTATGGTTTTATTGAATGACGTGGTGCAGAAGGCCCGGAGCCTCATTTAGAACAAACATCTTGTGACCACCTCTGCACTCTCCTTGAACCGCCTCTATTGTTTTAAGGGAAGCTGCCCGCCCCCATCCTCTGACAGTAAGCAAAGAGATGTGAGGTTAGAGGTCAGCGCTAGTTTTACTGTTCCAGCCTGGTGGGGAATATCATGGTGTCACTTCACTTTTTAGTGGGATGCGATGGTCCTGCTAGTGTAAAAGAAATCCCAGCATCTCCGCCGGACCCCCTGCCCTCATCAGCTGCTTTACTCTAATTAAATGGGGGCAGTTTCAATACAGTCACTGCCGTCCTCACTCCATTAGTAATATTAACGCTTGGATTTTCGGCTTCCGTCTATCCTCAGCTTTCCATGCTGTTTGGGTGGGGGGGGATCTTGCTTTTTTTTCCTCATAGATCTGTGTAACCTAGTTACTGAGGCCCAGTCGGGGAGGCCAATCAATTAATGAACAAAGGAGCCCACTCACTGAGCAGCGGCGTGAGTCTGGGACTGTAAACAGGGCGCTCCCAAAATGTGATCGCTGTCAGTTCACTGCTTTACTGATGGATGTTGTTTTTCTTTGTTGTATATCTCTGAGAGAGGAAGGGACACTGTTTCTGAGGAGTCTAACAAATCCAACAGAGAGAGTTATCTTATTTCAAACTGTTAAATTCAGAAAACAAACATTGTAAAACAAGGAAGATTGGAGAATTTCAGGACTGGAAATATTTTAGTTTTGCTGCTTAGCCTCTAACAAAATTAAAAGACGTACAGCTTAAGAATGTTTACATTAAGGACCCACTCCAATGAAAATTGTGTTTTTTACATGCTCTTGTGCCTTTTTTTTCCATGATCAAAAACGTGCATCTTCCTGAGAACTATCCCATTATTTATCACCTCTATAGACTCCATTTTATCTCCCTAGGAAACAAATCTTCCCATTATCCCACCCAAACACATGAGATATCATTGGAAAGGCCTGGATTTCCTAAGCATGTCAGGTCTTAGTAGAGAACTTCAAATGAGTCAAAAGACAGAACCTAAAACACAAATGTCCCTTACAGAAGACACAAATGAATGGGCTGGTTCTAAAGAGGATAAAAAAATAAGCTTAAAAATGCATTTTGAGTATTTCTTTAATCAAAATCAGAAGCTGATGGGAAAACCTTGTAGTGGTGACAAAGAAGCTACAATTGGCAAGCTCCCTTCTCCGCTCTAGGGGAGAATGTAAACAAAGTGTTGATGGGAAGTGAGGGGAGACTTACTCCATGCCAGCGGTCCCCCCGACAATTGAGGGTAGATTTCTAACGAACTCCTGCCACTCTGCAGAAACTATGTCCTTAAAAATTACTGTTTTTTGTGGACAAGTTTGTGAACACTCTTGGAGCCGGCAGGTATGTAACAGCTGAGTGTGTGGACAGGCCCTGCCCATTTTAGACCAACACTCACTATTGCAATGGGTATAAGCTCCAACATTTTGTTGCCTGTAGATTAACAACTCTACTTTCCCTTCCCAGTAGTCCTTCTCTAACTTCTATAATCCACCATCTCTCTTCCCCCCCCTCCACCCCCCAATTCTCTCCTTTTCCCCCTTTCCTTTTCCGTCCGGTCCAACAAAAAAGACAAAAAAAAAAAATCAATATTAATAAAGTTTGGTTTAAATTACAAAAGGGGCTTATACCAACATACATTTTGTGTTCGCTATGATTTATAACCCCCGATTGTAAGAGTAAAATCTGTCTAATACAAGAGGCTCTCAGCTCATATCTGTTTGCTCAGCTGTTGGAAAGGACAAGTTAAAAAAAAAAAAAAAATTACTGTTTTTTATTTTGCCTAACCATAATTAAAAGACTAGACCACTGGGAACGCTTTTAAAATACATTGATCAAAAGATGATCAGCGTGGAACTTTAAGCTAAATGAGAACTGTATCAGCGTGCAGATTTGGACCCATAGCCTCCTTCTGCTGACCTGTTTATCCACCTGTGTGTGCTCTGTCCTTCAACACCTTCTCATCCTTTCTTTTCTGAATAACTCTTTTCATCTCGCTAAGCACCCTCCACCCGCTCTTTTTGTTTTGTTTTTTTCCCCTCCAGTATCCCTCAGGTCCATCCTCTTATTCCCTTCCATCTTTCGTCTCTCCCCCCCTCCCAACTTCTCTTCCTTAATCCGAATATTCGTCCCCAGCATTCCCCTCCCTGGAGTTTCCAGCTCTGTCTCTCTGTGTGGGAGATCAGGGAACAGGCTGTTGCAACAAGCTGTTGAATAATGTAAGCTCCGAGCCATAGGCTAGAGTTTCAGTTAACCGTTTGATCTCTGATCACACAGTGGGTTAGGTGGACACATAATAGATGACAGTTTGACACTTGGGCAAAGCAGCTTGAAGGCCGGCTTTGCTCCATCCAGCCCTTACCTAAAGGGTAAAGTTCCCCCATCCGGATTCATTGCCTGTGTGCCTTTATAAGCAGGAACACACTTGGCACCTGCAGCCTTTGTCATTCTAACACTGATTTATAATTAAAGTGTTGGAAAAGGCCATGCTAAATAATTTATATAGGAGAAAAGTTGTCCTGATATTCTGAACCGACATGCATTCCATATTTTTACTGACGCTGAAGATAAAAGATGTACCTGTTTGCTTCTTTTTTGGTCAGTCTCAGCCTGTTTTCCCTGATTTAACATGGCACCTATGTTACATGCCGACAGATGTGCTACTGCAGCTTTTACATTCAGCTTTATTTTATCTTTTTGTGTGTGGTGTGATAGAAAAAAACTCAATGCTGTGTTTCCTAGCGCAATCTCGAGAATGTTTTAACACTTGGTTGTAATTTTTGCGATCTACAACTTTGTATCTCAATTGAATCCCATAAACTCTGCATTTTCATGATTACATGTGCAGCTACATATAACTGAATTTTAATTCAAACAGATGCATTTTCTTACCTCTAAGTCACTATATGTGTAAGAATCAAGGTAACAATTGCTAGAATAACAGTCCTACTCTTGCACAGATCAGGAACAGCTGTGTCTGTTCATTTTGTACACTTTATGGCAATTTATTCTGTGTGTAAAAGGTTTCTGTTGCGTCACACTACCTGCTTTTATGCAACTCCCGACTGCACACTTGTAAATCCAATTTGTGCCAATTTTCATTATGATTTTTGGTTGAAAAGCCTATCCCAATAACGCAATGGACAAGTTAAGGTGAAATGAAGTCCCTATTAGTTGTATGATCAAGGTATATGCTTTTGCAAATTGGGTCTTACATACCCCTAACCGTGCAAGCATGTTAAAAAGGTTTGTGCTCCCTGGCAAGGTCATAAAATTTAACGTGTGCTCATAAGTTAGCTGTCAAAATGCAGCTTCAAACTCTTGTTTTGTTTGTTTTGTTTTCCATAGCTTTATTACAGTGAAAATAGCATCAACATCCGTGTATCGTTTGGATCTTTTTCTGTTTGGGTGGTGTTTTACAGCATTGGAGATGGTGACTGTTTTTTTTCAGCTGCTCTCAGGAAAACCACCAATTAAGGATTGCAAAAATTTTGCAAAAATACTGTTACCTTTGCACATTCACTGATGCGTCTCAGAATCGACCCTTGTGCACACCGCTACAATTTGTATCGGTGAAATGAGCGAGGTGTGCATACTATCTCCAAGAGAAAAAAATTCTCGCCCGCACACAAGGTCTTATTAACTCTTTTGTAATCAATACAGATTCCCCCTTTCCTGAAGTGCTTCTAGTTAGCTTTCAAGCCTCATATCCTGAGGCCAGGGTTTATCGATCTGCTGACCTGATTGGAAGTTTCCCCTCAGGAGGTGAAGGATGGCAGTGGGACAACGGATGTCTTAAGTGGAGTCTTCACGACTGGATCATCTTCCACCCCCCATCCCCCTCCCACACACACACACACACACATCATAAAGGCACACCTGCTGCAGCAAGCGGGGGGGGAATGTGCTGCCAGTCTGTGTGGCTGTTCAGATGGATTGTGTGTGTGTGGAACAGACTGGAAACGGCCGTTAGTGTGCTCAGGAGAGCAAATGGCTGAGAGGCGTAACAAATGAGAAATGTGTTACATAGGGTTTATGGTGACGGCGTGTGCCTGACTGCTTTGACTCTGCCAGCTGCCGGCCTGTTCTGAAAGACTGTCAAAAAGCTGAATTGAGATTTTGGTGGCTAATATGCAAACAGTTTTACATAATTTTTTTTTACTTTACGGACCCTTAAAAATCCATTCAGATGAAAATTGTGTTTTTTGTAAATACATGTTCTTCTGGTATTTTTCTCATGATGGAGGACATATAAAGATTTAGCTTAAATTGCATTTCTGAGTTTTTCTTTATTCAAATCCTTGTGAATTCTGAGCAGACCAAAAAAACGCACTTGAAAAAAGCTTGTAGTTGTGACATAGAACAGATGATGGGCTACAAGCTCCCTGTTCTGCTCTTTTCCAGTGCATTCACTTGTTGACGACTAGATCCATGTACGTCTTTGTTTTCCTCATCGAAGCTGATATCTGGCTCAAAGCTGCATGGCTGGATAGGTTGCATCGGTAATGTTGGATTGGTGGAGTGAGGGACTGTAAGCCAGCAGGAGAGCATGTAAACAGATAGATGAAGGGAAGTGGGGATGGGCTCAGTCCTGCCCACAACTCAGAGGTGAATTTCTAATGAATTCCTGCCGCTGTACAGAAATTTTGTCCACACGTGAGCAGGCATTTACGTGCACGCCAATAAACTGTCAGGAGGAATGTATGTCTGGGTGAGATGCTGCACAGTGGCATTTAATCCATAACTCGGAGCAGCAGCTTTTCAGTGTTAAAAAGACACGTTGCTTTCACTCTGACATGAATACAAACTCTTCTCTATTTTTTTCTAACCTGCCTTAAGTCTCAGTTTAATGTCTAGAAAAGAATAATGAAATATAGCTTGGTTAGGAAGTGTCTACACAATTCATTTAGCCTCTGAAAGCTTGACCATGTGCACTTCCCAGACTGCCCCCTTCTGTAAACTGGTGTGTGTGTGCGTGCGCGCGTGCATTTGTGTGTGTGTGTGTGTGTGTGCGTGCATTTGTGTGTGTGCGTGCGTGCGTGCATTTGTGCGTGCGTGCATTTGTGTGTGTGCGTGCGTGCGTGCATTTGTGTGCGTGCGTGCGTGCGTGCGTGCATTTGTGCGTGCGCACATTTGTGTGTGCGTGCGTGCATTTGTGCGTGCGTGCATTTGTGCGTGCGCGCATTTGTGTGTGCGTGCGTGCGTGCGTGCATTTGTGCGTGCGTGCATGCGTGCATTTGTGCGTGCGTGCATTTGTGTGTGCATGCGTGCATTTGTGTGTGTGCGTGCGTGCATTTGTGCGTGCGCACATTTGTGTGTGCGTGCGTGCATTTGTGCGTGCGTGCATTTGTGTGTGCGTGCGTGCATTTGTGTGTGTGCGTGCGTGCATTTGTGCGTGCGTGCATTTGTGTGTACGTGCGTGCATTTGTGTGTGTGCGTGCATTTGCGTGAGTGTGCGTGCGTGCGTGCATTTGTGTGTGTGGTGTCACAGTATACACAGCAGCTGTAAAGGTGGCAGTGAAGAGGGGAAATGGGAATAGCCAGCACAGTAGACAGAGCCCAGATAGACCTGTCAGTTCTGTGACACCCACGCATGCCTCACACTCTGCTCCTCCTGGAGCAGAGGAGAGAAAAGCAGCCCTGCCAGCCACAGGTAGTGTAGTGAATATCTGAAGTCAGAAAGTTAACAACTAAGAGATGATGGTGACCAACGGCATCGTCAAGGGAATACCGGAAAACCAATTGCAGAAAGAGGACCAGCCAGAAAGAGGTCTCTGCCTCTCAACTTTTTAAATATGACTTTTATTTCCAAAATTAGAAGATTCAGCTTTGTTAATGGAGATTGGAAATATCAGTATAGATCTTAAAAACAAATTTTACAAATATTTACATTTTTCCTCTATTTGGGATCAGACATTCAGATCCTTCCTATACTCCACTCAAGCTAACATGTTCTTAAACAATTTGTTAGCATTTTCATTTTATAAAAAGAGCCTGCATTGTATCATCTTTTCTTCAAGCGTAATTTGAAGTCATCCGGCGAGTAAAATGTTGGAAATGAATTACCATATTTAATTGGAGGATGTGTGGGGTGACACTCGCCTGTGACTTCTGTGCAATATTGTGTGTCACTAAGTGAAGAACATTGATTTGAAACATGAACTTTTGCTTATCTTGGGGCGCCACTTGCTTTGAACCATCAAACAATCAGCTTAGTTTACCGGCTGGCTTTAAATGAGCGAGTAGTCAACTGTGTGGAAAGCCCTGCTTTTAGGCCCATTGCAAAATTGCACAGATGCTCTTAGTGTAATGAAGTTTAATGTTATCTGCTGACTCCCAGTGCGACAGATGTGTGGACTCCAACATGGTGACTTGAGGACATGTTGTGCTAAAACATCTTCCATCTCCTCTCTTTACAAATTTGCTGAAATTTAAATCTTTAATAGAGGCGGAGGCACAGGAACTTTATTTTGAAAATTGCGTCTGGTCTAGATCATCCACCCTGCTCTCTGGAATTTGCTGCATGTTATAGTCTTTTCATGACTGCTATAAAAACTGTTCTGTCATGAAGCTGTCACGTCTTTCAGGACACATGTAGGTTTCAAAGATTTCAGTTTAGCTGGTAACATACTATTAATTTGGAGATTTTCTTGGTAATTTTTTTTTTTTAATACTTTTGTCCTTTTTCTCTCTTTGGTTGTGTTGTTATTCGTCTAAAGAAAACCCTTTTTTTTTCCTCCCTCTTTTCTCTGCATTGTAGGCTCTAATACAAAATTAAGACTCATTAGATTTGCATTTATGTGTTTTCAGATTGTGTTTTGAAGCTCAGAAATTGTAAGAGACACACATGGGGAAGTTACTGTTAGAAAAGTGGGCCATGAACCCAGCCCTACTTTTCGTACTGTAATAGCAGTGGTGAGGAAAAAAAAAAGAAGGAGTTAAGGCTCCAGTTTAACAAAAAAAAAATGGAAACCTTGCCAGTAGTATAATAGGATTTCATGATTGGGCCAACAACCGAGGCTGTAATTGGTGTTATTACCATTAGTCAGACACAAGACTGTCTTATTTCTTTTCTTTTCACATTGAGTTTTTACACTCTTGAGCCCCTGTTGTTAACTGCAGGAGGGAATGCAGAGCGTGCGCTCTTTGTTTATATAAATCGCGTTGTACACAAATTTCCTCCTCCATCCATTTATCTGCTGTTCTTGATTGTACTTTGAAAGCAAGCAGATGATTATGAGTGTGCTTTTCATGTAGGGGGGGGGAGAGAATCTTATCTGTTTGATCTAGCAGGCAAAAATATGGGCAGCACAACAGAATCTCATTTCTTGTGTCAGCTTTTCCTCCGCACTGTGATATTCTCCTGGGAACTCACTTCTGCTGTGCGAATCACATACAGATCAGTGCAGGCCGTTTCTTATCAGAACGTGGAAGGAGGAAGATAGAAGAAGGAGGTGTGAAAGAGGAAAAGAAGAAAGACTCCCTTGTGTATGAGATTTGGTAAATTTTACCAGGCGGCTTCTTGAATGGTCCTCAGCAGCGTTTCATGACCACGTGTTGTACTTATCCATTTCATAGCCCAGGATACGTCCTTGACTTGGTTGTTTTTACTTAATCGATTGACCAGATGAGACATATAGTTTACGCCGCAGCCTGTCAGAGCCACGCCGAGGGATTTTAGTATTAGTTTGATCGTTTCCTTCTCTATTTAGACATCATCATAGGAGTTTTTATTGACCAACAACATTTTCTTTTTTAACCCAAAGCCAACTGGTTTGTTTTCTTTGCAGCTTTGCTTCATCCTGAAGGTCTTCAGATCTCTTTATTAGGTATTTTAACTGAATTAACAGAAACTACCTTGATCTGAAACTCTCTCAACTCCCACGACAAATGGGAGCAGTTTGACTTTCACCTCTGACTGACGTGTATTATCTTCATACGAAGGGGAGCCATCACGAATTTTCTGTCCCAGCGGAGAGATTGCCCCCCTCCCCCGTCCTTCAGTAGTGTGCCGAGATGACAGTGGATAAACAATGGGAGCAAGCGGTCACTCCCACCAGCATTGATCTAGCTCCCTCATCCCTCCCTGCTTTCACCTCCAACGCCACATTGATTCCACCTACACTCAATTTATATCAAAGCACACCCCCTCCCTTCCACACACACACATTTTTCAAGCAGAACTGACAAAAATGATAAATGACCAACCCTTTCCTCCCGCTGCCACCACCTCCCTCTGCCTCACGTCGGCTGTCCGAGGAGCCACCAGCCTTGCTCCACCCTCACAAATCCAATAGAGTGCAGTCCCCTTTTTCCATTCTGAAGTGGCTGTTCTTTTCTTTCTTTGCTGAAGGAGTGTGGGTGTCCACCCTGTAATTTCCACACATAAACATGTCACCTCCATAATTTCATCCCTGCAGAGGACATCCATATGCATGATGTCTAACATTTATATATTTTTTTTAAGGGAACGAGGTGAAAGAAATTCTAATTTATTCCAGTTACTTACTCGGTTGGATCAGTCATCTTGCGCCTGCTGCCTAATAGTCTGCAGTGTCAGTCAAAAATTAAGTCTCGTCTCCAAAGGGAGATCAATTATTTCTGTCCATTTGAATTAATCAGCCCCTCCTCTTATGTGATCATTGTCTGAATTAGTCCGTAGTGTAATTAAATAATTAGACTTTGGTTCATTCAGATGCCGCCCTTCATCCAATAACTGTAAGGCTGTCCATCTTGGTGGTGCCTGATAAATGGGCCACAGAGTGTCTACATAAAAAAAGTTCTGCGATATCGTGGTGTATGTGTGCTCGAGTGTGGAACTGATCAAGGTTGTTGACAAAGCTCTTGGGTCTGTTCTTTTTTTCCTCAACTTCTTCTTCCTCCATCCCCACACAGTCAGTTTTTCCCACGGTTGCCACGACTCATTCATCTCCAAATGTGGATAATTTTCCTCCTTTATACCACTTCTGTTTGCGATTAGAAGTCAAGAAGGACTTTGAATGTTTACATTTAGACTATAGGGGTGTAACGATTAATCGACTTTATCGATTAATCGATTTATATTCCTACAATCGAACCAGATTGATCTGTCTGGCGAATTCTTAATTGAATCAATCTTTATCATTATTAGATTATTTCAAAATGAAATAAATTGGAAAATATTGCTTGAGTTGAGGCAGTGTAGGTTTATTTATTATAATGTAAAAGCAACCTAGTGCCGTTACAGCGAACAACACACATGTGATGACAGCAAAAAATGATCACTCCATCATTACAGTCCAATGTGTGGAAACAATTTGAATTTCGCAAAGACATGTGACCATACAGTGTGGTAGAATGTTTTAATAATGTTCTCTTTGTATTATTTTGATGTGGAAAAACAACAGTGGGCTGAACTTTATGAAACTAAAATGTGAATGGATTTGCTATTAATTCTTATTTACTTGTTTGTTTGTACACATATTGAATTTACACTTGATTGTCTAGCAAGAAATACAAGGAATCTGGAAAACTTCATCTGCACTGTTCAGTACCAGGTATTTATCTGAGTCACACTGGTTGAATTTTTGGCTGAAGATGTCCTGGATTGATTTTTAGGTCAGTGAATCGAATCGATGAACCAATAAGGACTACAAATTGTATTGTCAACCAAAAATTATTATATGAATCAAATTGTTATGTCATTATACACCTATTGGTTAACCTGTACTGTGTGATGTATGTTTAATTACCAGCACCGGACTATAATCCCACATTCACACATAGTCCAAATGCGTAGCCGCATGTTGATGATGACTGTGCCTACAGGCGTTATCTGAAGGATGATCCCTTTCATAAAAGTCTGAGAGCAGAATATTTGCTATGTCCCTTTGCAGAAATTTGAATGCAGTTTTTGTGTACAGAGTTTTGTCTAATTGTCCTTGAACACACTTTTCTTGTCCTCCCATTCTGTCCATAATTGCTCCTACAAGAAGAATGTGCCCGCTTGTCTATATTTGAAGACGATTCTTGCACTCTTTGTCCCATTAGTGTGTCAAAGAATAACATTGCAATCATTTCAATTACAACAGTGCTGAAACTGCGGTCGTCAAGTGGGCCTTGAGATGTAATTGGAGGAGCATGGCTGAAGTGAGGAAAAGGCTTTTTTTTTCTCATGTAAAATTGCCTCAGTCTTGGGGACAGAAAATTGAGTTGCTGAAAAATGATGTGATAATTCAGGCACATGGTTTGGGTTGGGGAAATTGTGTGAAAGTCACTTTCTGGAGAATTAGATAGCAGAACTACATTTCCCCCTTGCGAGTCTCCTGTCCTTCATGCAGTGGCATGAAAATGAATTGATGAGATGGAGAGAGGGAGGGTGGTGTTGCTGCAAATGTTTGCAGCTCAAATCAAACCGGCTGTTCGTGCATTCAGATTGTCTGAAGGGTGGAAGATGGGAGCTTGAGTGATTAAACCTCTTTCATGGCCTCTAATCATCTCAAATGTATGCGCAAAATAGACTTTAAATTTCACTTTTATTGATTCTGTAAAAATGGTGCTATATTGGGGCAAAATATATTTTAAGTCTAGTCTTTTCTCTTCTGGCTTGGTTGTCTGTCAACTTTGATGTGCTTTAAAAATGTGCTTTCTGTTTTTTTAAGGGGTAGAGAGGCAGAATGCAAATCCAGAAACCATGCTTTTACTTAGCTTCTCGAAGCTTGTCAGTGAGTCTGTTATGTGGAGAGTCGGTGCATCTGATATGGAAATGAGATTGTTGCTTCTCATCCTCTAAATGACTGCAATGAATTTACCTCAAAGACACAACACAGGGTAAAGAGTAATCTCAATTTTTACCTTTTTTCCAAGTTTTTTAAAGTGCAGTCACTCTATTGTGCCTCATTTGTTAATCTCTTCAAGGCAACTGCAGTGGCAGAGCTGCCATAAACACATTTGGTTCTGTTTGCAGTGTCAAGATTAACAGGATTACGGATTAGGGATTACTTTTGTCTTTCTTCCTCATCTAACCTTGACCCATACCCCGATGGAAACCTTTCCTCAGATTATATTAAACAGATTTCATGTTTTGTAAGTCTTGAATGTTGGAACAAAGTGTTTTATTTTAAGAAGTAAATGCTAATACAGCTTTAAATGTAATTCCACATCAATGCACAGACGGAGAGAAAAAACTGACAACAGCAGCCGGTTTTTGATAACTGTCTTATGGATTACTGGTCTTCTTTCTCTTCAGTTTCCATGCCTGTGAACATCTACAGTGTTTCCATGGAGAACGTGTGGTTGCCAGAGCCCATGGTGGCCGAACACAGAGGGACATCTTTTATTTTTATGTCAGTCAGCAGCAATGAGGCAGATTAAAGAGAGAAACAACAGCGGGAGTAGAGAAGGTGGAAGGGAAGTACTGGTATGTCCTGAGGGGCTGGAGGGAGGGTCTGGCTATCCTTTAAAAAGTTTTTGTCCAATGAACCAGCTAAGTGTAGTCTGACTCCAGCTGATGGTGTTAATGTACCGACTCTACGCACAAATCCCAGGGCCACTTAGTCTTATTCGCACTTTAAACAAAGTGCAACAGCAGTGCATGGGGGGGGGCAGAATGTGTTTGGAGGCTACATATGGAAAGTGCAGTGTTGTTTATCCTGAGAGTTGTTACAGCTGAGGACCAGCCTCTGTCCCCCTGCTCCTCTTCACCACTCATTAATCTAACAGTATGGTTCTGGCCCGCTTCCCGTGATGTGGAGCGAGCAGGTTTAAGTGGCCACCCACCCTGAGAAAAAGCATTTGTCTGTCCTCCAGGCAGTCACATGCTATTGTTTATGCTCCCAATTCATTCCCTGACTCCCCCTCCTCAGCTGCTGTAAAATAATGAGGGGGCTATTTTAATTGAAATTTTCCAATGCTGGGAGATTGATGGTCACCCTTGAGGGTTTATTTCTTTCCCCTTCAGGTATGTCATTGTCAGACCAGTCCCTTGCCACGAAGTCACAAAGACATTGTGGCATTGTCACAAAGACAATGATCTGAATGAAGAAATACTCAGAAATGCAACTTTATGCTTCATTTTCTTAATAAATGTCCCCATCATTAGAAAAATTCCACAAGAACATGCTAAACATAAAAAATGTGATTGTCCATTTCAGTGGGTCTTGAAGAGAAACATCTAGTGAAAAATAGTTTTGCTCATATTTCATATCTTCCACCTTTATAAACAGGACTGTCAGATGCTGTTCCATCTCCATGCCTTTCAGCTCAACGGGTATCTTTAAAACACTAGGCATCCCTCACCTTTCCAAAATGTCTTCTGGTCATGCCTCTTATTTCAAAATATGAAATTTTTATATTTCCTTTTCCTCCCTCTGAATTTTTTGCACAGATTATTTTGGAAAAAGTAGACCACAGAGGTCTCCTTTCTCCATTTTTTTGAACCCTTTTCCTTTATTTTTTTTTTTTAATTCAAGTGCAGCACAGGAACAGTACATTGAAAGATGTAGACATTTGAGATCCATTAGACACTATTTAGTTCAGTCTTCCTGATCGTCAGAAGCAAATGTTTTTCCAAGGACACATTTACTCTCAGACTAACACGTATAGATTTTTTTTTTTTTTGAGTGTGTGATCTAACAAATTTGCTCTCTACTTAGCCAGCTTGCTATTACCGCTTCACACTCAAAGCCTTAAGGCTTTCCCCTCATTTACCCCCTCCACCCATCGGGCCTCCTTCCTCACACCCTGCCCCCTCCTTTGCGGAGTCTGAAGGTCAGCATCGGGAAGCAGTCGACTCCACTGTGAATTGGGCAAGAAGCGCAGCTTTCCGAGGCTTTACTCGCTGTGTGTGTCTTGTCGCCGTTAATGCTGCACCCAAGTCATGTCAGCAGGGTCATTAAAGGCGCAGCAGAGCTCATTGTGTCCCCCGCCGACGTCTGCCAGAGATAGCACGTCTGGAGGATGATTACTCATTAACTGAAAATAAATTTAAAAAAAAAAGACTGTTTTCGGGCCAGGGTACTAACAAGACCCTTGTTTTTTTATCCTTTATGGTTAAACTTAAACATTTCATCATTTTGCTGCCATTCTAACATCTTTTGTTTACTGTTGCATATCTGGTCATTTGTAATCTAATCTCCAGCCTGTTGCAAAAGATCCTACTTTTGCTTAACAAGTAGGTTTTTGACTTTACTATTTGGCAAAATCGTTTCAATTTGTAGATTTCTGTGTTTATAAGTATATTTCTGAAAATTGAATATAATTTACAGTTTAATACAATTAATGATAAATGTTTTTCACTATCAAAATTATTTTTCTTTTACTTTGTTCTTTCCAGACAGTAGATCATTATAGCCTCCTTTCACAGAGAGATAATAAATTATGTGCATTTTTCACATTTCCTTAAAAAAAGTCTGACAAGAAAAAACAGCTGCTTGGCCTCGGTCATCTTAAAAGTTTTTGCATTTGTCTCGCCTTCTGGCTTTGCGGAGCTGCGGAGCAGGAGCTGCTTCCTGCGGCTAATCATGTTCAGATATGCCGTAGCACGAACCTCAGCTACCTCAGAAATGAACAAATAAGGTACACTGGGTATCTCAGTGCGACCAGCAGTCGGTTTCTGTGATGCATTTTTCGAAAAACACCCACTGTTTTTTTTTCTTCACGTCCTCTCTTTATGTTAGACTCTGCATCCCTGTGAAGAGAAAGTTGGACGCGATTCAGAGAAGAGAAAGTGTGATTTCTGCCGCTGCGTTTGCAGGGAGATTTAAGGCATCCTTTAAAGCTTGGCTGGGAAGGATGGAGGGAGCAGTTATTTACCAGCTCTAAGGCTTCTATTGAATGAAAAGGGGAGCTTTGTTTTCTGCGTCACACTTTTTTAGACTAATGAACATTTAACTGATGGAAGGATTATCTTAATGAGCACCAGGAGCGTCTTTAGTTCTTCCTTTTTTTTCAATTTTCTTTTTCTATCAAATGAACATTTATTTATGGCGTTAACATTAAAACCTGGTAAGTAATGCAACTATTTTGTCCATTTTTGTTCTGATTAGCAAGGAGAGTATCGATACCAAGGCATCAAAATATAGATACCTGTCCTTCACAAATTTCGGTATCAATGCTATGAAAGACCACTCTAATGAAAATTGTTTTTTTTTTTGGTGTTTTTAACATTTTCTTGTAGCATTTTTCTGACGATGGAGGATATATATTAAGAAAATATAGATTAAAACTGTATTTTTGAGTATTTCTTAATTCAAATTGTTGTGAATCAGGAGCAGACATTAAAATGCTGTTGGAAAAAACTTGTAGTTGTGACGTTGAAGCTACAACTTGCAACTGGATTGAAACTGTACAGCTAAGTAGCTGCAATATTGCTCACCATTTTTTTTTTTTTGCACAACGAATGTTATGTTGGAATTGTGAAGGGCTGTAAGCTAGAGGGAGAGAGTGTAAACAATAGTATGACGGGAAATGAATGCAGGCTACAGCAACAGTCCCACCCACAACTTGGAGGCAAATGTCTGATGAACTCCCGCTGCTCTGCAGAAATTATGTCCTAGAAAATTCACAGGTTTTTTTGATTAATGCCTAAAAACGGCATCATCCGAATTAAAAAAAAAAAAACACTGGGAGCACGTAAACAAAAGATCAAAAAGATGATAGTAGGACTTGAGTAGTAATGAGTACCAATTAATAGATAACAAAATTAATATGCAGGCATCATTTCTAGATGTTGTTTGTTATTGGATGAGTTACTGCAGGATGCTCTTCCTCACATAGCCCTGTATTTTATCCATGATCAGAACCGGCAGAGGAAGTCTCAGACTTGGGTTCCTTTGTGGCTACGTAGTTAGGCAGTGCGTGACGGGTCTTGCGTAAGGACCCACCCTGGTTTAAGCTCATTGTGAACCCTGGGAAGTAAACCCAGGTTTACTGCACGTCAGTCTTGCACACAGCCAACTGAGTTGTAAATAATATTAAAAATAATATTCTTCAGGGAAAAAATATCACCAAGAAATTACCAGTAATCGGTATTGGTATTTAGTATCAAATATTTTATACAATAAGAAATCAGTATTGTACCGAATCTTAAAAGTGTGGTATGGCTCATCACTTGTTCTGACCTTAATGTGCTCAGACAGCCTTTGGTTTGAGGATGTCTCTAATGATGCTGAGGTTTTTTGTTTTTTTTTGTGGGCTCTATTCTCTGCTGGAATGGCTTTCCATCCTCAGGATTTCCATGCAAAAGTAATGACTCTGTCTCATTTCCCTCACCACTGCACTAAATGGATAAATTATGTTTTCTTGAAAGACTAGCTCACACATTTTTCCCCATGCTGCTTCCTGGTCCTTTCTCACTTTGTTTGATGAAGATAGACTGAAGGGCTGGGATTTTGTGTCAAGCCTCCAGAGGGTATGGAAATCTATATTGGGTTTACTGAAGGATTTCCTCTGAGAGGAAAGGGTGCTATTGTTGCCAGCTCTGTCTGCTGCTGTTATCTACGCCTCTGCTCTTGGACTGTTTCCCTTCTATCAGCCTGCGTTTGGTCTTGGCGCTGTGAGGGGGTTTAGGGAAATGGAGGCAAAGAGTACCCATGGGTGATGGTTTCACTTGTGTAGAGTCACACAGCTCCAGCAGAGTGAATCGGGCATTAGTTAGCTCTAGAGCTTTGTTGTCACTCACATTCTGCATATTGATTATGTGGAAACTGCATGACTGAGTATATTTTCTTCCTTCATAAATGTGGGTTTAGGTTAGCACACTGCGATGTTAGGTCTGTGTGGGGAGAATTGGCAGCTCACTTTTGAGTAGGTGAAAAAAAGGTGAACTTTTAGCACGTTAGCATTGGCAGTATACACACCGCTCCCACACAGCATTGAACCCACACAAAAAAAAGCTCTATATACTGTCAGCTGTATGGGAACTCATGCGGTGCTGCTGGATAATTCTTGCTTTCTGTTTCTTAGGTCCGAAGATCTGATCCTGAGGCAACGATGCTGCTGAGATGACCTGCACAGCCTTCATTTCCTTCCGAGAATATTCTCCCATCAGCAGAGGGAAGCTATATCTAGCAAGGATATGGCTGACGGCTCCATGTGATGGACGCGTGAGTCAGCCCTCCATCATCTCTCCCCATCAGTGACTGGGCCCAGCTGTGATCCCTCTGAGGAATAAGCGTGGACCAGCAGTCCGAGGCTCCCCATTTCTTTGCCATGGTGACATAAGCAGCAATGCAACATGAAAGAGAGCCGACATGACCGCCGCATTTTTCTTCAGCAGCGGCTGCAGCTGCTACCTTGATGCTGTTTATATTTAGCATCTTAGGAGTAGCATCATTGCTGTGAACCGTTCCTTCTTAGCTGTATTAGACTTTTTTCCTGCGCACTCCCAGAGACTGACCCCACGGCGTGTTGCTGGGCCGGAGGGGCGGAGCAGTGCGGCCCGAGACGATGCTGGGATGCGTGACACGCATACGTAGGCTGGTCCGCCTCCTCTCCTTGCAGACCTCCCTGCTTCTACTCTTCCTCTTTTGCACCATCAGCGTCTTCATCTTCTCCTACTTCCTGTATGGCGTCAAACGGGAGCCAGAGCCACTGGGTGGGGGTATGTCTCTGGGCGAGGGGGCTTCGGCCAGCTCGGACAACCCAAGGATCAGCCCGTCTCGGCTGCTGCCCCTGCGAAGCATGTCCGGGGGGCCAGGACTGGATTCCGGGGGGACTAGAACTGACCCAGTGGTTTTGGTGTTTGTGGAAAGCCAATACTCCCAACTGGGACAGGAAATTGTGGCCATTTTGGAGTCTGGCCGGTTCAAGTATCGGACCGAAATCTCCCCCGGTAAAGGGGACATGCCCACACTGACGGACAAAGAGAGGGGCCGTTTTACACTTGTGATCTATGAGAACATTCTGAAGTACGTTAACCTGGACGCCTGGAACCGGGAGCTCCTGGACAAATACTGTGTGGAGTACGGTGTGGGCATCATCGGCTTCTTCAAGGTTAGGACATCACCATGCTCCCTCCCCCCCGCCTCCTCCCCTCCCTCCTCTCACTCACACCTTCTGCCCTGTCCATCTGGCTCCACTGTCTCAAAAGAGATGGGATTTACGGAGCTTGAAAGACCTGTCTGGTTTCATATCAGTCTCTTTTCGATTTCTTTGTTTGTAATTTGTTTTAATTTGTATTTAAATTTGTTTTTTCTAATCTGGCATCCTCGGGTCCTCTTTAAAAAGTCTGCTAATTTACCGTTCCATGTTTTCTTTGATTTGTCGACTTGTCTCCAGCTCTTTAGCTCTTTTTTTACTCTAGATTTCTTAGTCTCCCTCTCCCCTCTGTCATTAATCCCTGAGGTCCCTGTTTGCTTGAGGCGAGTTTTAAGATCTTATGGTTTTAATCACTCTATCTGAGCCATGGAAAGAATATAGAGAGAAGTGAGGATGCATTGATGGTGGTGCAGAGATGTCCGGCGGTGGAGATGAAAGTTAGCCCGCTGGGATTTATCACTTATTGAGAGTAGAAGAAGAAGAAGACATGCATCCCAAAGACTCTGTCAAACAACAATGTGGCTGTGCTTTTCATTCCTGTTTCCTCTGCCCAAACTATATCTGCAGGATTGTCAATCTAATCTGCATCTGTGTCAGCATGGATTAATGTTGGCTAAAAGGAGCAACAATTTGAGACGATTTAAAAACTCAGATACAGTGTCAGGTTTATTTAAAGGTGCCACTTTTTGAATTGAATCTGAAATTTAAACCAGATTACAGATGTTCTGATATTAAATGCTTATGATTCAGATTTCGCAGAGGAAATCTTAACTTTTTTCATCCAAGTGTCAAACATCAGCTGCAGCAGCAGATGCATAGTTTCTATTTAGAGTCTTGAGACTACAGCTGTAAAACAAAGAGTTGCTTAACATCCGCTCTGTTTCTCTAATTTGCTTTTGCTGTGCTCTTCTTTACATAAGACTTAAACAAGAAGCCACTTCTTCAGATTTCCCTGTAGAATTCTCTTGGTATTTCTGTCACAAAAGGTTGGGGTTCACTGGGATTTATTTGAGAGACACAAGGGACAATTCTGCAGCATTTTAAGTTTTTCTGTCACAAATGAGGCAGCCTGTCTTAAAAGAAAAAACATGCAGGGGTCGCTTTCTGCAATTTTAAAGGGTTTGAATTTATTTCAAGTTCATTTAGCAGTAATATCTAGCCTCTTCAACACTGGCTCTCTATCTCTTCTAGAATTAGAAGATACCAAACAGGCCTTGCTGTTTTTAACATGTTCTTGTGGCATTTTTTCAAATAATGGAGGACATATAAAGAAAATTAAGATTAAAATTGTATTTCTTGGCATTTCATTACTAAAATTGTTGTGATTCATGAGCAAACAATAAAATGCCATTAGAAAAAACTTGTAGTTGTGAAGTAGAAGCTACAGTCAGCAGGCCACAAACTCCTTGCTCTGCTCTACTCTGATGCATCCACTTGTAGACTACTAGATCCACGTACGTCTTAGTTTTCTTTGTCTGAGCTGACATCTGACATCAAAACTGTACAGCTGGTTAGCTCTGATATTGTTCTCCGTTTTTGTTGCACCGATTAGTGTTTGCTTTGGGTTGTGAGGGCTGTTAGCTATCTGGGAGATGGTATAAACAGGTGGATGACAGGAAGCAAGGGCAGGCTTACTTCTGCGCCAACAGTCCCGCCCACAACTATGAGACAAATTTCTAATTAACTACTGCTGCTCTGCAGAAACTATGTCGATTGAGGATGAATTGGTGTCAGAAGCAAACTATTTTCCAGGCTGGAGTTGGCACATCAGTAACTAATAGCTGCCACACAATGCGTGTCAGGACTGTCTTTATCAACACCTCTGCAAGGTCGTGAGGCTCTATCAAAAGATTCAGTCAAAGCGGAAGGAAAAGGTGAGAATGGAAGAATAAAAAGTTTGGTGGAGGAAATTGCTGGATGACCTCCTCAGTCTAAGAACTGCAGGAGGTTTTTCATTTGACTGCCTGCCATGAGTGTAGCAGATTGGGGATAGCAGGTAGGAGCTGCCTCTTGCCTTCACATCTGAGTAGGCCTGACATTCCTTATTTCACCCATGACTGGAGAAACCGAGGAATTATATCCAATATTTCTCTGTCTTCATCAATGCAGTGTGTGATTAATCTGTGTCATTTCTCTGCTGTCTCTCTGTGTTCATCAGGCCAATGAAAACAGTCTGCTCAGCGCACAGCTGAAAGGCTTCCCGCTCTTTCTTCACTCCAACTTGGGTCTGAAGGACTGCACAGTCAATCCCAAGTCCCCACTTCTGTTCATCACACGAGCTGGGCAGGCCTTGCCAGGGCCACTTCCCGGTGACGACTGGACCGTGTTTCAGTCCAACCACTCTACATATGAGCCCGTGCTGCTGGCGAAAACCCAGTCGGCTGAAAGTGTTGCATCCATGGGGCAAAATGCTGCTATGCTCCCATCCGTGGTGCAAGACCTGGGGCTTCACGACGGAATCCAGAGGGTTCTGTTTGGCAACAACTTGAACTTTTGGCTGCACAAGCTGGTGTTTGTGGATGCTGTGGCCTTTCTGACTGGGAAGAGGCTCTCGTTGTCCCTCGAGCGTTACATCCTTGTGGATATAGATGACATCTTTGTGGGAAAGGAGGGCACCCGCATGAAAGTGCCAGATGTGAAGGTGAGTTTTTCGTGATTAAAAAAAAAAAAATCCTCTGAAGGCTCCTTATCTACTTATCAACGATCTTTCCATCAGAATAATAAAAGCCTGATGTCTCACAGTAGGCACGTCATGTACAGCCGTCTGCCAGTCATACAGAAAGCCCTTCTTCTTGCTCCTCTTCTCCTCCTGAATACATTTGTCCCTGTAGACTTTTCAAGGGTGACAGGCCCCACAGCTGTAAGAGAAACTCCACAGTAATGAATATTTCAGGGACTCAGAGAAATACAAAGAATGTTGAAGAGCTCCTCGCTCGCATCCTTTCAGAGCAGAACAGAGGCCCCACATGTGCAGGCATGGTGTATAAGAAAGTTATGGAACAGACGTTAAGACTCTGCTGTCACAAGCAGAGCAACAGCAAGCTTTTAGCGGCAAATCACACACAGACAAAATGGAGAAATGTGTGTGTGTGTGTTTGTGAGCAGCCTCATCCAGCACCAAGATCAAATGAAACAAACACCCGAATCTGAGGAGGGCGAAATATCAAACAGAATGAAGGAGAGAAGTGAGACATCTGGGAGTGGATGTTGGATGTTTACAGAGAGAAACTTGCAGAATGAGGAGATGCATGTGGGCACGCGACTGCCTGCATCTTCACTTCTCCTCATTAACCAAACCCGCACATCAGTTTGAGCCCATCATCTGTTGACTCATTCTCCTTTCCTCCCACTGCTTCAGGCCCTGCTGGAGGCGCAGAGGGAGCTGCGCACCCATGTGCCCAACTTCACCTTCAATCTTGGCTTCTCAGGGAAATTCTTTCACGCTGGTAAGTGGCAGCCATTAGGAAGACCTCCAAAGAGGTGACACTTTAAAGTTCGCAAAGATAATTTCTTCTTTTTCCTTTTTTTCCCCATCTCACCCCAAATGTTTTTGTCATTTACTGCATTAAATGCTTTTTTTCTTAACTTGCCTGATAACTTTTGTTATCCTTTTCTTTTTACTTTTTTCTACTCCTTTATTTATTTTTTTTTAAACCCCTGTCTCCCATCATCCCTGCCGTGCTCAGGATCTGATGAGGAGGATCTGGGGGATGACCTGCTGCTTTCCCACGTGAAAGATTTCTGGTGGTTTCCTCACATGTGGAGCCACATGCAGCCTCATCTATTCCACAATCAGTCCGTGTTGGCCGAACAGATGTTGCTCAACAAGAAATTTGCCACGGTGAGTCTCAGGGTCCCATAGGTCAATTCCAAGTGTTTTGAGTGAACTGTGGTCAGAGCCCTCTCCACACGAACAACAATATTATTTGAACTGATGAGCCTTTTTTGTAACACTAATGACAATAGTCACTTATAAAAAGTGTTGCAAAACCATTTGTTCATAAAACCCAAAAAATTTCTGTTAACAGTGCAGCTAAAACACTTCACAATGTTTGAAGAAATAAAATGTAATTTTGGGTATAACAAAAGCATTTTATTTCTTCAGTGAAACATTGTGAAGTGTTACTGAAGAAACAATAAACACATCACAATGTGTTACTGAAGAAATAAAGGTACAAATTATTTTCATTTTTTAGTAATTTTTATTTATTATATTTGATTTAGAAATCTTTATTTAGCAAGACAAGTAAACAGCTCTGGTTAAAAGCTTTAAGTCTCATTAAAAACAAATCTTATCATAGTGCTTTAAAAAATCATTTAAAAAAACAACAAATTTCCTCTGAAACTCACTTCCTGTTTTGCCAATATATCACTTCCTGTGGATTTCTCAGAAACCTGTACTTTTCCCAGAATTAATAGTCAAAAATATAATTATGTATAAATACCAAATTCTTTTCCTTTTTTCAATATTGTTCACAAACGTACTTGGTTTATAACAACACATGCTTAACTATTGATGGAAATATGCATCAAACCACTTTGGTTCCAAAATGATGTTTTTTAGCACCAACTTGAAGCAAAAACAGAAGTAAATTTTTGTCATAGCTGGAAATAAATTCTGGCATCAAAAGGTTAAGAGTGAAATGTGTTTTGTTTTTTTCCATACCATTTTTACAATTATAGATAATGGAATTGCTGGTTATTATAAACAAAAAAATTATAGGCACTTAAAAAAGACGTTTTGTTTTTTCTTCATCTTTGTTTACCGTCTTCTTTGCTCTAATTTTTTCCTCCAGGAGCACGGGATCCCCACTAACATGGGTTACGCCGTCGCCCCTCACCACTCAGGCGTCTATCCTGTACACATGCAGCTGTACGACGCCTGGAAGAAAGTGTGGGGCATCAAGGTGACTAGCACAGAGGAGTATCCACATCTGAAGCCGGCGCGCTTTCGGCGAGGTTTTATCCACAGCGGTATTAGCGTAAGAACCGTTTTGCTCTATTCCCAGATATTAATTCAAGGTCTTTCTCTCCCACCCCTGGCATGTTTCTTTCTACTGTCTTTTCCTCCATCTTCCTCCTCCCACTTCTTTCTGCTTCACCCAGAGTATTCCACTTTGTTGGTTTTCCGTCAGTCCTTGCCACATCTGTGATTCTTTAGTCTTTCCCCTAAAGAGGATGAGCAGAATATTATTTCCATTTACCATACATCAGTGAGGCGGCTGACGTCCTTCAGAAGACATTTGTGGTGTCCGTCCAGTTGGGCTGTAATGTTCATCTATGGAGTAAGAGATGATAATGTAGTCATGAGAGGCAGTCTTGCATGAGACACCTGTCTGAGCCGCGCCGTCTCGCAGGCCTCGGCTGCAAAACGAAGACTGACATCTGGCAGCGGCAAGGAAATTGTCTGCACATAAGCAATCACTGAAATGTCAACACTCCAAAAATCTTTATTCAGCTTAATAGCTTTCGTAGGTGCTGAATAACACAGTTAAGAGGGCAAAATTAAATTAGAATAAACTGAATTTGAGACGTTCAAAAGAGAAGAAATAAAAAAAAACCTGTTTCCATTTCTTACTCGGGATGACCTTCAGCACTGATAAAGAAACAAAGCTGCTTCAGTCCTTCCTCTTTGTAGTCTGCTGTTGTGTTGGCCTGTGCGGTCCCACAGCTCTGTTACCATCCTTGAGATAGCGCCGTCTGAATGGACAGTCTCCAGTGCTTACAGCCAGTTGATACTCAGACACTCAAACCTGTTTCCATGAATTTCCATATAGACTCAGCATGAATAAGAGGTTTACTTTGGCCAGATGAGCTGCATAATATGAATGTTATTGTGAGCGAACGGCGTGAGGAACTGACAGCTCTGCTCTCAGTGAAGTGCCGATGATGTTTTTTGGGGGGGTTTCCTCCCCTGTGATACCCATTTACCTAACATGATATTGCTATCGCAGGTGCTGCCCAGGCAGACGTGCGGCCTTTTCACCCACACCATCTTCTACAAAGACTACCCGGGCAGCCCAAACGAACTGGACAAGCTCATCAACGGAGGGGAACTTTTCCTCACCGTTCTCCTGAACCCCGTGAGTCAGACGCTTGCCCACGCACCGCAGCTTTGCTCAGGGTTTCAAAATTTAGCTAATCAAAATTTAAACGTGGGACAGGACAATGACTTATCCCTGACTCACTCAGTGATGTCAGCGGTACGCTTCCTCTTTCCACAGAAATCTGTTTTTAAAAGAGAAATAAAAATGAAATGCAGCACACTTTCTTTTTTTTCGTTTATCATATTAGAGATGTCTGTATAATTATTAATGTGTGTGTTTTCTGTAAAAGTTGGCTTAAAATGTGAATCTCCTGCAGTGTCATCCTTGGTTCTATCTACATTTTTGCTTCTAAAAGCAATTTCAAAGTACATTTAGAACATAGTGTGTGTTCTTCAGCTAATAAAACATTTTTGGTCATTTTCTGGGCTAAAGATTTTCAAAAACTTTCTGCCTTGTTTCTATTTAGTAGATCTTCGTTCCTGTTATTGCATCTGTATCTGAGGGGTTTCTATTTGGGTCCACAGATCAGTATCTTCATGACCCATCTGTCGAACTACGGTAATGACCGGCTCGGTCTGTACACCTTCAAAAGCCTGGTGATGTTCATCAAAACGTGGACCAACCTGAAGATGCAGACCCTCCCTCCCATCCAGCTGGCTCAAAAGTATTTCAGCCTGTTCCCCTCTGAGAGAGATCCCCTCTGGCAGGTGAGACGCTGAAGCTGAGATCAGTCCCCAGAGAGTCTCCCAGCTCAGTTCCAGACTGGATACTGAAATCCTCAAAAACAATATTAAAGTTGTGTCTATTTTTGCTTTCACTGCTTCTTGGTAAAAACCTGTATTTTCTTGGGATGCTTCAGGATCCTTGTGAAGACAAAAGGCACAAGGACATTTGGTCCAAAGAGAAAACATGTGACAGGTTCCCTAAGCTGCTGGTCATCGGGCCTCAGAAGACGGGTAAGATGCAGTTTCAACACCCTCTGCAGGACAGATGTAAAATGGTTAAATGAGAAGTTTCCAGTGGTCTCTGCTATTTTTACTATATTAAATAACCTTTAAATGTCTTGATTTTGAACCATTTGTTCTGGCTCCTCTCACAGGAACAACAGCACTCTACCTGTTTCTTGGCATGCACCCCGATCTGACCAGCAACTATCCCAGTAAAGAGACGTTTGAGGAGATCCAGTTTTTTAATGGACACAACTATCACAGAGGCATTGACTGGTGAGACGCCTTAGACTCTTCTCGTGCTGTGGTTGTTCTGAAAAAAAAAAACAACACATTTTTAATAAGTTTTCTCCTGTGATTCTTTAATTGCAGACAGAAAAGTTTGTTATTTATTTTCTTTACCAAAAGGTTCTCTGTTCATTTGAAGTCTGGACATGAAAATAAACTTTGTATAATACTCACTACTTGTTTAAAATTTTTGTTTTGTTTCTTTTGTTGTGCGTTAGGTATATGGAGTACTTCCCTCTGCCATCCAACACTAGTTCAGACTATTACTTTGAGAAGAGTGCCAACTACTTTGACTCTGAGGTGACCGCTCAGAGGGCTGCAGCTCTCCTCCCCAAATCCAAGATCATCACCATTCTCATCAACCCAGCAGACCGAGCATACTCTTGGTACCAGGTCAGTCGCAGGAAGCCCTAATTCTTCCAGAATCTCATATAAGCTCCTGCAGCATCCTCATGGATTTGACCTATTCCTGCTTATATGTCTGCTCACAGCACCAAAGAGCCCATGATGACCCAGTGGCTTTAAAGTACTCGTTCCACGAGGTCATCACAGCGGGTCGCAACGCTCCGGTCAAACTCAGAGTTCTTCAGAATCGATGTCTGGTTCCCGGCTGGTACTCCATCCACCTGGAGCGCTGGCTCAATTTCTACCACTCCAGTCAGGTATTATTTTGGTTTGACATTTCATCTTCAAAGATCAGTCTCAAGATATAATTCTGCAGCAAGGAGCGGTTGTGGTGCAGAGATGGAGTGGTTGACCTCTGATCGGAGTTGCGAGTTTTGTTCCCACTAGAGATTCCACCATTTGAACTGTATGTTACACTGTTGACCTGAATTGTGGGGAAAGTGAATTGCTGCATCCCTACTGCATACGGGTGTATATGTTTAAGGTAAAGGTGTCAAACACGAGTTTGGTACTAAACCTAGTATAGGAGTGTAGGAAACTGCCGGGTTTTTCTTCATTATTTGGTTTTAGCAACAAAAAAGCTTTGTTGTTGTTTTTCAATACACAAATTGCATATCGAAACTAAACTGATTCAAAAATTGAGGTTTAAACAAAGGGAAAGTGAATCATTCCCACCCAGCCTGCCCATCGGTCGAAGTGTCCTTGGGCAAAACACTGAACCCCACATTGCTCCTGGTGATTATAGGTTGGTGCAGTGTAAGACAGTAGAGCTGCCATCAGTGTGTGAATGTGTGTCTGCATGGGTGAAGTGGACTTGAAAGCGCTTTGGATCTTCGAGAAAGTTAGATAAATGCAGTAAGTGTTCGCCGTTTACCAATATTCTGCATCAGAGCAGTCAATTAAATTCTGCTTTAAATTCCTGGAAGACTGGAGATTTAGTCACAGATAATCTGGCTCATTTAACCAAATATTTTTGGTTTTACTCAGCTAAACGAAAGTTTAATTATTAAATTTGAACGCCAAAGGAGAAAACAAATATGAAATTTTTAACCCTGAAAGAATAATATTTTAATCAGGATTTAATGGCATGATAAAAGCATTTGTGGCAGTTAAATGTGCTTTTTATACCTTTGACGTAAAAATAAAAAAAAAAATATTCTAAGAATCTCTTGCCGTCCTAAATGTACTCATATTGAAGTAGGAAGAAAAATCTTCAATCTGTATTTTATGAGTCTTGGCGAGAAGTTTGTGATGTGGGAGGCTTATTCTCGCTTTTTTACTACTTCCCTAGAATATTTGAAAACCCTCTGACCTTGGTGGACGAGCGTTGCCCTTTAGGAACGTTCTCTGAGGGAAAAGGTAGCCCTTAATGCTGCAGTCTGCACACATTTGTAAGCTGCACAAGTAAGCAGTGAGGAATTGTGGGTGCAGACTCTCAAGATGGTTTGTTTTTGTGTGCTCTCATTAAATCAGAGTACTCCTGGGCTAAATAAATAAGTAACTACTTTTATTCATTTAAGCTTATAATTATTCCCTGCAAGAAAATCCATGTGTTTTATATAAAGACACTGACCACAACACAAACAACTTTTTTTTTTTAAATAGAGATATTATTTAAGTTAATGTGTTTATTTATTTTTACTTTTTTTTTCTTTAAATAAAAATCAGTTTTTAAAAAAAAAAGTACTAAATGTTAGGAAGATACTGAAATTCTGCCTTTTGTAGTGGGAAATAGTTCTAACTCGTTGTTTTGCTTTTTAAATTTTACTAACATACACAAATGTTTGGGGGCATTTATTTCAGTTTTTTTCTGTAAAGTAAACAAAACATACTTGATAAAAATTATCAACAAACAAAAAAAGTAAACCAATTATGAGTCGTTTCTTTACCTCGGACACATTTGCAAAACAAGAGTTGATTATTTCATAAAATCTTTTATGGGGACATACAGGGATGTGCTGCTGTTTTATTATAATCATTTCAGTTTAAACTTTTTTTTTTTTTTTTTACTACCTTAATTATTGAATATACAAATGTTTTTATTTAATGTATTTTCTGCACCATAAGGTGCACTAAAAAGCCACTAAAAGTTACCTTTCTGATCTGATTTTGAAATTTGGTTTTTGTTTGTTTCTAGCTGTTAGTTTTGGATGGACAGATGCTGAAGACTGAACCTGCTTCGGTCATGGACAAGATCCAGAAGTTTATTGGTCTTACCAACATTATTAACTACCACAAGATTTTAGCGTAAGTTTTGCAATGTTTCATTAAAAAAATCTGATTTATAGCCTTTTTTATTGGTTACTTTGTAAATGCAAAGCCTGTATTTTTGCTTTTGCTGTGATTTCCAAGAGCAGAATTAATTGTGTTAACTGAGTCATCTGTTTTGGGACAAATGAATTTCTGTTTTGGTATGGAAGAACAAAGACCAAATCTTCTGATATGGAGGGAGCTGTTTCACCACAGCTGATGTCACACAGGGGTTTTTCTATAGTAGTTTTAGGTTATATAGTTATCATAGTTATATAGTATAATTTTGTGTTTATTTGCAGTTTTGACCCTAAGAAAGGATTTTGGTGTCAGCTGCTCGAGGGAGGGAAGACCAAGTGTTTAGGAAAGAGTAAAGGACGCAGGTACCCCGACATGGACCCTGAGGTATGACCAGCTTTCACAAAGGCACTTTTCCAAACTGCCATGTTTGAGTTTCCTGCATCTCTATTCATTTTGCTTGTTGATCTCCTTTAGTCCCAGGACTTCCTCAGGGAGTACTACAGGGATCACAACATTGAGCTGTCCAAGCTGCTCTACAGGATGGGTCAGCCTCTGCCCAGCTGGCTCAGAGAAGAGCTGGTGCACAGTAGGTAGCAGCCCCGGCAGAGGGACGGTTCACTGCTCCCCTCAATGCGTCGCCGCTTTGCTCTGCAGGAGCTCGGATCCCAGGTTGTTCTGACAAAGACTGCAATCTACGGAGGCTTCAAAATGTGATGCTAAACTAGAGCTCAGAGCAGAAAAATGGTGTTCCAGAAATATGGATGCCCGTAAGGAATATTCATCACTGGGAGGACTTGGAGACGGACATGAAGAAACTGCTAGTGTTTGATAATCACTGTCTTGTTCTCCATAATCCAACTTTATCTCATCCCAAGAACTCACTGCTGGAAACTCCAGAAAGGAACTTTGAAAACTCAGTTCTTGAAAACGGGTGACAGTCAAGTGAACAGTATCAGGCATGTTTCCACATTTGGAGCATGTTACCATGGGCAACACAATGTCCTTTTGATGGGTGACGACCAGAGAGACAGACAGAACCTTTGATGAAACTTCTTTTAATGCAATCGTTTGTATGAGAATTGAGTGAAAGATGTGACATCTGAACTCGGGCTGCGTCTTGTAGCCTCACATGATAGGCCTTGGTAGAACCTAGTTATTGTATAACAAGTGCCAGGACAGAATCTTCATCAAGCTATCACCACCATGGACATTTGAGGGTTCTTCTTTTAGCTTTCCTCTGATTTAACATTTCTGTAATCCTGATGGAAATGCATACTTGTAGAATGCACCAAACCTAACCATCTTTAACTGCATTGTTTTCACTTATAAGGATTTGACAGTGCATTTATTTATACCGTTTTGGCTCAACCTGCTCTTCAGTCAGTTTTATGACCGCTGAGCAGCCATGAGCTAAAGCTTGGGGATGGACGTGGGAAGCACATGAGCACTCGACTGAGCGTACAGGTACCTGGAAAGCACACTAACTTAACAGCTTACGCTACAATCTGTGAAGATCATAAGCTAGCTACTGTATGTAATGAGCTCCCTGAACCTTCAGATTCAGATAGTGTACAGGACAGGATTGCATTTCCAGGTCTGTTTTCAATTTTGTCCAAACTGTATATTTTATTTTAGCTTTTTTTTTTTTTTTTTTTTTTTTTTTTTTTTTTTTTTTTTTTTTTTTATTATTTCATTCCTTATAGGACTTTTAAACTCGGAGAGAGGAAGAAGATTAGGGGTATTTTATTACAAAAATTGCTACCAGGCCAACCAACAGTACGCCCAATGACACCCTATGGATGTTGGATAACATGTCACCACTACAACTAGATGTCAAGCGTATATAACAAGAAGCTGCTCTTACTGCAATAGTTTTATACGTTGTTCTGAAGTAATAACGATGCACATGTTGATGATCATCTCCTGACTTTGTAATGTACATAAAGCAAAAACCCTCAGTAGACCTAAATTATTGAATGTGTCCGGGTTTCCACGCCATCGGTTCTCGTCGTGTGAAAACATCAGCGCTGCACTGAGGGGAGTTTGGATTCTTTCTTCATGCAGAGGTGTCGCTCGGAGTATTTCCTCATGTCCTCTCACTGCCAACCGCTGTACAAAGAGTACTGAGTCTGTCCATATGAAGTATTACGCGATAACACATAGCGGCGATGATGGTACTAATCTTCTGGACTTTATGATAAAGATTTGTAATTGTTGTCTATAATTTTTACAGTGTAACTAATATTGTTGGTGCTTTTTAATTTGCAAATTAAACACCACTGTATTTTTCAGTAGTTGGGGTCTTTTTCAGCTCTTTTTATTCAAATTTATTTCCAAAGTTGGTTTATAGGAAAAGAAAAGCCACTTTTTAAAGGTTGTTTTATGGTTAAAAAAAGTTTTTTTTAACAATAATTAGAAATTCAAATGACTATAGAGATGACCAAAACAATATAACATAGAACTCCATCGTTATTATAAATTGTTCCAAGTGGCAGAAGGAAACCCAGCTTTGCCTTTGCTTTACCTGGATTCAAATCAATTAATTTAATTGAAGAGTTTGTGTGCTGCAGTCAGCAGTCCAAACTGCTGAGGTCTTTGGAGGCCTGTGTGAGCAAAGGACCACAAACCACTGAGCCTGAAAACACTTATGCATTATTTAGAAAATATTTACTTTGTCACAAATTACAACTGCTGGGTTCTTGTGTTGTTTAGCTTATTGGGTAACTACAGCATTTAGCCAGATGTTGACGGCTAAGTTCAAGAGGGTGTACTCATTTAAACACAAATGAATCAAATGTAGTTCTTAAAAAATAAATTTCAGAGTTTGAGGACTGCTGTGCAGGACGTAGGCCTACCTACAACATTGCTTGAGTTTGCAATCAAGAGAAAACTTGATAAGTGAAATGCAAAATGTCAGTACAATACTCACAACAAGTTAAGGATATTGTTATTGACACTTTTTTAGATCTTTTTCTGTTTGGTCAAAATTGTAATGAAATATGTAAAAGTTCATGGAGGTGTCTTGATGTCAGTGGAGTCACCTGCAACGGTCGTCTGGTATTCAAGCTAAAGCAGTGGAGTCATCTGGAAACCCTACCTCACATCTGGTAAACAATTCTGCAGCTGTGTGGCATCTGCAAAACCATGTCTGAGTGCATAAGTCCTTAGGTACTGGTCATGGTTGTGGTTTGTCACTGCTGGGGCTCCACTCCTGGTTCTGTCACAAACTCTGTCAGTAGTTCAGTGTTTTCATGCAAAGTCGGATGATGACATTTTGAGACACAGCAGGTTCACCTGAAACATCTGATTGCCTACTACTGACCCGAAGGTGCGCTATGACCAGGTGACGCTGCTTCATCATTAAGCAACATTGTGTTTATGGCTGGTTGAATGGTGAACTTGAAATGACTTACTGGCAAAATCTGCTTTTAATACCCACAGAAAGTTGAAATTGAAGCCACAATGAAAAGGTTTTTCTTATAGCATTTTTTGCAATAGGTAAAGCACACTGTGCATAGTGAGACCATGGAAAACACAAAATGATGTGTGGCTATCACCCCAATACTATTGCCTCCCTATTCCAAAAATCTGTAATGTAAAACAAAGACTGTATACACGACACCCACTGAGTTTTTCACAGTATCTCTAACTTATTGTGAAAACTTTGTCACACATAAAGACTGCTGGGTACTTCCTTTATTTACCTTATTTGGTAACTAGAGCTTTTAGCTATGAGCGAATGTCATCCGGTGGTGTCGAACTATAATCAATCGTTTTAGTGCAACTTTTTGCAAACAGAACAGAAGTTTTGATCATTTTCTATGTTTGTATGGAGCTTATTTTAACCGTAATGTGACAGATAAGATTGAGAGGGTGTATTAATTTAAACACAAATCTTGTCCTTAAAAAATGCATTTTAAATCGGCTTCACAGATCCAGATAGATGGGAGTGATTTAGATGATCAGACTTTTTTTCTGTGGTAAATCCTTTAAAAAAGAAATTGCTGCACTGTTTTGGTGCAGATTTCTAGAATCATGCACTTGTCTACCAAAAAAAAAAACAAAACAATGGTTGAAGGCATTTCTTTCACTTCATACAGTAACTTTCCATTTAAATTAAGTAAAAGTATGTTAAGAAAAACAATATGAAGATCTTTAAGGCTAAATAATGTTATTTATTTATATTTTTTATAACCTTTTTAAATTTTATTGTCACTCTGAGAGAAAAAAAACATCTAATAAAAATTGCTAATTACGTTCTACTTTAAAAGCGTCTATTGCTTGGCTTGTTTAGTGTCAACAACATATGAACAAGAAATGGTTTAGTTATTGTCTAATTTAAATAAAAATAATTACAAATACTGTTCTCCAGAAACAACCATAACAGAAGGGTTAAACTTATTGACGTGCTGGACCAAGCAATACAAACTGCAAAGAAATACACACTAAAATAAAATTCAAAAGTCTTATTTCATTTAAAACAACCAAACCCTGAACAACTCTCCTCTGGTTGTCTGCCTCTATCAACAGATGACAAAATCAGCGCAACCAATCAGAGCTCTCCTGCCTCTCTTTTTTTTCAACAGGTACTTTCTTTCTTTTCCTCTTTAACCTGATTGGTTCTTGCTTCTCCTGCGAACAATTTATCTAAGATCGTTTTATAGTTCTCCTAGACTTTACTTAGAAGAGGCTGAGAGGCGCTGAAGATGGCCAACGCTCCAGAAGATTCTCCCCTGACACGAGAAGATGTGGTGGGCAGCGAGGAGAACCTCGTCCAGCATGAGGTGCCCAGCGGGTGAGAAGAACTGAAAACATACACTTATAGGGCAAAATAATAATAATAAAAAAAAATCTACTAGTGTACGATATTAGTCTCACTTTAAATTAGAAATATAACTTCGAATGATCATTTTTATTCTTAACAAGCTGCATCTTACAGATGTTACTTTTATTGATCTAATTATAAGTTTATACACCATAACTTTGCTAAGATTGTTTTTATAGTTTCTATATTGTCTTGTAGACCTAAACTCTTTTTGAAGTAGTAAATCAAGTTTGTTAAACATCTTTTTCTAAAATAATTTTTAGTTTTTATTTCTTAAGTGTTTGAAAAATTAAATTTTATTATTGTTGTTGGCTGCACGGTGGTGCAGTGGTTAGCGCTCCTGCCTCACAGCAAGAAGGTTCCCGGTTCAAGTCCTGGCTGGGGGACCTTTCTGTGTGGAGTTTGCATGTTCTCTCCGTGCATGCGTGGGTTTTCTCCGGGGACTCCGGCTTCCTCCCACCGTCCAAAAACATGCTTCATAGGTTAATTGGTTACCCTAAATTGTCCCTAGGTGTGAATGTGAGTGTGTATGGGTGGGTGATTGTGGCCCCTGCGACAGACTGGCGACCAGTCCAGGGGTGTACCCTGCCTTCGCCCATGAGTAGCCGGGTTAGGCTCCGGCAACCCCGTGACCCCGAAAGGGATAAAGCGGATTGGAAAATGAATGAATTATTGTTGTTAATTTTACTATACAGTTGTACTTGTGACTACACTTTAAGTTGGTACTTCCGGTTTCCAGATGAAGAGATCTACGTAGCAACTAGTGACGCTCTCTTGCTATTGGCTGTAAAGCTTGGTTTTGCTTTGTATACACAATAAACGAATATGATTAAAATTAGAATTAGTAATGGTTTTAGTTATACATAATATTGTTACATAATTATTTTAGGGTACAGTTGTGGTACAACAGAAAAATAAGTTGGTTCACCGACATAAGTTCATAATCCAAAAGTGAAAGACCTATGCGGAACAACTTAATAAAGTATCCTTAATGTTTTTCTACATTGCTGTTTTTGTTTTAGTTTGATTGATTGATTGACATGTAGCTTAAGAGAACACAAAACTGAAATTTGCATGTTAACTCCAGTGCAGTATTAATGAAAACTTTTACCTAAAGACCTCAACGTAACAGCTTTATGAAATTTTACACACTGAACCTCCTACTCCCACAGAAGTACTTTATTCCAACTTCCTCATAAAGTGTTTTTGTTTTTTTTTATTCCCCTCAAAGTCACTTCAGTTAGAGGAATTAGTGAAAAGGCAATATCCTTGGTTTTATTGTTGGTATCAAAAGCGCTTTGGTCTTTGTGTGTGAAAGGTGCTATAATTATAAATCTGCTTTGCCTTTGTCCTGTTCTGTCTCTGTGTTTGTGGTTGGAACTACGGTCTCTTTTTCCGTCATTTGATGCTTTGTAAGTGACCTTTTTCTTTTTTTTTTCAGCAGGGGCTCCAGCAGCCGTGCTTTTAAGATTGCTGGCCTGACCACACTGGCATGTCTGCTGTTGGCCAGCCAGGTTTTCACTGCCTACATGGTGTTCAATCAGAAGCAGCAGATCCACAGTCTTCAGAAGAACTCAGAGAGAATGGGGAGACAGCTCACACGCGCACCCCAGGGTAAAAAGAGGGCGGCTTTCTGGAGCTTTATTTTACATTTTTAATAAGAATGTGTCTTTGTTGTCCTTTGCTGGAAAAGTGAGACATGAAGAAGGAAGTGAAAGATAGTTCTAAAGAATTTTTTTTGTGGTCAGACAAAGAAATGAAAAGTTCTCTTTTGGTTTGTAAAGAAATCCCCATTTATTGTTGTTATTTTTGATAGTAACATAAAAAAGGAGAACTGTATTTATAACTGTTCAGATCCACTTATAAGAATAGTCAAGTATCAACTCAGTGTATTGCTTTTTTGTTTTGTTTTTTAAGAAATTGTGCTAAAACCATAAAGGAACTGGTAAAGGTAGATTTCTTTTGAAGGAATTTTGTCATTTTAATTTCTTTTTAACAACAGAGAACACACTGCTCCTCCCACCCAGAACCGTCTTCTGTGTTCGAATGGAAAAATCACTCAGCTGTGTTTCCGTTAGAAGAGACTAGCAGACATAAAAAAGGCAAAGATCAAAAAATCAAATCACTTTTCATTTTTGCTTTGGATTCAAGAAGAAAATCTCAAAACTCAGTTATGTGGAGAAATTGCGAGCTTTTACACCTGGAAAAATACACCCACAACCCATCAAAGAATGTCCAGCGCTCAGCTGCATACATGTCCAACCAAACGTCAAATGCAAATGTTGGGATGGAACGGCGGTCACGGATTCTCTGAAAAAGACAGACACTTCCTGTTTGCTGGTGTTACTTAAACTACATGCAGGAAGAGGATTATTTTTGCTCTGATCCTTTAAAAAAAAAAAATTTGATCGAATAGGCAAAAATGAGCCAACTGTAGCTTTGCTAAGATGTCATACTTTTATGCAATAACAGATTTTTTTTCTTAAATATCTGTTGACTTTTTAAAAATGATTAAGAGTTTTTTTAATGATTTTTATCATTTTTTATTGCTTCATTCGGATCGTTTTGTTGGTTTGCAGCCGTGGTTCCAGCGAGGATGGCCATGCCAATGAACACCCTATCTCTGCTGTCAGACTTCAGTGAAGATACCAAGACTACTTTGATTGTGAGCTTATTCCCAGACCTCTGACTGTGTCATTATGTTCAAATGTTGATTTATTGCTTGAATAAAATAATCATCACGTCTTCCAGAAATTGCAGAACACAGCTGCGGTCAGCGTAGAGAAGCAGCTGATGGATCTCATGCAGGTGAGTGGCACTTAATGATTTCTTAATGCGGTGCTTTGAGTTATTCTTGGGGCTTAAACCTTGATATTCACCTGGCAGGATGTCAGTTTGCCAAAGTTCAATGAGACCTTCCTGACCAATCTTCAGACCCTGAGGCAGCAGATCAATGAGACCGAGTGGAAGGTAAAGCTTCCTAATCTTTCATGTGTGGACAAAAACTGTGAGAGTCAAAAATGAAACATCGTCAGTAATGGTTGATTTTTTTCACATTTTCCCCCTGCAGACTTTTGAGTCTTGGATGCGCTATTGGCTGATCTTCCAGATGGCTCAGAAGAAGCCTCCTGCTCCAACTCCTCAACCAGGTTACTTCAGGATTTACCTCCTTTTGTTAACCGCCTGATTTTCTTTTACTGCTAATGTATCTCTTAAGAATGTAATAATAAGCAGATATTGAGATTTGATTCTCGCACCAAACCAGCTGACTGCATGTCGCAAACTTCCCGAGTTTTGTTGCTACGGAGCAGATTTCAGCGTTAACGTGTTAACAGGAAGCTCTAATGTTTTAACAGAATCTATGATCAAGACCAAATGCCAGCTGGAGGCAGCACCGGACACCATCAGCAAGATCGGCTCGTACAAGCCTCAGTGTGATGGGCAGGGCAAATACAAGCCCATGCAGTGCTGGCACGCCACCGGATACTGCTGGTGTGTGGACGAGTCTGGCAACCCCATTGAGGGGACCACCATGCGCGGTCGCCCTGATTGTCAACCAGGTAAAAGAGAAGGGCTTTACCTGTTAAAAAATACCACACTGAAAGTAAAAACAATCACTAAACATCTTAATCTTTTCCTTGATTCTAGGCTTGGCTCCTTATCGCAGGATGGCTGCACCCAGAATGATGCAGAGGACTTATCTTGATGATCAGCTTCTCAAAAACGGTATTTATTTGTGTGTGGATAATCTTGCATTTAAAAAAAAAGTATGTGTAATTCATCACGTGTGTCTTTTTGCAGACGAATGAATGAAGCAGAGCTGAGCTGAAGCAAGGAGTTTATTTTTCTGATCCAGTCTTTGCAGAACTGTACATCCTATTAATGTAAACCTGATGCAGATCTGACAATTTTGCAGTTCAAATCACTTATGAGCTATCTGTCCATGTTATCACCTGATCTAAATGTTTGCTGTCCGCTTTGAATCGAATCACGAATAAGCTGTTAAGCTTTGATATTGTTATGGCCTTACTTCTGTCACTTACAATAGACTTTTCTGGGTGTTTCCATTTAATTTACATTAAAAAAACTAAAAAGGCTTTTTGAGTGTTTGTGATTTATTTTAAAAACATATTATTTGTCGGGTTTTTAACCTAAAAAAAATGGCTCTAAGATATCAACTACTTTATTGCTTCCTTACAAACATAAAGGAAAGAAAAAGTTTGATGAACTTCACCTAAAAGCCCCAAACTGAGAGTATAGACTTCATAATTATGGTGAACTTCTCTATGAAGGTGGTAAAATAAAGATGGTAATATTTTGTTTGTTTATGATGACAGGGTTTAATAAAGTTTTGCAATCAAGAATTGGTAACAAAAGTAGGACTGGATAAACTCCAACCTGATTAGCAACATTGATAATAACAGTTTAAAGCCTAATATTGTGGTGTTAGTTTTTAAAGTTCGTTCTTTTTCAACGCCTACCTTTTCCAAGCCCTCCTCCATTCCATAAAATTACATTTTTAATGTTGTTTTTAATAAATCAAAACTCTGATTTGTAGTTTTCTATAAATGGGTTTCTAAAAATGGATTGCTTTTCTAGGACATAGTCTCAGTCTCAACCTCTGAGTTGTGGGTGGAATTGTTGGTGTGGAGGAAGCCCGTCACCACTTCCCGTCATCACATCAGTTTACACTCTTTCCCACTAGCTTACAAACCCTCACAACTCCAACATGACATTACAACAGTGCAACAAAAATGGTGAGCAAGATCTCAGACTTTTAAAATTTTAAAAAGTACATGTATTTGCAGCCTGCTTTCATTTCTGGTCACAATACTCATACAGAGAAGAGAAATACAAAGAAAATATAAAATTACAGTGTTGATTTTTCTGTACATGTGTACATTACAGGTGTTTTTGTTTTTCAGGTTTTGTTTAAATTTCTTAACTCACTTTAATTTTCATTTTTTACTGAAAGCCTCAAAAGATACCCAAGACAGAAAAAGTTTACCCCCATTTAACATTTTCTACGGAAAAAAGCATTAAGCATTTATTAGCCGTGAATTTTGCTTTATTTAGACATGTAATTTGATCCAATGTAGCAGTGAAAGTGGATTCCAGCTCATAAATATTTGACCGGGAATTAATCCAGCAGGGGCAGGAGTTACACAGGGGACGGCCGCCATGAACACAAACGCACTGGTGAGAATGTGTTTTCTATGATACATTATAGTGATTGTTTTGATGCTTCTTGTGCAGGCAGTGGGGATGTAAAAGAGTCATGATATGTTTGTGTGAGTATCCAATAATGACCTCCTCTGTCTAACAGAGAGATGAGGGAGCTGAGAGTGTGAAAGTGGAGCTTGTGCTGAATGCAAATTCAGGTAAAATGATCATAAAAACATATAAATCCGCTTTTTTTGTTGTAAATTCAACTGTGGTAACGTTTTTTTTTTTTTTAGAGAGTTTGATTATAAGTGAGGACGGCTGTGGAGTTGAATACAAACCAGCTAAAGCTGAGGTGAAATATATAAACTAACTTATTGCTGCAGTTTTTTTTTTGTTTTTTTTTGTTAACTTTAATATTTTGGTTTTTCATCAGGACAAAAAGTCCTTCTCGTTTGACAAGGTAGTAACGGCTGAGAACATTGAGGTAAAAAAAAAATATATATATATATATATATATATATATATATACCGTTTCTGCCCTCTGATGCAAATGTTCACTTGGAGTTCAAAGTCTGCAGATTTAAACACTAACATTGTACAGCTTCAAAAGTTCAACCCTTGATCTGCAGCTCCTCCACTCTGCGCTCCTGCAGACTCTAACTGAGTCCATGCTGAGTGGGTTTAATGCATCGCTGCTGACATGTGGAGCCTCCACAGAGATTGTCCAGGCCCTAAACAACCACAGTCTTCTGAGGAAGGTGAAACTAAAAATCAACTTGCACTGTCGTTTAAAAACGCATTCCTATTTTTCAATCTTGACTGTTTCAGATCCTGATCAATCTTTTTAGCTGTATGACATCAGGCGTGACAGATGACTTTTTTGTCTCTGTGTCATTTCTTCAGGTACATCGTTCTGTAATAGCATGGCCACAAAGAGTCTCATTAGTCTTTATACCATTGGCCACTTTTTATTTCCAATTACAGTTTTTTCCAGATGGCAGCACAGTTGATCTCCTCAACCAAAATAACCAGACTTTCCAGCCTCTGACACACCCGGTCCTTGGAAGGTGTAGCACACTAAGAATTTTTATACTTAGAATCACACAGTAAATGAAATGATGCATGTTTCTCCTTTTTCCTAGTTTTGTGGGAGGTTTAAGTGAAGTGAGCGTGTACTCAGCAGAAGAGACATATTCTCTGTATGAAACATGCACGGAGGCGATGAAAACAAACTCAGAAGGTGTTTCCAGCCGGTAGGTTAAAAAATACTCAAATACAATGTGGTTGTGATCCGGTTAAACAACCACAAGGCTTCTGTGTTCCATCCTGAATCTAGGTGTGTCAGAAAGAGCATCTGACATAAAATAAAAGTCAAATTTGATATTTAAATTGAACTTGTATAGGAGAGTAAGGGTTATATATTACGAGCAGGGCTCAAGCTGTTCTACCACTGATAGTAAGAAGACAATGTCCTGGAGGTGAAGAGAGTGTCACAGAGGTGCTTCTCTGGATACACGGTCTTGCCTGTTTTCATTGTTACTCCGATTAAACACTCCTGCTTCAGCTCAACATTACTCTTTGCAGAGACCTTACAATGACAGTCATTAAAGCCAGGCAGTGTAGGACTGAAAACAGAGACTGTGTTGAATCTGAAGGTAAAAACTGAATGTGTAATGCTGCATGTTGAGAGGGGTTGTGCCCTCTAGGTGGGATGTGAGCTAAAGGGGAAGGAAAAATTCTAGAAGGAGATGGTTGAAGTGATCCAGAATATCTATAGAGAGAAGAGTTGTGATTGGAGAAGACTTGGAGAAGATTGGGCAGACTGGGATAAAGATATTTGACGTGTCATCTAGACCAAGGAAAGCTGATGAGTAGACTTGGTGGTAGAATGGAGAAACTTGGGGGTGAGTTAAGTGGAAAAATTGGCTTTAATTGGATATTAATCTAGTCATTAACAAGTGGATGCATCAGAATTGGAGGTTTGCTCTGGAAGGCGAGGAATGAAAATCAGCTGTAGCAAGACAGAAAATCTGTGTGTGAATGAGAGGAACTCAAGAGGAATGGTGAGGATACAGGGAGCAGAGGTGATAAAGGTGGAGAACTGTAAGTACTTAAGGTCAACAGTTTGGAGATACTGAGAGTGGGGAGGAGAGTTGAAGAGGGGTGGGCAAGCAGGTTGGAACAGGTGGAGGAAGGTTTCAGGTGGAAGGTGTTCAGAGGAGGAACAGTGATTACACTGGTAAAAGAAAGATGAAGTTGGAACTGTCAGCAAAGACGCCTTAAGGAAGACCAAAGAGGAGGTTCATGGACATAATAGAAGAGGACATGAGGGTGGTTGTAGTGAGTGCATGAGGGTGGTCGTGGATGGGGTGATTAGCTGTAGTGGCCCTTAAACAGAGCAACCAAAATACAAAGGAGAAGCTGGGATCAGATTGTAAGGTGGTCTGTTTATCAAACGTTCATTGAAATTGTCATGTCAGCTGTTTTGCTGCCTTTCTTTTTGCCCTCAGCTGCAGCTCCGTGTTCTCAGTGGTGCTGGAACAGAAACTCCATCCAGAACAGGAGGAGTCGGATGTCTGCCGCAGCAGACTGCAGCTGTTCCACCTGGCAGGAGGAGCCAGCAGGACTGACCTCAGAGGGTCAGTGGCAGGATCCAAAGGACTTCAGAATGAGAAAAGCCAGCAGTGTTCACCAAACCATCAGCTGCTTTACTCTGCTCAGAGCGCAGTTAACCTTTTAACACTGACTAATGAATTCTTTGCAGTCAAGCATAGTGTTATATCAGGATTGTGTTAAAGGAGCACAAGCTATCAATTTTGAGTCAGATATACCTTATTAGAAGCTGATTCAACTACAAACAAGTCATTAAAGTCTTTTTAGTGCAGGTCACAGGTTTGAACGGGATACATACTCCAGCTGGCTTTTTCCCTTTTCCCTTAAGTAGAATTACCATTACTTTCGGAATAAGAGAATCAAAGTAGGACCTGATTAAAATCAGCTTACAAAATGGGTCAGAGGACAGAGCGGACAGCAAGAATCCTTCAGTGAAATGAGTTCGTCTCAGAAGAGACCTGCAGGACTTAGGCGGCTACATCAGCAGGAATTACTCATGCAGATTTAATCTGAAATTGATTTTTCTAATCGTTCTAAATAATTTAAAAAAAATGCAGTCTAAGAAAAAAAAAAGATAATCAATTACAGAGTAAGAAAGTTTTGATTAAGACCGAGGAATTTTTTGTTTATTTATTGGAAACAAATGGAGTCCAAAGTCTTCTGGCTGTTCAACATTTGCTGTCTGGAATGTGAGTGTTTGATCACTGGGCCACTGTCTGTGGAAAACATATGGGCTATTCTGCTGACAAATGATGACAAAGTAAGAGTCATAAATCAAGATAATGTTCATGCAGCATGACTTCAATGGTGAATGAACCACCAGGCCTGTCTCCCGCAGAGTCTCACTATTCCTTTCCTCAGATTGTCAGGAAGGCAAGGACTGCGGATGTTTGTGAAAATTAAACAGCTATAGGTGAACAAGGAGGGGAAGTAAATTACTTTTACATTGAACTTGATGTAGATATAAACATACATATTTGCTTCACTCTCAGTGAATTCTCTACTCACAAGCATGAATATTTGAAGGAGGAAACATCAATCAGATCAAGTCTCCTCCAGTTCAGGTTTCAAATTTTCTCCAAAGAATTTTCGTTTCTATAAAAAGTCACTTGTAATTTCTGAGTGATAGATTAAGTTTTGGAAAATATTGATTCGTTTTGAGTGAATCATATTTCAATCTCTGTTTTTCCAGAGTAAACTCACTGGTGAAGGCTCTGGACCAAATCCAATCTGCTGATACAGCCAACGATAACCTCCTGCTTTTCCTCCTTAAAGAGGCTTTAACAGGAAATAACCGAACGATTCTAATTTACTACATTAATCCGTCAGGTAAGAGCTCCAAAGAAACAAATGTAGATAAGTTAAATTTGGGAAATATGACACCAGATGTTTCCTGGTAGCAGGTCTTCTGGATGATGAAACCCCTGCTGCTTTGGATTTGGCACAGAAAACCAGCAGACTGGTAACTAAAAGCATCTCAGGACGCTGGAGTCCTAAAGCAGCTGAGCGGGAGATTCGTGAGCAGATCTTTGATCTTCAATCCATGATTTTGTCACGGGGAGAGGGTGAAGTTTCCAACATTTACAAGCTGGCTGAGCTGACTCAAATCCTACAGGTCCCTCATTTGATGAGCTAAATGCCAGATTAGCGTTACATGAAGTTGTTAAATTAAAACCTAAAAAAGGCTTTGTAATCTTTGCAACAGGTGGTTAAAAATCAATCATGGGAAAAAAGGAAAGAGGAATCTGAAAGGATAAAAGCCCAAATCAAGGTTTTAATGGATCAACATTTCTCCCTCATTTTTATGTTACAAATCCAAAAGATTTTTTCAAAATTGTTTGTTATTCCTGCAGTGCAGTAACCCCTCAAAAAAGAATCAGGCTTTGTCTAGAGGTCATCCCACTGACCACACAGAGATCACACAAACAGTGAGACATCTTCAGGACCAGCTGAGACAGGAAATGGAGGAACATATCAAAGGTAAAAACCCAGATGTTCAAAAGTTTAGATTTGCCCTGAAAGCTTAACCAGAGCGCTGTGTGCTTCTGATGTTCTCAGATGGGAAAGGAAGTATAGAGAAAATCCAGGAGAGAGTGATGAGAATGAAGCAGCTGAAGGAGACTCTCAGAGAAGAGACGCTGAGGAAGGAAGCTGTCGGAGCAAAAACCCAGCTCTCCCCACAAGTAAAGAACAATATGTGGAAATCCAGCTTTGAATAGAATAGAATAGAATAGAATAGAATAGAATAGAATAGAATAGATTTTTTTCTTTCCTTTTCGCTTCTCTAACAACCATTAGATGTCTTGACTCTTTTTTTTAATAAACCTTTAAAATGCCAAATTTCTTTTTACTTTACATAATTGGTTTAATATAAACTAGAACAATTGGTATGAATTTGCCATAGATCTGAGTGTTGTGAAAAATAGATGAGATGATCAACCACAGTTTGATTGGCTTAGTTGCTCTTCTGAAAGTCTTTTTTAAATATATTTTATAGGGCCTGGTGCTGGGCGATTATCATCTTCAACAATCATATTTTACACACATGAATTATCAGAAAATGCCACAACTCCTGCTCCGGGAGAAACTTTTTGTAGGCAGCGTTACGTGTGGGTTGGGGTTTGATGAACTCAGAAAACTGAATCGATGCTGATTTCAGTATAAAAATAGGATTTCAGAGTGGAAGAGTGGGCATTGCGCACTAAGACGTTTATTCTGCCAATTTAATGATTAGTCTCAGTTGGAATACAATGAAGCGCAGCAGCGGAGGAGGCAACTTAAAGAGGATCATGGGAGATTAATTCGAGAGGAGGTGGAGAAGATGGAGAGAGACTTGGCACAAGAGCAACTACCGGTGAGAGTGAGATGCACTGTTGTTTAACAATCTGCCTGGTCTCTGTCTAAGCTGAGGATGCTGAGTCAGTTTAAACTAGTCCAAGGCTTGCTTTAGATTGACAAGTGGATGGTATTTTCAAACAAAGTTGATATATATATATATATATATATATATATATATATATATATATATTTTAATGGCTTGATTGTAGCAGGAGAGTTCTAAGAGAGAGCTGCAGCTTCTGAGCAGGGAGAGGCAGGTTCTGGTGTTGCAGATAGAAGCCCTTCGTGCTGAGGCCCAGCAGGCTGAGAAAGACCTGGAGGATCAACATGACCGACACCAAACAGAGCTGCAGTGTCTGAAGGAGGAGAGCCTGCAGGTGGGGATTTTTGGAGCAGTGAGGAAATATTGTTGCACATTTATGTTTCCACAGGATATTGGGATATTTTCATTTTTACTTACAAACTCAGGATGCAGCTTTTGAGACCAAAATGACTGGTAAATACAATTAGATTAGAAACATGCCCAAATGGGTTTTTTGTCACTTTTTTCAAAAATTATGAAGAAAATCAACCGTCATGAGCAAATAAATATTTAAGATTTTGCAAAGATTGTGAAATGTGTACTAAGACCCTCTCCAATGATCTTTGATCTATCATAAAACTGTTTCCAGTGGTCTTTTGATTACGATTATACTGTTTTTAGCCAAAAAACAAAATTGTGTCATTTTCTATGACATAGACTCTGCAGAGTGGAAGTAGTTCATTAGAAATTTCCCTCTGGGTTGTGCGTGAAACAGTTGGCGCATAGTAAGCCTCACCCCATTTCCCACTATCCCTTTGTTTACTCTCTCCCACTACCTTACAGCCCCGCACACTCCCAACCTAATATTATCAGTGCAACAACAGTGGTGCTGTGTGTACCATTTTACATGCAA
Organism: Adrianichthys oophorus; assembly: GCA_036245035.1. NCBI lineage: Eukaryota > Metazoa > Chordata > Actinopteri > Beloniformes > Adrianichthyidae > Adrianichthys > Adrianichthys oophorus. The sequence goes on along the minus strand of BSAI01000162.1, from coordinate 9,849,609 downwards.
TTTACCATTAACATGTCTGAATTAAATTTCAATACCAATTAGTTGCTAGCAGTCTACTAGAAGTTAGAAGCTGGGGAAAGTATGGTGCACTGGAGTTCTGTCCTCCATCACTTCTCTCCTCTATTCTTTATCATTTACCCAGTACTATTTTTTATTTAGTTCATCATGCCTCCGTTTGGTGCAGTGTAATTCATATGTTGTCCCTGTTTCCCACTCCCCTCCGGGGGAGCGGGAGAGATTCAGCTGCCCCACAGTTGTGATTTTGGGCTATATATATATAAAACTGAGTTGAACAAAAATGGTGAGCAATATTGGAGCTTTTCTGCCATACAGTTTTGAGCCTGATACCAGCTCAGACAAGGAAAGCTAAGACGTACATAGTAGTCATCTACAAGTAGATGCATCCAAATTGAGCGGAGCGGGAGGCTTGTGGCTTGTACGTCCTACATCACAGCTACAAGTTTTTGTTTTTTTTTCATTTGCTCCTGATTCGCATCATTTTACAAAAATACAATTTTTGCTGAATTTTCTTTATAAATAACCTCCATATTTAGAAAAACACTGCAAGTACATGTTAAAAACAGCCAAAAATATAATTTTTATAGGAGTGGGTCTTGAGGTTTAATAATTATTTAGGACATGCAGAAGACTCTGATAAGCAGGATGAAATACTGTACACATGGCAAATTGCATGAAAGACTGATGGAAATTTAAAACCTTAAATTTTCACAAAAGATTTAAATCTTGACATTAGTTTTATTTCCAAACAATGTCATGCAGAGCAAGAAGACTTTTTCAAACTGGATATACAATTTAAGTAGTGTCAAATTAAAACATTATTCACATCGATGACATATGACAGCATTTTGGGGGATTTAAGAATGAGTGTCCTAACAGAAGCCCAGCTGCTTTTGAGCTTGTTTTTTCTCCTCTCTAGGTGTTTCGGGTGTTTCGTCAGGTGTGCGAGGAGCAGAGGAAGCTTTCAGAGAGCAGGTACAGAGGCGTCCTGCTAGAAGCTGTGCAGGATGCAGTTTATTTGTCTGCTCAGAACCAGCAGCTGCAAGCTGACAACCAACACCTCCGTAAAGGTCAGCATGTGCTTCTTACGGACATGCATCTTTGTAACAGAAGGAATTTACCCTCCTGTTTTTCTTATTCTTTTCACAGCACTAGGAGAGATAAAAGATGCTCTAGCAGTGAGAGGAGATCCTGTAATTCACGAAACTTCCCAGCAGCAATGACTGATACGCTCTCATTATTTTGCTGGTTTGATGATGCTGAATAAATAAACTGTTGACAATTTATTGGTCAAGTTTATTAATTTTATGACTCATTTCCTTGCAGTTTTTAATTACAAAAGACTCCAAACATCTGTAACTCACAGAATATTGATTTATATCACACATTTGTTGCAATATTGTCATAAACTTATCAATATTTGAACCAAAACATTATCAGTCATCAAGTAAAAGATAAAACTTCCTTTAATAGATTCACAAAGTGCAATACTTAATCAAAAAAGTCCAGTTTTAGAAAAAAAGGCAGAAACTCTTATTTTGAAAGTCTGTCAAAACCTGTGAAGCAGGTTTTAAATGTTCTAAGTGGGTGGAGCTTTATCCTTAATTTGTCATGTTCTTCTATCTGTAGTACAGGTAAGCTGCCAGTCCAATCATAGAGACGGGCAGCAGGAAAGATGTTGAAAGCTGCAAATCTAACATGGCCCACGACAGCAGAGCATTTACGAGCATGGAGGAGGAGATGACAAACAGCCTGGTGATCCCACTGCCGTGCTTGAGGACCACAGACATCAGGAGCCCATTGGCTGCTTGCCCAGCAACGATGACCCAAACCACCCCAGAGAAACCCTCCAGGAAGCTTTTGTCACTTGTTGAAGACGAGAAAGATGACAGCACGTTGATGCCCACGCCGAACACATAGAGGTAAAAATTCTGCAGGCTGAGGGGCAACCTCTGGCTCTTCAGGACCCTTTCAGTGTAAACAGCTGCCAATCCCGACACACAGCAGTAAACAAGCACAAGAAAAAGGCCCCAAGCTGTGATATGAAGCCTGGAACTCTCCTCAACATCAGCTCTTTCAGGGTCCACCAGATCCAGGGTGTTGTAACTGTGAGACACCCCTGCAGTCACAAGGAGCCCCAGACCTAACCACTGAGCAGGTTGCAGTCTTTTTCTCAGACACAGAGAGTACAGGAGCGCAGTTGAGGCTATTTTAAGATTGGAGAGTATCTGGAATGAGCTCGGATCCATGTAGACCTGCATTAAAACAACTAAGTTGTTGTTTAGAGCATAAAGTGCAGCAGGGACGGCATAGGGAGCCACAGTGAGAAAATCCGGTGGTCCAAGCAGGGCGGATGTACCTCCAGCCAGCAAAAGACTCAGCAGAGAGATAAAGAGCTTCGCCAACTCGATCATGACGACGCACGAGGAGGCACTGAAGGGGACGCGGCCGTCTACCTTGGTGAGGGTGATGAGTGGTGCGTGAGAGCCATAAATAAGGACCATGAGCCCCAAGAGGATGACCCACTTTACCCTGTTCAACCATGGCGCTTTAGTACGTGCTTGGGAACTGACCCCCACGTTCTCAATCACAATCATCCTTAATAATACACCTTGAAATGTTAACAAACACAGCGGCACATCAGTTCAAAAACATTACATTTCTGTGTTATTTTAACCTTGAAAACGTTGTTAGACCAAATTTTAACTACGAAAGAAATCTAGATACGATGGCACAGAACGCTTTGCAGGAACAAATCAAAATCTGACTTCAAATAGCTGCTCTTGTAAACAAGATGTCTTAAAGTCTAGAGAAGTGTTGTAGGCACGATGCTTTGAACAATGTGTTGATGATGGAAATTTCAAAAAAAGGTAACAGCAACATTAAATTGAAACCAATAAAAAAAAGTATATTTGAGTCCCAAGTGAAATTCCAGTCAAAGATCGTAACAACAATCCAACCAAAAAAAATCTAAATCTTGAATGGAGTCTTGTAAAGTCAGCAGGTGTGACAACATGCCTTCATGCCAGTTTAGGCCATTCAAAAAAATAAATAAAACAGATGTCAATCCCACTTATTTGGGCCCTTTTTTCAGGCTGTTCATGTACTCTCTGATGGTCATTTCAATGTTGGGCAGCTGATGGTTCTGAGCTGCATAAATGCCGGTGAGCGTTCCCAGCAGTACTCCTAGGATGGCAGAGGAGCGCAGCTTGGCCACCACATAGCCAGCGACGAAGCCCTTCAGAAGAGGGGATCCAATCACAGAGCCTCCCTTCAAAAGATCAGGAAATAAACACTCAGTTACCATAGCGACGAACTGTCTGACAGCTGCAGAGTTGGTTGAAAAGAACAAGCTTCGAATGAATGAGGACATACATGAACTTACCTGGGGTAATCCTGCGGAGACCTCCTGCTCTACGCGCTTCTGGATTTCCTCCAACTGACTCTTGAGCTGCGTTAGATCTTTTAACTGTTTCAGAGGATCCTACAGATACACCACTTCGTTTAATAAACATCAAGAACACGGTGGTTCCAACGTGAGAGGCATCTCATGGACTCCAATATTTGAAAACACCATCTAGTCCAGCAATTTTAATATAAATATATAATTACGACAGTTTCAACTGATTTACAATAGCTGCAGAAACTGTGAAAACAGGCCGGACACAAATAAACCCTGAAGATTCTTATTCTGGAACTAATCTAGGTTAACTACAGTTTTTTTCTTCTTCTTACCACTTCTAGCTGTTTTTACTAGCGGATAAAACACACCCGACACGTCAAATAAATCGCATGACTGCAAAACAGAACTTTAAACAGAGTAGCCGGCACTCACCTTGTCATTCGCCATGTTTTCCTGAGTTCTCTGTTCGGTGCTCGATTCACAAGGCTGATCGGCTGTTCAGCGCGATTAGTTCGGTCTGATTGGAAAATATCAATAATAAAACATTAAAAGACAAAACCATCATTCATACTATTTAATAGATTAAATTAAAAGGCTGATGATCCCAAAACCACAATAAAAACTGGGCAATTTTTTTTTTTTTTTGTTTATTCATTTTTCGAAGGCAACAATTAACAGAGACACAAACAATAAAACGGGGTTTTACGAGATGTATCCACTTTTTGGCTCAGATTTTTTGGGAGGACCAGAAAAGAGAGAGAGCACCCCTCCTTTTTGTCTAATCAGATTTTTTTTTTTTTTTTTTTTTTTGGCTCTAATGAAGATTCTAAAATTACTACAAAACGAGATGAACTGTCAACAAACACATATTGGACATGAAAAAACATTAAAAATGCTGGTTTTCAGGTATATAGCAGGAAGCCTTCACTTCCTGTTTATGTGTCATTACATTGTCTTTATATATAAGTATGAAAGAAGAACTTGATGAAAATTGCAGTTGGGGGTAATTTCTACAGTATACTGATATGCCAGTGTACTTTATTAGAACTTGCAGCAGCAATTAGATAGAAAGAGTTGGTGATTGAGACAGACATGTTAAATTTTTCTAGTAAAGAAAAAAAAAACTTTGGAAGGATATCCCAGACAATTTATTGGTGCAGTTGTAACAGACACAAGACTTATGCATTTTAAATATAACTTAAAACAAACAAACAAACAAAAACACATTTCAGAAATATTTTTTTAATGTTCTTGATTTACTTCATACTTAAACATGGTGCCTACATGAACATGTTAGATGTCTGTCTTGTTATTTTTCTTTAATGGCTTAAATGCACATTTAATAATAATTTGTCACTAATTGTCATGAGAAAATATTTAAAGGTTAATACTTGACGAAACGCTGATTGCTCTGGTTATTAAAAATCTAAATTTTATGTTCAAGTTTCAATTTCTACAAAAAGAAAAAGAAGATTAAGAATGAAACAAAAGACAAACTACGCCCCCGTGTGGCCAAAGGTGGACGAATACACGTACAGGACTCACGGGACGCCATAGAGGCTTCACGTGTGAAAAACGTCCTCTGTGATTGGTCAGTTCTTATTTATCACGGCATGTGATTGGTTGAAGAACATGACAACAACTCGCCATTTTTGTTTCGCAGTGGATGAAAAGAAAAGGGTTCCGTTTTTAGCCAAATCTATTTTAACGACGGTTTTTAAATGTATTCAAAAGAAACAAAGACGATATAAGTTGTCACTTACATTAGACTGAATCTTTGACCTCTTCGTCGTTTTTTAGTGGTTGTTCCGAGTCGTTTCCACAGCCTCGGGCCATGGTAGGTAAGTCGCCAATAAGAAGCAATTTCATTGGATAACTGTCGGTTTGTTAGCAGTATTAAAACACGCCATTAAAGGTTTTGTTACAACACTGAGGTAGCCGTAAAACGTTTAGAAGCTGCTCTTTTGGTTCAATTTCCCCCTAAAAAATCAGACAAACCAAGATGGCAGCTGCATTTTCCGTAGCATTATTTCCATCTTTTTTCTCTTCAAGGTTAAATTTTATTTTCAATATAGCTTTTTATCGATTTGTTTTCATTAAGATAGCTGCTCTACTTTTTAAGAATTTAGCATTTCTAATAAAATATATTTAATGCAATATTTATTCTACATACATTATTAATTAATCTTTGCACATCAAGAAAAAAGCATCTTATTTTTAAAAATAGTCATTATTCTAGTTTTTTTTCTTGGTAGGACTTCATTGTTAGACAAGTTTTAGCTTTCCTGTTTATTTAATTTCTGCACATACAACTTCTGATTTTTTACTGATTAAGGAAGCCATGGACAAAATGGAAGTGTCAGAAGTTGTGGAAGTGACTGAGGAGGTGGAGGCTTCCTTCACCCCATCAAAGGTGACCACTCCAAAGAAAAGAAGTAACACACTTCAAGAAGTCAATGGTGCAAAACCGAAGAAACCAAGGTATCTTATGATCCATTACTGTTTATTGGATGCAGTTTGAAGCTAAAATACAGCAATTATGAAAGAAAAAAAAATTATTATGTAGTAACAGTCAATGTGAAATGTGTCATCTGCTCCAGGTCTGCCTACCTCCTCTACTACTTTGACATTCACCAAATTATGCAGCTTGAATCCCCAAATATGCCACAATCGGAGGTCAACAAGCGGATCAGCGAAGGCTGGAAAAGGCTCAGTGTGTCAGAGAGAAGTTATTATCTTGAAAAAGCCAAGATGGAGAAGGACGGCAAAGAAACGGTACACTGCCCCTTTACACGAATATATCAGAATCATTCATCTTTATAGAACAAAGACATTTCTTTTGAAGTACTGCTCATAAGAAAAACTGGGTTATGCAACTTGAAATATTAAAAAACAAATGAAAAACATTTATCTTTTACATTCACTTTCGATCTAAAACCAATAATGATGACTTTTATGTCTTAATTGGAAAAAAAATGAACATAAATTAGTTTCTGTTCAATTTTTAACCTTATTCAGTTGAAGTTCCACTTCAATCATTTGATCTATTTTAAAACGTTCCCAGTTTTCTTTTAATTAGGATTATGCCATTTTTAGGCTAAATCAAAAACTCTGTTGTTTTTTAGAACATAGTTTCTGCAGAGTGGCAGTAGTTTATTTGAAATTCAGCTCTGAGTTGTGGGCGGGGCTCTTGGTGCAGAGTCAGCCTGCTTTCATTTCTCATCATTCCTTTGTTTACACGCTCTCCTGCTCACAGCCCCATCCTAACATTAGCGGTGCAACAAAAATGGCCTAATATTAGAACTAGCAAGCTGTACAGTTTTGAACCAGATACCAGCTCAGACGAGGAAAATGAAGACACACATGGATCTTTTTGTCTACAAGTGGATGCATTAGAATAGAGCAGAGCAGGGATCTTGTAGGCCTGTCAATTGTAGTTTCTACGTAACAACTACAAGCTTTTTCCAACAGTATTTTTACATCTTCTCCTGATTCAAAGCAAACTGAATGAAAAAATACTCAAAAATGCAATTTTAATCTTAATGTTTTTTCTATGTCCTCCATCATGAGAAAAATGCTATAAGAAGAACATGTTAAAACCATAAAAAACCCAATTTTCATTGTAGTGGGTCTTAATAAAAACATCAGCTTTCCATATAGTCTTTAAGCACACTCATGTTCAAAGCTTAAACTGCAGTTTCAGGTATTTATGTGACTATGAAATGTCCAAAAATACCAACTTACTGCTTTTTTTGGCAAGCATACTTAAAAAGCACTTTACAGTTCTTTTGAATTTGTATTTAAAATAAGAAAAAATCTTAATTAATAGCCTCCCCTATTGTTGATTATTGAGAATAAAGTCACTAAATCCCACCTGCTCTTTAGAAACATTAAGAATGAGACAGCACACATCTTGCATCAGACGATTAAACTGAAACTCTGCATTTTGTGTAAACCAATCAACAAGATGACAAATCTTACTTGATTTTTACATATTTGACCTGAGCGGCTGTGAGTCTCATAAAATCCATAGAAAATCTATATTCCAATACATTGCAATAAAACTGCAGTGCATACTCAATCAAAAGCCTTTAGAAGAGCTGCAAATGTAAAGAAGGATTCAGCACATTCAAATATTAGAAAAGGACCCATTTATTTGTTTGGCTTTCATTAGGTTTGTGAGTGTGAATCAATTTAAAGTTGGATTTTCAGATCTTCAAAATAACCATGTACTTTACCAATTTAAATTAACCTGAGTAGCCAAAGTTATATTTCTATTAAAGCAGACCAAAGCAAAATGCAAAAATAATAATGTGAAATAAATAAAGGAGTGGATGTTAACACTGGTCAAAGCTCTTGTCTAAGAGAGAAAAGTAGAGCTATATTTTAAAATTGCTTTAGTTAAAACAAGGTGTGTGATGGGAATATTTAGGCAGGGTTAAAAATTAAGAAAACTTCACATTTTGTGTTTAAAAAAGTAGAATATCACACAGGCCATTAAAAGTTTTGTTTTTAGTATGAATGTCATTGTGGTGAAGAGAGAGCTGAGACAAAGCTCTCAATTTACCGGTAGATCTTTGTTCCAATACTCACCTACGGTCATGAGCTCTGGGTCATGACCCAAAGAACGAGGTCCTGATACAAGCGGCCAAAATGAGCTTCCTCCATAGGGTGGTAGGGCGCCCTCTTAGAGATCGGGTGAGAAGCCCGGTTACCCGGGAGGAGCTCGGACACATTGAGAGGAGCCAGTTGAGGTGGCTCGGGCATCTGGTTTGGATACCTCCTGGATGCCTCCCTAGGGAGGTGTTCCGGGCATTTTCCACTGGGTGGAGGCCCCAGGAAAGACCCAGGACACACTGGAGATACTGTGTCTCTCGGCTGGCCTGGGAACGCCTCGGGGTCGCCCCAGAGGAGCTGGAGGAAATGGCCAGGGAGAGGGAAGTGGGTATCTTTACGTAGACTGCTGCCCCTGGGACCCAATCCCGGATGAGCGGAAGAAGATGGATGGATGTCCATTTCTATTCTCTCAATGCTTGGTTGAATGCATGAATTATTGCATCAATGTGCCGTAGCATAAAGGTGATCAGCCCATGAAACTTTTTTTTTCTTTAATGTCAGCACTTCATGTTGGAGTCATCAGTTGTTGACACTGTAATGATTGCATGAAGAGCCACAGACAGTTTGAATGTTTTTTTGTTTTTGTGCCCTGCAGTTCTCTCAGAGTTCCTGCAAACATCTGCCAGGCTTTCGCAAAATCCTGCCCAGAACCACTTGCTTTCTGGTACCCAGCTGCAACTCCCTAACTCATCAGCCAAGAGGCGGTCTTTCAGTTAAATCTGAGAACGATTCTGAAGCCTGCTTGGCCTCGACCTCTGTCACCTCAGAAAACCAGTTTCTGTCTCCAGAGTTGGCTGGAGAAGTGGAACTTACTGAGCATCACATCGTTACTGAAGATGCGACAGAGGAAACAGCTGCAGTACATTCTTTCACCATCTTTCTTAAAGTTTCTTCTTTAATCCAAACCACTTCTTTGACAGACATCTATGTCCCAAAGGGCTTCGCTGACTTCTCGGTGGGTGGAGTGTCACTCAAAGGAAGTGAACCCCGGCTTATTGACAGCTGCTACAACCAGGGAGAAACTACACAAGTGGTAACAATCCTACCCACACAGGTAAAGCTTTTCTGCCAGTTGGGATCAAACGTTTTTAGATTGTATTTCTGAGCTGACAGTTAACTCATTTCTTTTCTTTTTTTTTTGTAGAAGCTCCTGGAGCCGACGTGTTTAGCAGATGCTGGTTCATTGCATCCAGTGATGATGATCTCAGTAGGAGTCAAAACAGAGCAGACGGTCAAGCCAACAGAGTCAATGGTAAACACTGCAGTAATTTTTGAGAAAAAGAAAAATATGACCATTAGATAATTCTTTTTCTTGATAGGAGCTGAATCTATATATGCTTTCTCCGTTCTGCAGTCTGTGAAGACATACACGAGGAGAGGTCGCGGGAGGTGTTCAAATCCTGGCTGCTCGTTCGTGTATGTCACCCGTCACAAGCCATCCACATGTCCTGAATGTGGGAGCCATTTAGGTGGAAAGTGGACGCCTGCTGTAAGTTTCCGGTTATCTTTTTAAATGCATTTGTGTGTGTCACAGTTATTTCTGGCAATGAGACAAAGAAGTTGCTACAATGCAGGTGGGACAGGCAGGTAACCATCAGCCAGAGAAGAGCTGCAAAGGAGTGGATCAAGACGGGAGCGTTTATATTATTAAAACCACAGGCAGTGGGAGTAGTAAGGAAAGCAAAGGTCAGAGGGACTCCAAACAACAACCATCAACTGAATCGCCAATAGGGGGCAGCAGCACTGAGCCACAGACACAATTACAGTAAGTTTTTCTGCTTTTTCATTGGTGTAGAGACTTAAACCGTCATGGAGCTGAATTTTAATTTGGTTTAAGATTAAGCTGACTGTGCATTTGGGGTTTTGTTAGATCATTAGTCCTTTAGAAAAAAACGTAACTACTTTTCATTTCTGTTGTAATAATAATAATACGCTGCTTCTTGGTGTTCTACAGAAAAATAAAAGCCAGGCCCAAAGTCACGATTCCTCACAGACAGAGCAGGAGCTCCTCTATTGTGCAGAAGCGACCAGTCAGAACCATCCTCCCTGCTCCCTATAACACAGGTGAAATTATACCAAAAGATTCAGGAAAGTTTTGGCTTCAGAGCTAAACCTTTACAATTATGAGCTGTACATTGGTTTGGGTTTTAGGTGGGACTCTGATTCAGATATTTACTGTCCCAGCTGACAAAGGAAAATATCTCCACAAATCGTCTTTTGGTATTGCTAACTTTTGACTTCATTTTTCTTTTTTGTATCTTTACAGCAATAAAGCTTGTTTGGTGTGTAACTAATAGGCCACACGCAGAATGCTAAAAAAACATTACATGTTTCTGAGATTTTGGTCCTCTGGTGTGATGTGGTTATTTTTCAGCTCAAGATAACCTCCTAGGCCTCAAACCCAGCACTTTGAAGCAGCTTGGCCAGCCAATTCCACCAACCTCAGCTAACCAGGTTAACCCTCGCACACTTACAAACTACACAAATGAGTTGACAATTCATCCCAGTTTTTTCTTACTTTGAACATATGTCCTACAGGACTCTCCAGGCTCAGGAGGCAAAAGTCGGCTTGTGTCTTCGCTGAAGGACGGAGGATTGAACATCTTATCAGTCGTGCCTTTGGAACGACGCACGACTTCAAACTTTGTTAGTACACCTTCATGACACTTATTCAGGTTTCTCTTTATCATCACATCATGTTCACTCTAATGCATCTCCTTCTTTCTGTTCACTCAGGACCTGGGTCTGTCCACAGCACGAGGCAGGGGTCGCTGTAAGAATTCAGCTTGTGATTACATGTATAAGAACAGACACAAACCTGCAAAGTGTCCAAAATGTGGTTGTGAGCTGAGACAGAAGAAAAGCAAAATGACAAAGGTGAGGGAAACTAGAGCTGGACGATATGGCCACAAAATAAAATCTCCAATGTTTTCACACCAAATTGGATTGTTGATTTTAATAATTTAGTGTGATTTCATGTGTATTTATATATTATATATTTCACTTATTAATTCTTCCTTTTTTGTCTCCTCTCAGTCTGATTCTTTGCTGGACCCGTATCAGCCCCTGACCCCTGGCCAGATAGATATCCAGCGACAAAATACCGTGCAGCTTCTGCGCAGCTCCCTGCAAATTCCAGAGAGTGACTCAGACTTACAGGAAACACTGTCCCTCATTGAGGAACTTAATGATCTTAAAGTTATCTTGCTAGAAAAGGGTAACGGAGAAGATGGTACAGACACTAAAACCCTGCTGGAATCTGGTTGGCCTCAAATGTATGAGTCAGCGGCAACTCACTGTGGCCTGTGCAACTACCCTCTTTTTAAAGGAGGAAAAGGGTAAGGAGAGGTTCTCTTGTTCTTACATTCTGTTTAGCTCATTCTTTGTGTCATTCTGTTCATTTTTCCTTATAAGTCCCACTCCGATCATCTTTTGATCTATTGTAAAGAAATTTTAATCTTTTCTGATACACATCGATTTGAATAAATGAATCTATATGTGTCCTCCATCATCAGAAAAATGCCACAAGAACTTGTTAAAAAAAACCAAAATGATATAGTGGATCTTTAATATGTGCTGTTTGTGTGCGTTTCAGAACTATCGCAGAGTTGGAGGACTGCTGGCTGCTCACAGATAAACTGCTGCAGTCTGCCACGCTGCACATCAAAGTGTGTCTCAACCCTCAGTGTTTGGCCCTGCACAGCTTCACTGACCTGCATCCTGGTAGACGCTCTCGAGTCTGTTGACATTCAGCAATCACGTTAGCCAGACATGACATCACTACTCATGTCAGCATTCAATAGCTTGAGCTTTTTCTATTATAAACTTGTGTGTCATCTTTAGCTCCAGCTCTATTAAACTTTGGTTGTAGTCATCAACCCTTGTTATTCAAAAGCAACAGCACGTGAAGTTCAGACTTAAACATAAGCTAATAACATTGTATTTACCTACAAAAAATGAACATTTTGTTAAATTATTTGCAGGTTCCAAGCAAAGATTCAATGTGTGTGTGTGTTTTTTTACTATTTTAAATCTGAGTTTGTTTTTGCTTTCTAACAGGTTTATTTAACGTTGGAAACAGACTACTTGTGAGTATCAATCTGTTCCTGAAGATTAGGAATAGTCTTAAGCAGGGCCAGTCCCCCGCTCAGGCAGCTGCAACAGCATTCGACCACAATCCAAATCATCCAAGTAAGAACAGGCTCACACTCTGTCACAAATCTTTTCATTAAGTCCGTTTTGGTCTCAAGCTCTTTTACTGGCTTTGTTTTATTTTTATTTTGTATTTATTTTCTTTTGTCTCAGTTCACAATTTGTGTCTAGAAGATTCTTCTCAAATTCAAGAGCTTCTCCTGAATGGATACTGGGCCTTCGAGAGTCTCACAATACGAGATTACAACGACATGATCTGCGGCGTTTGTGGAGTTGCTCCGAAGATTGAGATTGCTCAGAGGGATACCAACAATGTCCTGGAACTCAAGAGTGTGGAGGTGATAGATCTTTGGTTGAACTAAATAATCCCACATAGGGTAAATCATCAATGTACTGTAAAAAAAAGGGAATTGAATTGCAGTGTGATTTTTATCTGAAATATGGGCCGAAGAATGTGCGTTTGTTACCTGTGCTGTTATGATGTCTATTCAGTTTATGTGGCCCAAGTTTGTAGCTCCAGATGAGGTTCTTGTGGATGATTTCTGGTTGACCATGGAGAGTGAAGCCATAGAGCAGGCAGCTTTCCCCACAGACATCCCCATCACACGCGTAGATGCTTCCATCATCGCTCCCTTCATACCGCCTCTGATGAGGAACGCAACAGTCATCAACACAGAGAAGGACAAGCTTCTGTCCCAAACGCAGCAGCCTTCAGGTATGAGCTAACTCAATCAGTGACTGCTGTAACCCATTTGGAACCAGTGAGTTTTTGAGAAAATATGGGAATTAAGACTTAAAGTAAGGTAATAAACCTTGAGTGACTCCAGTGACTGAGTCACGTGCTGCATTTGAGGAAATATTTTCAGATGTCATGAAGATTCATATGCTCTCGTGTTGACTCTTACTTACTAAACCTATTTGCCATTCTCATTGGGTTTCAGGAGATCCATCAGTGTTGGTTCGTCTCATTCATGATGGTGTACTCAGACTCGACAAGGTCGAGGATCATAATGAAGACGAGCTGAAAGTGATTCTGGACCGCTGCGGGATTAACGTCTCACCGGGTTGCAGCAAGGTATGTGGGTGAAAAAACCCTTCTCTTTTGTGAGTTATGCTTCATTTTTCTTTAATTACGCACTCAAACTATATTTGTCACATCAGATAATATTTAAATACTAGAAACATCTTCACACCAACATTAAAGTCTGCTTTCACATGTCGTCATGATTGCACGTAGAAAGACGATTCAGGTGATTTCCAGCCCCCACTGACACTCCCTTCTGATTGATTGACTACTAATCTAGCATCACAGCTAACGATTTAGAGAAGGGACCTTCATCTCTTTTCGCAGAAACATATACCTCATATTTTTAAATGGATTGTTCTGTACTTAAAGTGAAATAACTTCCCTTTTTCATAACTCTGTAAAATCCTTCCTGTTAATCATTTGTACAAGGTAAATAGTAATATAAGGAACACACCCCCCTCAAACTAAAAAGAGGTTCTTACAGTTTTTAGCACAGACACAGATGGGACATACACTGAACATTTTTTGCAGACTTTCAACCATTTGAAACATTCCCTGATGTTAGCAGCATCTTTTTGGCAAATTGTTTGGGAAAAAAACTTTCCACAGCCTTGTGTTATCTCAAATAAAATAAACTGCATCCACTGTTGCATGTAATAAATGTTATTTTTGGAATAAGAATACGTTTTTATAGCCAAAAACCCCTTTTTGATTCATTCATTCATTTTCCAATCCGCTTTATCCCTTTCGGGGTCACGGGGTTGCCGGAGCCTAACCCGGCTACTCATGGGCAAAGGCAGGGTACACCCCTGGATTGATCGCCAGCCTGTCACAGGAGCCACAATCACACACCCATGCACACTCACATCCACACCTAGGGACAATTTAGAGTAACCAATTAACCTGTAATGTTTATGGACCACTGCTCCACCGTGCCCCTTTTTGATTCATGTGCAAAATCAATATGATGTGATTTCAGTGTTGTGGGGAAAGAAAAGCTGTCATAAAACGAAAGTTAAAAACAATTTGGAATTTTCCCCTCTACACCAAGATTTTTCAAAAAAAACCCATGAAATTTGGCCTACTTTCTTTTTTTTTTTTTTTACACATACTTGTTTTTCTTGACATTTTTTTTAAACAGCTCCTGTTTTCTGTCTCTATTCAGAAGGAGCTGCTGGCTTCTCTTATAAACTTCTACTCACATGTTTATTGTGGCCTCCCCACGGCTCCTCAACCGTCCTCTCATTTCACTGCCGGCAGGCTGTCCAAGGTCTGCCCTCACAAGGTAAAAGAAGCCCCACGTCTCTTTTCAGGTGGATATTAAACATGCCTTTGATTCTTCAGTAATCTTAATTTGCTAGAAAGTTTAGACCTGATATGATTTTTCAGTAAATAACTAATCAAAGTCAATAAAAACTATGGTAAGACCTTATCTTACTGCTAGAAAGTATATTCTTTTTTTCCAGTTTATCAAAACAGTGTGCCTCCAATGAAGTTCATAAAAAACATGATTACAATAATTTTAGCTTATGATTTAAGAAAAAATTAGTCACTAATGAGATTATTTTCAAATTCACAAGCATTACACGTTCTCCCCTTTCGCTGTCCTCAGGTGATATCTTCTTCTAAGTATTTAGTAAGAGGAGAAACGGCCCGAGACCACATTGACCTGCTGCTGTCATCTCGGTTCTGGCCTCCAGTCTATGTCAGTGACTGTGCTCAAAAGGTGGCTCTTTGCACTGACTTACAGTACCCAAATATAGCAACCCAGATGTGGGGCAGGAACCAGGGGTGCTTCTCTGACCCTTTTGAGAAACCAGAGGTGAGAATTTAGTTTCATGTTCAAAATATTTTCCTACTCCTTATACTTCTTTACAAATACTTTAAATGTCCCTTTATATATTTTAAATAAACCAAAACTTAACAACATAGTAAAATTTAGTGTTGGACGAAGAAGTCAATGTAAGGAACTTCAGCTCTTTCCCAAATCACATAAATCTTTTTTTAAAATCTATTTTGGCAGTAAAATTAAACATCTTCGCTCTTTATTTTCCTTTAGTGTGGGCAAGTGTAGTTTATTTTGAAATATTTTTGCTTTTTCGCTCCAGGTTGTGTCATGCGCAGAGCTGCAGGAGCAGACATACCATACTGATCTCTCAGTGGCATTTGAGAGCCAGCAGTCGCACCCCATCACTAAATCTTCCTCATGTTGGATGGTTCATCCTCCTCTTGCAGCAAACCAGGAGCCTCCTCCTGCAGAGCACCACTCCATGGCCCTCTGCAAACAGCTGGAGCCGCATATAGATCCGGTGTCAGAGGTTGCGATGGCAAAAGTAGAGGAAAATGTGACGGCTGACAGGGACTCAAAAGAAAAGTCCAAACAAATCCTTTTCAACAACCCGGCTTATTACTATCTTTTTAACAGGCTGGTGGACTACCTCAGTAGTAAAGATATTGTTAGCCAGCAGATTACCCATGTACTGAAGGCCTGCCAGCCTGGAGAGGTCGTGATCAGAGACTCTTTGTACCGACTGGGAGTGGCACAGATCAACACGAAGGGAGAGGAAGTAAAGGGGATGGAAGGACAGGCAGAGGAGGACGGCTCAGAGAGGGTCATTCTGGATGAGTAGCTGAATCTTTCTATGGCGCTGTAAAAATTGCATGACTAGCATCGCAATAAACAGAGGCTGATTTAAATTTTTAAAAAGAGCTAATGCAAGGAGTTAAAAACAGACGCATGAAACTTTCACAATGGTTAGAAGGTGGAACATGCTTGTTGTGAAAAGTTCAGAAAAGATCACAGAGAGGTCAGGAACTCTTATTGTAAAGATTGAGATGGAAAAATCTTGCTTTTTAGGATATTATGCCAAGACTTATAACAAGGATTTAGACCAGGGGTCTGCAACCTGAGTCTCTGGAGCCACATGTGACTCTTTTACCCTATTGTAGGTTTCTGGTCAAAGAAAAATAAAATGTTTGTAATTTTAAACTGTAACTTTTTTCCAGATTAAGCAAAACTAAACAGATAAGTCATTTAAGTCATTTGCAAACGGTTGAAGCAAAGTATGTCACTTCGCCCCGGCTCTTGACTACCTTACCCATAATGCTCCTATAATCCATGAAACAACGTAGCTTCGTAGTTACTAAAGTTGTACTAAAGCAGTTGATAGATTTTTGAGCAGCGTCTACCACAAAAAATCACCGGAGGTCAGTGAGCACAACCAGAGTTGAGGCTCACGATATCATATTTTTATTTTTGAGGAAAAAAAAATCAAGGACTTCATGTGTTCCATATGGTCCTAAATTCCAGTGGTCACTTAATTAGCTCTGATTTATTTTTAGTTGGTGACATTTATGAATTTCTGACTGAGATTCACCACAAACATTTAAAAACAGTTCAAAGTTTTTAACACTACTACTACTACATTTCTTTCATTGAGGTGATCCTATATAGTACACGGTGTATTTTATTTTGAAAGGGAATCATGGAAGCTACTGTCAAAAGTTAAGAACTATAATATTTTTTGAACTGTTTTCTCTTTATGTTTTTATTTCATTTACGCAAAGAAAAGAAACAATACTTCATTTCTTTATCATAATAGTAACAATAACAAAAATGCAAATCAGTTTTGTATTCGTCTGAAGGGTGAAGTGAGACTGTGGTTTCTTTTGAGTTGTAGACGGTGAGAAACTTACCCAAATGGCTTTTTAAGAGTCGAAGGTTGTAGACCCCTGATTTGGGTATTCCAAGTGAATTATTAAATTCTATATATATAAAAAAAATTAAAATTAATGCTAAAAGTTATAATCATTGTGTAGTTATTTTCTGTGCCTGAGAAAATTAACAACCATTAAAAAGTGCTTTTTAAAAGTTTTTTATTGAGCAGGATTTTTTATTTTTTTTGCTGTATGCTTTTCAGTGATAATCTAAATGTATTATTTGTTGATCTTACTGGACTACCATTATGTGGGAATTAATGCTTTTATTTGCGTCTATAATGTTTCTCCGAGATAAACTAGCAGTTGTCATTCATGTCGACTTGGTGACTGGCCTTTAAAAAAAATAAAATCGCTGCAACATGAAGTTTAACCGCACTCAATGGAAGCCAAGAAGTTTTATTACATTTTTAGATGTGCAAGAAACCAATTTATTGATAAAATATTAAATAACAAATCTAACTTTTTTTTGTTAATAGTTTTTTTTTCCATGTACAAGTTGAGTTTCATAAGACTTCCTGGAATGTGATTCTCAATGGTCTGGAGAATTCAATCTTATTAAGATCACATTAGAAACTTCTGATGAGCTGATTGGAGGCACACCGTCGAACACAAGGGCAGCTTTTCATTAGACCCCAGAAGAAACAAGAAAAATGACAAATAATTGTAGAGTTTCATAAATCTGGTTTGGTGTGGGCAGCATGTTTATCTGTTTAAACAAATGTGCAAATATAGAAGCACAGCCTTTAGGATAATCCAGAATTAAATGCCTGCTGTTCCAGTGGACCTAAATATGCTTTGTGTGAATGTAAACAGATAAAGGATATTTAAAAATGGTGGACTTGCGTAGAGTTGGTTTTTGTGCTAAATTCTCAAAATGTACTCAGTGAATTTTAAATCTCACAGGTCATATCACCTCAAATCTTTTGTCCCTCTCACTCAGTCTTGTTCAAAACTATCAAAACAAATCTTCCCCGGTAATGGGCATTAAAAGCGTCTTGAACTTGTGTTGAACTGTTCTTGATTTAGTTTCAATGTGTCTGAAGGCATGAGAAATGTGAGAATTCTGAAGACCAAAACAACAATTTGGCTTTCTGGGGGTGTGGCTGTTGTGCAACTTTTACTCAACACTCGTGCAGACTCCGGGCTAATTTTGGACCGGATTTGTTGGGAGTCGATGCAACATTCCTTCAACACCAACTCAATTTGATTTATTTGCTATTTTTTTTCGCATCACTCAAAAACTGTCACAGGCCAGTGAGGAGATACAGGCCTTTGTGCACAGATGTGAGCGGAAAACTCTGCAATGACTGTAAAACATCAGTTACTGGAACTTAAACAGACAAAAAAATACTTCTTTATGGGGTTCTTCTTTAAAAATCTTAAGGACAGGAAATTAGTGACACTGAATCACAAAAAACCGAAGGCTCGATCTTCATGCAACAACATTAGAATCTTGTGAAGTTAAAAGTTTAGACTTCAATGTAATAAAAAACAAATAAATAAAAACTCTGGCCTGTCTAAAACACTAAAGCAAAATGAGTTAAATTCACAAACCTTCCTCTTTTAATTTAGACAGCATCATTATAAATGAAAGTAGTTGACTTTTTTCACATCATGCTCTGTATTTTTTTCCTCCTTCCATACCTTAAGTATATATTTGACCTATTATCTTAGAACCAAAAAGTCAACCCAAAAAAGACCCACTCCGATGAAAAGCATGTTTTAACACAGTCTTGTGACATTTTTCTCATGATCGAGAAAATATATGAAGAAAATTAATCTTAAAATTGCAATTATTTCTTTATTCAAATTGTTGTGAATCAGCAGCAGACAAAATAAATGCAGTTTGAAAAGGCACTTCCTTGTGATGTAGAAAATCCCCTGCGTGTGCCATGAGCGTCCTGCTCCACTTCCCAATGGAAAGGGGAGGCGGACTTGCTCCATGCCAGTTGTTCCGCCCACAACTCAGAGGTGACTTTCCAATGAACTACTGCCGCTCTCTAAAAAACTAAAAGTTTTTTTAAATTTCCCCTGAAAAAAGGCATAATCATGATTAAAACAACACTGGGAAGGCTTTGAAAATACACTGAGAACTTAATTAAGATAATTTAATTTGATCAAGCCCCTGCGACAGACTGGCGACCAGTCCAGGGGTGTACCCTGCCTTCGCCCATGAGTCGCCGGGTTAGGCTCCGGCAACCCCGTGACCCCGAAAGGGATAAAGCGGATTGGAAAATGAATGAATGAATGAATGAATGAATAATTTGATCAAATGATAAATAGTGACAGCAACAGAATGTGTGTACCCATACATTTTAGAGTTTAGTAAATCCAGTTTGTTTAAACAGTTGTTTTAAAAACTATTCACTGGAAATGTATCAAAATAACTTTTGCTAAAAGTTCTGCCATATTTGTTCAAGACTTCTGAAAATGCTGTAGATATCAGCAAAACAAATGATGGGAATAAAAGGACATCAAAGCTCAAATAAGGAAGCTACAGTGTTCTAGTTGACGTGTATTGTTCAAGCTGACAGTCAACCTTGTTTTGAAATTAAATTTAAATCCCTTTACAAATTACAAAGTTTAACAACCTGTTTCTGATTATCCTAATTCCATTCTGTCCTGCTTTCTTGCAGTGGAGTTTAAGGATGACGGAAAAATCCAAGTTTAAGCATCAGGATGTTGTCAATTATGTTAATTTATTTGCTGTATTTTATCTCTAAAGCTGCATTATGTTCAGGAAATTCAGGAAAATCAGTTGATTTTAGGTCAAAGTGAATCTCTTTAAGGACAATTTTTTAAATCTTTTATCTTTTTTTTTGTTTGACAGCACATCTTTAAAAAACTTTCTGACTATTTTTAAGCTTCTAGAAAATTCTCCATCCTTGCATGAGGTGAACAATAAACATCACCAAACAAGAATGCTGGTGTGAGCCTTACTAATGAGATCAAGAACACTTCATGTGACCCGTTTTGGACACAACAAATTAAGCAAAAGAAATCAATCCTGACCTGCTTTTTTAGCAGGCCCTCAAAGACAAAGATTTTTTTTGAAAATTCCTGGAAAGAAAACAACAATTTCGTCTTGAAACTAGACAAACAAGGGAAAAAAAAATCTAAAAAGTGTTTTAATTACACATCCCTAAAAGAGAAGTTGGGCAATGTTGTACTGTGGGAAATCCGAGAGGAAATGCGATTTAGAAAATGACCATTAAAAAACGGGAAGCACGGAAAAAAGAACACCAAGGCATAATAGTTTACTTTCCAAAGATTGTGTTATCTGATTGTTATGGTAGAGCTTTATTCAGTACCTTGACATTGATTTCATTCTTTTTTACATTTTATGTAGACAAGCACACAAAAATGGATGAAACGGCTAACTTGATGTACCACAATTTCCAAAGTTTCAGTGAAAATAAAGAGCACGCCTATTTATGTGGAGGCCTATTTACAGTATTCGACATTACAGTATCGCTTCATTCAGATACAAGCGCCAACAAAATGCCTGACATCATGCAAATGTCTCATCTGAGTCTCACATGTAGCTTATATCATCCAAGATTCATTCAATTGGCAGTGTAGGCTGACTGCTACATACAGACAATGGAAAAGGGTACATCTTAACACCAGATTCCTAAAATGAACTACAAAAATATATGAGGATTACATTTTGCCTCCCAACACAAAAAATAAAAACATTCACATTGTCAAAAATGACATATAGTTCATCTGGTCCAGCACGACTTCACAGACCTCCCTGTTTAGTTTAGTAGCATTCCCGGCTCCGAAACCACACTGCACACCATTAATTGATTAGATTGAAGCAGAACAATCACATGTTGCTTTCCGCTGACAGCCAATGCTGTTGTGTTGCAAGAAAGAAAGCAATGAAAGACGTCCATAGAGAAAAAAAAAAGACAACGCTATTGTCAAAGTCACAGTTTTGGCCTTCTCTACAGTGGCTTAAAGCATGTTTAGATCTGCGAGGAGGTGGGGGTAAATACAAGAAACAAAACTAGCTTAGAACCCAGCTTTTTAAATTATTTTTTGAACGCCTTCCTCTGGGAGACTGCGTGCGAAAAAGGTATGAGAAGGAAGTGAACCTGCTGACAAAACTCACTTAAATCACCACAAAAACAAGACTGTGATTTAAAATGGTCAAATTTGTATTTTTAATAATGAAAATGAAAGGAGGGGACTCACAGCAGCCTGAAAGGTATGACTTTTAGGGTGTCATTTTAAACGCTCTGGGGATGTTTGCTAATTTCCTCCTTATGTGTCTGTTGCTGAAGTTTGGCATGGCAAGCTCTCGTCAATGAGTTACATGCTTTGCCGCTTGTCTGTCTGCAGAGCAGGCACAGCAGGAAAAAAAGAAGAAAAAAAAAGCTGTGACGACGAAAGCCTGCAGCTCTGCAAAACTGCAAGGTAATCTAATCCCACTATACTGATTGATCAGCGATTGATGGACTTCTTATTGTTGCTTAAGATCCTCAACAAAACTGATAGCTGTTGGTCTTCATTAAAAGCTGCTCCTCTTCCTCATTGTCACAAGACTGGTCACAGGGGATGTTATAACACTTGAGCTCGTCGCACTCCTCACCCTCAGTGACCTGCTGCTGCTGCATATTCTGGTAGATTATCTGTTGAGAAGAAGAATTAATCTGGAAGAACTGGGATAGGGGAAAACATACATGTGCGGTTATTTCAGATTTTCTTTTTTTTTAGGAGCAAAACAATTAAATCTGTTAAATTTGTTCAACCAAAAATGTTTTAAAGCCTATTTGGAAGAATCGCACAATTAAAAGTTGCTTTCTTCCAAAGAAAAGTTATAGTCTTTTTTTTTTTTTTTTTTCTTTTCTTGGATACTGGATGAATGAGACTCCTTGATTTGATAAACGAAGCCTGTTTGTTAAAAAAAAAAAAAAAAAAAACTTTAGGGAGCAAAAAGTAAAATCAATTAGTTTAAACAAAAACATTTTATAGTGTTCTGTGTGTATAAAATTAGTTCCCTTGCAAAATAGAATCTCTGTTTTGTTTTTTGGGATTTTTGATAAGCTCAAACAGGGAATAATTAAAAAAAAAAAAAAAAAAAAACTTAAAAAAATAACTTTTTGTA
Source organism: Adrianichthys oophorus (assembly GCA_036245035.1). Taxonomy (NCBI): domain Eukaryota; kingdom Metazoa; phylum Chordata; class Actinopteri; order Beloniformes; family Adrianichthyidae; genus Adrianichthys; species Adrianichthys oophorus. The sequence goes on along the minus strand of BSAI01000162.1, from coordinate 9,827,556 downwards.
GGACCAAAAAGTCAAAGGAATTGGTTCAACAATAAATTTGCTATAGTGTTCTGGGTATTTAAGCATTTTTCTTGCACAATAGAATCTCTTTTATATATCAGGATTTTTGAAAAGCTCAGACCAGGAATAAAATAAATAAATAAATTTAAAGGGCAAAAAGTAAAATTAGTTGGTTCAACCAAAAATATTTTATAATGTTCTGGGTATAAAAGCAGATTTCTTGCAAAACAGAATCTTCTTTGTTTATCGGGACTCTTGATAAGTTCAGACCAGGAATACATAAATAAATAAATTCAAGGGGTGAAACGTAAAATTAGTTGGTTCAACAAAAAATATTTTATAGTGTTCTGGGTATAAAAGCAGTTTTCTTGCAAAACAGAATCTTCTTGTTTATTGGGATTTTTGATAAGCTCAGACCAGGAGCAAATAAATAACAAAAAAATTAAAAAAAACTTTAGGGGCGAAAAGTAAAATTAGTTGGTTCAACCAAAAGTATTTTAAAGTGTTCTGGTATAAAAGCAGGTTTCTTGCAAAATAGAAATACTGTTTTGTTTATCCGGATTTTTCATAAGCTCAGACCAGGAAAGAAAAAAGAAAAAATTGGCTGCATCAGTTTACCTGACCCGGCTCAAGCTGGCCACCAAGCTGTTGCTCAATCATCTGAGTGATTTTGCTAAAAGTGGGACGCTCCGTAGGCTCCAGGTTCCAGCACATCTTCATGATCCCATACCTGGAAAAAAGCAAACCACACTCGGGTAATCTCTCATTTAAAATCAGTGCACAACAAAAAATTAAATAGTGGTTCGCGTTTAAAGCTGTGAAACCTTCTTTCAACTGACCTAAGAGTGTAAAATCAAAAAAAGTGTAGAAAAATGAAATGAAGTAAATAATGAGAGACTTATGGAGGCTGTGACGCAGTTTGATGAGGGAGATCATAAGAAACGCTGCCCCTGCAGTCCCATTTTGTTGCCGTGAAATAGCAGTTACATGGCACCCCAGCCTGGAGATCATGTGGCTAACAGGCAGAACCGAGGCCTGACTCACAGCACGACAACGGATGATTAGACCCTGATTCAGATTCAGTCCCTTCCATTTCCACAGCTGAGTTATTCTGGGTAGTGTGACAGCCACAGCAAATTAGAGCACACACTGAAGATTAAGTGCCTTAAGACTCAAAAAAAACAAAAATGTAAAAAACACATTTGTTTAGTAGATACATGTATGTATTTTTAAACTTTTAATTTGGAATGAGTTCATCCACAACGAGCATTTCAAATCAGCAACAATGAGGGCGCATCCTGAGGTTTTTCATGAGTTACAAACTTGAGATGTCAGATGGCAGCAGATGAAGAAGGAGCCTTTGTTTGTTTGACGTGAACATTTGGGCTGGTTCATTATCTGATGTTGGAATCAAGTCAGAACCAACAATCACCTTAACCTTTTCAGTAAAAGCCAAAAGTTGTCATCAGTTAGTTGAAAGGCAGTATCGTAAAATGTCAAATAATTTAGATGCCTGAAAGTAACTGTCTCTGCAAAAAAAAAAACCCTGTGAGAGTCACCTGATGACCACAGTAAGGTGGAAATTAAGAGGGTTAGGATCATCTGGACCTAAAAAGGCTGAAAGCTCACATTTCAGGTGGAGCAAAGTCCGGTTGAGGCATCTGGTAGCCACGCTTTACCATCTTGTAGAACCTGGAGTCCACAGCCATGCTAGGATAAGGGCTTTTGCCTACAATAAAGACCAATGTACGAACATTTTTCCATGCAGCCGTGAAAAAAAGAGTGCATAGACGGTGTGTGCATGCTTTTGTACCTAAAGAGAAGATCTCCCACAGGAGGATACCGTAAGACCAAACATCACTCTGGACAGTGTAGATGCAGTCAAAGATGCTCTCTGGAGCCATCCACTTCACCGGCAGACGAGCCTTAAAAAAATGTTTTTAATGTAATTGCATCTCATAAAAGGTCCCTTTCATATTCTTCGTGGCTTACATTGCCTTTCACCACATAGTTGGAGTCATTCATGATGTCCCTCGCCAGGCCAAAGTCACAAATCTTTGCCTTTCTGTCGCTGGTCAGGAGGACATTTCTTGCAGCAACATCTCTGTGAATGCACTGGACATGAAAACAAACTGAATAAAACTTGCATTGAAAAATAACATTTTAAGAAGTTCGTGAATTCAGCTGCTCCGTGTAACATTGAGGGTCCTTACATTTTTTTCAGCCAAAAACTGAAGGCCTTGAGCAACTTGATATGAGAATCTCAGCAGGTCATCCATGTCCAGTGGCCAATCGCCACTTTCCTCACATTCGGACTCTGGACAAGACTCTGGTAAGAAAATGTTTCATGGTTAGGAGGCAGAAAAAAGCTCTCAGATGCATCATTTCAGCCTCGATGTTGAGCGGACCTCGTGATGAGTCCGTATTTGGCAGCAGGCACGGCCTCATCTCCAGGTAACTGCTGGAGGCTGAACTGGATATCCCGCTGTCACTGTTAGGCAATTTCAGTTGTGTAATCGAGTCAACATGAACATCACACTGAGAAGTTGTTTCTCAGCATATTTTTGAAAGTGTACCTTCGAATAAACTGCTTCTGACTGTAGACATTCTTGTAGTCGCTGGAGCTCTTCTCCACATCAGGGACACTCAAAACTAAATTTGTAAATGTCTCTTCCTTCAGGCGAAGAAAGTTCAGGAGGTCGCCAAGGCTGCAGTACTCAGTTATCACAAGAACAGGTCCTGAAGAGGAATCACGCTGTGTTACGGGCGGTTAAACGTGGAAATTGCTTAGTAGGACTTGATTTTGTACAGACTGGATGCATTTTCTAAACCATGTCCTTGCTGTCTGACCTCCGTAGGTGCAGGCTCCGAGTAGATTGACTATGTTCTTGTGATGCCCAAGGTGGCTGAGGATCTTGAGCTCAGACATCAGAGCCTCCCTCTCATCTGAGTGGGCACTGGCTGCAGAAACACAACAAAAAAAAACGTAACTGCTGTCGGGGAAGATTTCATTTAGCATTTATAGATTCAGAAACATTCATGTACTTTTTAACATTTTCACAGCTACACGCATTGCGTTGTCATCCTTTCCCAGACCATAAGCTGTGGCCTCAACAACCTTCCCAAATGCTCCGGCGCCCAGGATCTTCCCTGTCATAGAAAAATGCATCTTTCATACTGAAAAGAATCAATTTATGAGGATAAAGAACCAACCAGTGAATGTAATTGTTAACATGTTTTAAACCTAGTTTGAGCTTGTCTCTTGGAAACTCCCACTTTTCATTGTAGGGTATTTGTGTTGGGTCAATGAAGGTGTAGTTGTTGCCGTCTCTGGCCTCAATAATCCTCCAACGAATCTCATACCTGGGTTTCTGAAACACAAACACAAATGTAAGTTGATACAAAAAGCCATCACTTTGTCTTTGAGTTCATATCTAGCATCCATATCACTCAGAACAGAGCTCACCTGCTTGTATTTGTAAAGTAATACAACCAGCAGAATCAGAAAAATTGCCAGAACACCTGCTGCTCCAGTCAGGGTGGAGGTAAACAGTTTATCTGTCCAATCATAGACAGATTTATGTAAACACTTCTCATTCATAATCTCAAATAACCTGAAAATTTGAAGAAAAAAAACATATGTTGTCATGCTCACCAGAGACCTCCATAGCAAACGTGTCACTGCTCACGCCAACCACATTAAAAGCCACGCATTCGACCGTCATCCTCTGGCTGGATGGCCCCACTGTGAGGATGCTCTCCACCTCCACAGCTCCATACTCCTCCCTCTGAACCTCCACAGTGGGAGCCTGGAGGGGGATCGCCAACTGCAACCCTGTGTTGTTTTCATTGCACCTGCCTCAATGCACCACAAAGTCAGAAGAAAAAAAAAAAGGAACATTGATGCCTCATATTACCTTCTGAACATGTGAGAGCGAGGCTGTTTGATTGTCGAGTGGGGGTTGTGCTTACGTGGGTCTAATTCCCAAACACTGATACCAGATGATTCTCGGAGCCGGGTACCCGAATGACGTACAAGTCAGTGTGGTTACATTTTCCCATCGCACCACAGCAACAGGTCTCTCTGCAAATCAAATATTTGTCTTTTAATGAAACTGACACTTGCAAAAAGCTAAGATCTGCGTAACTTACGGTACATCTGGACTTGAAATGTAATGGACGCGTTGGCCAATTGGCTCCGAGCGTTAAAGGTGTACTCTCCCTGCTCGTGTATGTTCATTCTCTTTAGCTGCAAGGTAGCGTGGTATCTAAAATGAGTAAATGCATGTGAAAAGGGATTCATATTAATGGAAAAACCAAGCAGACTAATTCTGGGGTTAGAATACAGACAGTGATGTATCATCGCAGCGTCAAATGTCAAAAACAGAACAGAGCTCTTCCTTTTTGCTGTTCTGGCCTTGGCTGAGATATGTTGACCTTCATGTTCCTGGTCAAATTTACTCAAAAAACATCACTTCTCCAATTTAGAGCTGCTTCCTTTTACAGAGTACACTTGATTAGTTCCATTTTTGAACTTCTGAAGGCAGCAGCCTGTCTTTGAACCTTGCATTTGTACCTGTTGTTGTATCGGATGAACTTGTGTTCCTGTGTGTATGTGTTGGGAGATGTAGGGGTGTGCCATCTGTGTTCCGTAATGCGAGGGTAGGCTTTGATGAGCACGCCAAGCTCCAGATCTTCTCCTTCATTCACTTCCACTGACAGACCCTGGTGCGCCAGTTTGGGTGACAGCTGGGGTGACAGCCTGATGTAGGGTTTGTCTGTTTGAGACAAAAACAGAACTCACTGTGAGGGTTGTACTGTATCTTACCCATGAACCAAGCTTTTTTTAGTGTCTTTCATGCCAAAAGGGCCATAACTTACCCACAACTAACAGGTATGTGGTCGAACTGTTCACCCCAGCTTCATTGGTACCAATGCAGGAGATGTTTCCTGTGTCTGAAAGGTCCACTGCAGCAATGCTCAGTATGCTTTCTATGTCCAGACGATTCTCCCCATTGGAGCGAACCTTCTCTACTATTTTTGGACTCTGGAAGTATGAGAAATAAAATCTGACAAAGAATCCAGAAAATACTGCAGCCTCAAAAACGGTTTGTACTTACTGATTTGGTGGCATACTTCCAAGTGACATTGTAGTAGAAGTTGGGATTGTGTGTCGTGCAAGGAATCCTAATTTCTTCCCCCACAATTCGTATATATTCTTCTTGTTCCAGGAAGACGTAAGGAGGGACTCGAAGCCCTATAGCAGGGGGAAAACTTTGAGTCTTGGAAATCAGTTTACTGTAAATCCAAGCCAAATAAAAGGTCTCACTCTGAATAACATTGATGGAAAAGGCCTTCGAGGTCTTCTCCACTCCATTGATCCTGGCTGTGCAGACGTAGTCCGCGTTAAAGTTGGGGTGGAGGCTGTGGATGAGGATGCCTTGGTGTCTGTAGACGGTAAAGTTCATTCCTGGTGGGATGCTGGTGCCGTTGTCCATCCGGAGGCCCAGCTCTGTAGCTGAGGGGTCAGTGAGCACGCAGGGCAGCAGGTAATCTTCACCCTCCTTCTTCACCACTCTCAGAGATGTGCTGCTGGTCCAGAACACCCGATTTGGATCTGAACGAATCAAGAAACATGACAATGTCATTGTGTGAGATGGAAAATTACAGCAATCTTTTGACCTCACTCACCTTTCACATAAACGTGTACCCAGGAGGTCAGGTTGGAGGATTGTGACCTTGCAGTAGAGAAGCACTTGTACGTTCCAGTGAATTCTGCAGTGGCACGATCCACCCTAAAGGTGCGGACATTCCCGCTGCCCCGGGACACGTAGCGTTTGTGTTTGGCCAGTCTGGGTTGCCAGTTCACCGGCTCATCACCTTCACATCTCAAATCTAGAACACTCCCAGTTTTTATCACCACCTCGGAGCTCCCCACCAACCGAGAATTCAATCGGATCACAGGACGCCTCCGTTCCACTGAGGGAAAAATCCAAACAAATAAATTCACTTGATGTTTTGTCATTTTAACAATTAAATTTTGGTGTTATTAATCGGATGAAACCAGAAAATGTATCCATGCTCTTGGTAATTTTTGATGTTTCTGGTTTAACCCAGAGGAAACAAAAGATATTAGTGGATCATTTTCTAAATGCTCAAATTAAAACAGAAAGACGATACACACATTTAACAGGGGAAGAGAAAAATAGTTTATGTTTTCTTGGACGGCATTATTAAAGTCCCTCAAGAAATTCAAGATTTTGCCCTAAAAAGCTGTAATGTTTATTATTTATGGCTTTAAAAGGTTATATCCAGACAGTAAAGGGAGTTTGCCTTTATTTACCTGCAGATAAATATAATCCCACTTCAAAAACAAAAAAACAACTTTGCAGCAGAAGTTAAAAAGGTTTCCAACAAAGCATTTTGGAGTGTTTTGGAAGCAGAACTGAGATTCCATATTCAGCATGTTTTTCTCCTCACTGCAATATACCTCAGTAAAACTGGGGATTGAAGAACATTTTGTGCTAATCAGCAATAAGCCGTTTGAGCTCTGAAGTTATTTAGCCTCAAAATACTTCAAATTGTAGCTTATTTATATGTTTATATATATATATATATATCTATATATATATATAGATATATATATCTATATATATATAATATAAAAATAAGAAAGCTGCTGTATCGAAACACATTTATATATATATATATATTCATTTTTGCAATATAGCATATAAGTATGTTTGTGGTTTACATTATTTGTATTTTGTTTAGAACAACCCAGACTACTGGCTATGTTGTGTCTTGTTTTTAAGTTTCTAATTTGTACCTGGAATTAAGCAACAAACTCATCCCATAGGTTGTAAACAATGTATTCACCCTGAATTTTGGCCATCAGCTGCAGATGTCACGTGCTCTGAAGCCAAATTAGCCAAACCATCATGATTGCTGATCAGCAGACATAAATGTACAGTTTATAATTGAAAGAAATTAGACAGAAAAATAGAAAGACATCTGGGGAATGATCCTCCAAACAAATCGTAATGTTGTCAACTGTATGTTGGATGTGCTTATCACGCCTGTAAAGTGAGCCCCTCAAGAAGCCACCTATAAAGTATCAGTGGAATGTTATATAACTAATTGGTTTTGTGTGGCGTGGAGAAGATCATCCACAACAACAACAGAATCTAAGTGTTACCGGCTTTTTCTTTTTTTGAGTTCTCTATCACTCTTGTAAACTTGTATTCATTGGTTTGAGACTGTTGGACAATTGGATTTAGAGTAATTGTGCTAAGAAAAGAAAAGGACAGAAGAAAAGCAGGGAAATCTTGTTTACCTGAAGCAGTAGGCGCCACCATCAGCAGCAACAGTGTGAGGTAGGGCCGCATCCTGGATCAGCTTCAGTTCTGCAGGTTCAAAGTCAAACACAGCAGAAACTTTTCTGTCTGATTCGTTGAGCTGGTATCCCTCCAACCCCTCTTTTTTTTTTTTTTTTTTTTTTTTTTTTTTAACCAATCAGACCACCATTCTCACAGAAAATACCAAGTTCTCATTTGGCATCGTAAAAACAAATTCAGTTGAGCTATTCTCACCAGCAGATACTTTTAGCTTGACAGAGAGATGCAAAAGTCTTTGAAAGCTCCAAGCATCCAGAGCTGATACCTTCTTCCCTGTCTCTGCTCCTATTCTTCCTCCTGCTTGTTTTTAGTGTCCTGAATGCAGAAGTCACACTGCAAACATCAGAGAGCTTGTGGTGGAGAGAAGAGGAAGGAGGGAACTGTGTGTAATGGAGAGGCGGGGTTAGCAAATCATGCTCAGCAAATATATAATATCAATTTTGTATAGTGTCATGGCTGCCAAGACAAGGTGAGAACAGTCTGGTTGTAATTTGTATGATATAGCTCATCGATCAGTTAGAATAGAGTTAAAGCTCTTTAAAATCAGATGCTTAAAATTATATTTTTTTATGTCAGTATTCACTTTTTTTTGTCCTTTATTTTAAAGTTTTTTTTACATTTTTTTTCAAAAACAAATTAAAAAAAAGTTCATTGTGCACTCCATAACCGGTATACTGTAAAAAAGATTCTAATTGGATTCAAACTGAATAGAGTTTGCAGTGGACAGGACCTTAACTGTGTTAGAGAGTGATGATCATCAAGAAACATTTAGCTTCATGAGTTTAAAGAGCAGGGAGATGTCGTGCTGCTGCTATAAAAGTTCATATAGGAGTCAAAAAGAATTCAATTGTCCACATGGAAATGTTGATAGTATGCATTTATTGGCACATTTATAAAACGACACATACAAAAATACATTTTGTAAACGTTAAAAAGAGCTTTGGTACCGTAGCTTGTGACAACGTGATCGTGTACATCTTGAAGTTCAGCAAAAATGAAAAGGTGTTGTGAATGTTACCCAAGGCAAAGGAAGACTACAAGCATAACATGTGCACAGATGTCTAGTAGCCCTTCATACTTTATGTAGCTGCAAGTCAAAAGTCAATACAAAGGCACTCATGTGTGCCACCTTGTGCTAAGGCAGTGATATGCTGCATTGATCGCCAGTCACCTTTCCTCACAAAGGGTCTTCTGGACATGGTAACAGTCTTACAGTCATGCTCTAGTGGCTCTATATTTCAGAGTGGAACATATATAACTCTAACATACTGTGTCCATTTTTTTTCTTCTATATAAAGTGCAACTGGCACAGAATTATTTCTACACAAAAGACAAACCCATTGCAAGATGCTATACAAAGTTCACATATGGAAACACTGCAGTATGTGAAGCTACATAAAAAAGTACATCTCACTTTAAAACAGTGCACAAGGAAATAAATCTGTACTTCAAGTCCTATACATGATATTTTACAAACATTCAGCACAGAGAGTAAATCTGCTGATAGTACCCCAGGAGAAAATCCAAAAGCTGACCCTAAAAAACATGATGTAACAAATCAGATTTTGTTAATTGAATTTAGAATAAATTCTTTTTTTTTGGTGGATTTTTTTAACGTCTGCGACAGACTGGCGACCGGTCCAGGAGTGTACCCTGCCTTCGCCCATGAGTAGCCGGGTTAGGCTCCGGCAACCCCGTGACCCCGAAAGGGATAAAGCGGATTGGAAAATGAATGAATGAATGAATGAATTTTTTTAACGTTCCTGAACATAAAAATGCCAACAACAAAAAAAGAAGAAAACACTTGCTTTTCTAAAAAGTTTCCTGCATGATCTAAAAGGTCAAATTTCATTTTACCACATAAAAAGAACATGCTTTTTTAATAATGTGGCGTACATTTAAGATAAAAATACACGTAAAACATCACTATTTTGTTTTAGCTGACATTGTAGGAGTGTGATAGTACCACATTTATCTAGTGTTAAGCTTCCTAAAGTGTCAGCAACCATAATCAGTTCATGTACTATAAGCATTTTTGAGTGCTACACAGATCTACAGACGTTTCCTTCTTCCTGTCAGTTCTGCTACATTTGAGTTTTTTTTTTTCCTGTGAGGGGAAGAAAAAAAAGAAAACGTGTTGTGTTGTCTCAGGGTTTTTACACATGGCTACAGGAAGCTGTCTTCTACCTCTGGGGTTTCTGAGGAGCCCAGCAAAGCATCCCTTTCGCTTGTGGCCTCCAGCCGCTCATCCTCTGGAAGAGTCTCAGCTGTGTGCTGCGACATGGAGTCAGTCTCTTCTTCCTTGGCAGCCAGAGAGCTGACAGCAAAGGAGGCAGATTAGGATTAGATTTACTGAAACATTACTCAGTATTTTCCTCCATCTTTAACTGTAATTTACCAACATAAATTATTTCTAAAAGGCCGAAAATCACTTAACATCTGAAAACAATCAGAGCAGCTGACCAGCACTATCGCAAACAATCTTGTCACAAATAAACGAATTATTAAGATTCCGCCTCTTGAACACGCCGGTCCTCTTTGTTAGTAAATTAACCCAATTTGTACAAGTAAAGGAATTAAAAGGGGTTTTGTTGCGCAAATATATTTTTTCAAAGACCCACTCCAATAAAATTAGTGTTTTTTCTGTTTTTAACATGTCCTTCTCACAATGGAGGACTTATATATATAATTGAGTTTAAGATTAAAACTCAATTTCTAAGTATGTCATTATTCAAATTTTATTAATCAGGAGCAGATGAAGAAATGCAGTTTGAAAAAGTGTGTTGCAGCAAGTGAAATGGGTGGGCCAAAGGCTCTGCTCTGATGCATCCACTTGCAGAGAAATAGATCCACGTACGTCTTCGTTTTCCTCGTCTTAGCTGCCATCTGGCTTTCAAACTATACGGCTGCTTAGCTCTGATATTGATCACCATTGTTTTTGCACCGGTAATGTTAGCTTGGGGTTGTGCGGGGCTGTAAGCTAGTGGAAGAGAGTGTAAACAAAGGGATGATGGGATATCAGCAGATGCTTACTCTGCACCGACAGGCCCGCCCACAACTCAGAGGTAAATTTCTAATGAACAACTGCCACTCTAGAGAAACTATAATCCTATAATAATCCTATGTATCCTAGAAAACGACACGCTTTTGGATTTTTGCCTAAAAACTGGATAATTGTTATTTAAAAAAATACTGGGAACGCTTTTACAATAGCTCAAAAGATGCTTGGAGTGCTATTTTCATAAGTTTTGTGGAAAAGTGCCATTGCAAATTTAGATTTATGAAGATCAACGTAGGAGGTCTTTCAACCGCTTGAGTGCTGAAGCTCAAAACACTTCAAATCCCACCCAATCTCATGCAAAGAAGCATGGTTTCAGGTCAAAAAGGCTTGAGGAATAAAACAAACACAAAATTAGGTTTAACTGGCACAGTAAAAAACATACTTGGTAAAAAAAGCAGTTTTAATTTATGTAGAGCCAATATGTTTTTGTAGATTTCAGTCCCTGCTTGGTTCTGTGTTTATTTAAGTTATAAAAATACATCTCTATGCAACTTTTATAATAAACTACTGTGTCAGCTCAACATCTGGATGAGTGGGTGTGTGGCAGACAAAAGCAAACACATTTTCATCGCCCCTGCAGCCCATGTTTTTGACACACATCTGCACAGTGTTTGCAAGGGCTCTGTACCTTTCAGGGCTTTCTGACGGCATGCTGCCGAAAGCTTCCTCTGGTTTGGGGTCTGGGATAGGGATGATGTACTCGTTATATGAAGTTACGACTTCCTGCCCGTCTGCGTCGTGCCTGCGCTCTCCAGGCCTCTGGCTCTGGTTGTTGGCTGCGGAACCCGGAGAGGAGGAGAAGGCAACAGGAGACAGGGAACCAAAAGTGGGGTTGGCGACGGGGAAAGGCGAGGTCCGGCGGGGTTTGGTGCGGGCCACTGCTGGGTGGTCACTCTTCAGGAAGTTTTCGTTCACTTGGCTGTATCTCTGTTGGAAGAAATGCTTGTTAAGCAGAATGATATGACAAAACCTGCTGAGATTTGCCTAAAAGTGATGGAGTCCTAATAGTTTGGATATCCTATTTAAAGTAAATGAGTGGGACAACAAGCAAGAGCAGAGGTGGATTATTAAACTAGTATAAAAATGTATATTATTGGGTCAAAACAAGAAAGATTCAGTTTATTTTTAGATGATAAGATCTCAAAAAGGCTAAGTTGAAGATGTAGAGATTTTAAAATGACTGTATCATGTTCAGTTTCCATCAGCCGATAAAAGCAGTGGCCATGGAAGGAGCTGTAGGCACTGATCTTATAAAAGCAGCTCCACAAATGTCTTCGTTCCAGCTTTGCCAAATGGGTTGCAACAGTAATTAAGAAGCTCAAATGCAGCATTCATTTTGGGGATATCAGCTCCAGAAGGCATCTGCAGCAGATGTGTGTGGACAGAAACTTTATTTGTTGTATTTCTATAACATCTCCAGGTACAACTCTCAAACGGATTTACTATTCCACTTACTGCTATAAAAAACATTTTAAATTTAAAATGTGAAAGTTGTAGCTGGATTTTCCTTTTTTTTTTTTTAATTTGTGATGCTTAAGTAACTTGGACATTAAAGTCTAACTCCAATAATCTTTTTATCTATTGTAAAAGCGTTCCCAGTACTCTTTTAGTTGTGATTTTTAGCCAAAATCAAAAAACCTGTGTTGTTTTCAAGGACAGTTTCTGCAGAGCGCCAGGAGTTCATTAGAAATTTACCTCTGAGTTGAACAGTTGGCGTGGAGGAGGCCCAACCCCTTCCACATCATCTATCTGTTTACACGCTCTCCCACTAGCTTACAGCCCCTCACAACCCCAACCTAACATTACTGGTGCAACAGAAAAATGGTAAGCAATGTTGAAGCTATCCAGCCATACAGTTTTAGCCCACTGCCGGCTTAGACAAGAAAACTGAAGACATACATGAATCTAGCAGTCCACAATTTGATGCATCAGAATGAACTGCCAAAGTACCTTGTACCTCACACTTACAAGCTTTTTCCAACAGAATTTTTCCTGATTCACAATGATTTCAATAAAGAAGTACTCAGAAATGCAACTTGAAGCTTAATTTACTTTATATATGTCCTCTATCATCAAAAAAAATCTACAAGTGGGTCTTTAACTGACTTTTTAAGCTTAAAAGAATTTAAACCAGATTCAAAGTAAAGCAAAAGAGCTGAAAGTGTTTCAGAAGTGAATATCAGATCAATAACTATGTTGATATGAAGTAGATTAACATGGATTCATTACCTTTTTATACATGTCTGTCAGCATGTTCCCCACATTGTGAACCAACAGGGAAAATTCAGGCCTCTTCTCAAACTTTTCATCCCAGCACTTCTTCATGATTTCATACCTGCAAACACAAACATTAGATCATTTTTAATTTGTAGGTATAAGAAGTTGTAAGTTTTAACAGTTGACAAACTCACACTTCATCTGAAGCATGGGCAGGTTTGGCCATGCGGTATCCCCCTTTCAATGCGTTGTAGAACAGTTCGTTCATTGGCAAATCTGGGTAGGGGGTTCCACCTGAAGAGGAAGATTGAAGGTCTTAAAGCTATGCCAGACACAAGGAGCCCCCTTTTTAAGCTAGAAAGTCAAAGTTCTGTCTGACATAAATTTGTAGTTTGAAGAAATTACCACAACATGTCCCAGTAAGTAATAAAAATGCCTATATTTTTAAAATAATAAAAATCATTTGAATAAAAAGTTAAGATAAATAGATATGAATGATGTTAATCTGGAGATATACAGCAATATATTTTCCACGTTTGTCTTTTCTTTGACATTTTTCTCCAAATAGCTTAATTTCAATCTATGTGATTACACTTTACACATGCAAATCTGTAGGAAAAAAATGGTTAAACAAGTGAAAATGAAAGCTGACTTCAAGCAGGCACACAGAGACTGGATTGTGAGTTTGTTTTTTTATGATTTGGGTTAATGGTGAAAATGCGCTAAACTGTCTCCTTTGTTTCATGGTTGCTTCATTGGATCTTTTGTGCATTAAAGAAAAAAAAACGATGTTTCCTTAAGCAAGAGAAATGTAAAACCTTGACTGTGGCTAACAGGATTTTGGGCCTTTAAATAAACTGGTATGTTCTTGGTCAGACATGGACTTGAACATTTGCAGCACTGATGCTTTTTTTTTTCAACACTTATAAACAGATCAAATGAGAAGTTTAGTTAAAAGCTGTGTAAATCCCCTGCATGCATGACAACTTTGTTTTAGGGGAATAAACTGTGTGTGCTTTATGGTCAGACTGACCCAGAGTGAAAATTTCCCAAAGGAGTATGCCGTATGACCACACATCACTCAGGGTGGTGTACAAATTATGGAAAATGCTTTCTGGTGCCATCCACTTCAGGGGCAGGAAGGTCTAAAAAAAAGAGAAATAAAAACTGCAGCTTAGATGACGAAGAGCTACTTTTTTTCACAGTCCAGGAGGGTTAAAAGATTCCACTTTGGGTTTAATTGTGACTGTTGTATAATAACCATTTCAATCTTATTTGTTTAAATGCTATTTTGCTGCAGAACCATTTCATTTTGGCAGAGTAGAACACATCACATTATGACCAATCGTTTCTCACTTACACTTCCTTTGGAGATGTAATTGGAATCATGCATTATGTCTCTGGCCAGGCCAAAGTCACAAATCTTCACTAGCTTGCCTTCACAGATCAACACGTTCCTGGCAGCCAGGTCACGATGGACGCACTGCAGTGGAAACAAAGTAAATTGAGTTATTCTTGCTTTTTCCTCAAATGAATACAAGTCATGTTTGAAACTACTTTTTTGAAAATGGTTTAAAGTAAAAGAAAGGGAAAAGTTGGTGGAAAAAATGTGATTGTTTAATATCTTACATTTTTAGAGGCGAGAAACTCCATCCCCTTTGCCACCTGGTAGCTGAAACCTAGAAGGTCTTCATGGGTGAGGCTGGCAGAATCACTAATCACTAAGTCCAGTCTGGTGCTTCCTGGAGACGATGAGGTGAAAAGACCCACAGGTGAGGAAGGAATACGTTTTTGGTCAAAAAGTGTCAAAAAACTTCTAAATTTCTCAGAAAATGTAGTATTTTTCTGATAAAGAAAGCATCACATTTCCTTTTAAATGTATGAATACAGCTGAGTTCAGCACTTCCTGTTCTGAAAGTACTATATGGATTCCCATCATATTTTTCACACATATCTCCCTGATTTTCTTTGTTTCCTGTGTGTGTCATGCTCTGTTTGTCATCCTCATTTACTTCTACAGAAATGGAAAATTGATTCTTACCAACACACAACAGCTGTCTTAACTTAGCATAAATCTAATAGGAGTCAAAGCGAACCTTGATCCTGGTAGAGGTCCTGCTGGTAGGGGGACTCATATGGAGAAGTCTGGATGTCGGCATATTTAATGGTGTCTATCTGCTCCTGCATGGGCACGTAGATCGAGGGCTCATCTTTGCTCATGTCCATGTAACCTCCATCGCTCTCACTGCCGAAGGACACATAGCTGAAGACAAGAGAAAAGCAAAAAAACTGATATATTTCTAAATGTGCATTGTGGTGCCTCGTCATGTGAAACATCTGTACATCTGGATCAGGCTCTATTTACAGCAATTTCTTGGAATAAGACGACAAAGAATTCCAAGGAAAAACTCTTTTAAAAAATCTCTCTGTGAAACTCTGAAAGCCTTTTTTTCTGCTCCTCTCACCCTTTTCTTTGACTGAGAGGCGTGCTTCCTCTAGAAATGAGGCAGCCGTCGTATTGGTTCTTCTCAGCGTAGTACTGCAGGAAGGTGTGTTTATTTCTGTGCAGGTAATCCACCAAGTCACCATAGCGACAGTACTCAGTCACCAGATAGAGAGGGCCTGGATGTGATGAAAAAGAATGTATACAGACTAATAAAAAATATTACAAAGAGCATAAAATTGCCTATCAGCAATGCTAATACAGTATTTATAAAAGCGACATAATATGTCCTGTGTCTGGAAAATTCTGGACACCTCACTTTTAGTTCAAAGGTAAAAAAAGCTGAGTATTTTGCCACAAGTTCACTGTCTTACTACTTTTTTGTCATTTCCAAGTAAATATGGGTCAGCTAACAGAAACTTTTAACCGTTAACCTTAATATTTAGTATTTTTGTATGTGCACATTATGAGTAACTTTTCTTTTCTCCCAAAATGTTCAGCACCTTGAGGAACCATGTAGCATTTGGAGCAAACTGAAAACTGAACTGAGGTCAAACCAGACTTTTATTTTGTTGAATGTTTTTCAGCTGATAATTTTTCCTGTCTCAAGGCATTTGTTGTCTAAAGTGATTAAACCTTGGAAGAATCCAAAAAGCAGTTATAATGGATGTTAATACAGTAAATAGGAAAATATGTTTGTGCAAAACAAAAGATTTTCACCCCTTTTAAGTTACATGAGTCCTTGCTGAATTGTAATTTATTACTTAAGAGTTTGTCAAATTATTTTCTGCCAGCAACAGTTGTAAAACCTGATAAGTCAACAGTAAAAGATTTTAGAAATGTTGTATTTGAGTATTTGCACTAAACCTTTTAAAAGATGAGAAACCCAAACTGAGACATGGGCTGAAAAAATGGGAAGGGGTGTCAATTTACTTAAAAATGAAATGCAGCCCTTATAGGGAAATAATCGAGGTACATGTGAAAAGCACAGAGTGTTCAACCTCAGTACAACAGTTTCAGTTTCTAAAACATTATTATTTCATTAGTTTTTATCTCTCACAAGAACCCATAACTGTCTTGGTTATGATGTTATCCAGTTATAGCAAACAGGATTCAAGCTCATTATCATGAAAATCATCATCACCAGTGTAGCCTCCGTACAGATTCAATGATAGGGATCCATACACGTGTTATCTCAAAGAACTAACTCCAAACATGCACTGTTATGATTAAACTCTTCTAGAAATCTCCTAAAAACTGTGATTTGTGTTGCAACAATAGGGCTCATTGCCATTCTTACCATGTTTGGTGCAAGCTCCGAGCAAGTTGACAATGTTGAGATGAGGACCGAGGTGGCTCATGATCTTCAGCTCTGACATGAGAGCCTGAGTCTCACTCCTCCTGGCAGAGGCTGCACAAAGAGGGGTATAGTATATGAATTGAGAACAGCAGAACTGAGAGCAGGACACACTGTTATTGCCAAATTGCTCAATGATCTGTGGTCTGGAGCTTGAATTGGCCTGGCAGTCAAACTAAAGCTCAGCGGGCCGCAGCTCTGCCTGAGGTTGCAGGGATACGGCCCCGGTGTCACGGTTTTTTGACAGCCATGCAGGGGTCTCTTGTTGTTCACGTAAATCACGCACATGGACTTCTCCTGTGTTTTTATGCTTACATTTCAGCATTTTCACAGCCACCTTTGTGCTGGACTGGGAGTGTGTGAGACCGTATGCAGTTGCCTCGACCACCCTGCCAAACGCTCCTGATCCAAGTGTGCGACCTGAGGGACAAAGAAAAGCTCAGAGAGGTGGAACCAGACCGAAGAGCACATCAGTGGAAAAACAAGAAAGTTGCTTCATTTGCTTATCTGTGTAATTTTCTACCGTTGGCCAAAGCAAAGTGAGGCTTGAAGCTTTTTTCCAGACAGTGATAAAGGCAGACATTATTAATGTGGAAAGATGTGACTGAATATGAGCTAAATGTCATCTGGTTTGAGTGAAGTCTGTCAGATAACCTTAAACTTTTGGGGTTTTTTTTGTCACTGAAGATCCCCAAATCACCCAGAGAACAATGTTCTCCATGTGCCTGATCCCGTTGTTTGTTCATGTCTAAGGAACAACAAGCAAAGGCCTTTTTAAAAACATACACTGATGAAGCACCAACCCTACGGCTGACTTTTACAGTTAGCTTCAAGTGAACATAGTCTTCTGAAAGTGGACAATCTATAGCTTAGCATTTAAAGTCCCATTTTTTTTATCTATCTTCAAAGGCTTCCCAGTGGTCTTTTAATTATGATTATGCTGTTTTTAGGCAAAATCCCAAAACATGTCCCATTTTCTAGGACATAGTTTCTGCAGAGTGGCAGTAATTTACTAAAAATTTGAATACAGAAATACCCAGAATTGTAATTTTAAACTTTATTTTCTTTAAATGTGTCCTCCATCATCAGAAAAAGGCCACAAGAACATGTTAAAAACACCAAAAACACGATTTTAATCCAAGAGGGACTTAAAATACTTCATGTTTGATCATTCCTCTTTATGTCGTTCTTTTTTTCCCCTTTTTCTTAGAGATGTGAGAAAGGGGCAGAAATAAAATAAGAATTGTATTCTTCTCACTTTTCCTTTCCAGTCATAACAATGTGTGGACTTATGTTGTGTACTGAATGTGTTAATGTAATGTGGTATTCTTCATGAAAGGAACACAAACAGAAACAGCTGCAGGACTTGAACCAGTATGTTGCAACAATAAGAGTGAAGCTGCTTTTGATGTGCTCTAAATGACCTCTAAAATGGACTCTTTCATTGTTTATATTAAACACCACGGCACGCTCAGGCCGAAATACAAACATAACCATTCAAGTGGCAGACAAAATATTTTTACAACGGCTAAAGAAACGAACGCTTTGTCAAAAATCCAAAAGGTTTCAGGTAATTGTTCCTCCCACTCTCCCCACCTTTCTGACTTACCCAGAACCAGGTTGTCTCTGCGCATTTCCCAGGCCAGGTCATAGGGCAGGTGGATGGGATCCACATAGATGTACTCATGGCCATCCTGGCTGACAGATTCAATGACTTTCCATCTGATCTCGTAGCGAGGTTTCTGAAGAACATCAAGAAAAAAAAAATCTTTTTTTTTTTCTTTTACTAGTATTATCAATAAATGCACTTTTATTTTTTTCTATAAAAGGGCTTTCTTACCTTCCTCCATACAGCAATCAGGATGATGATGGACATGACAACGATGACCACTAGTGCTAACACAGCAGCTAATACAGTCACCTGGGAGAAGAGCGCTGTGAAGGCATATGAATGGGACATTTTGGCCAAAAACAACAAACCAATGTAATTCAAACTCTCAGCAGACATATCTATTTGTGGACGTGAGGCCAAACATTGGTTAAATATTATTTCAATGAGTTAAAGAAAAAAGTAGTTCCATTATCTACAAAACCATATATTTGTAATAGTATACTGTTTGTGCCAAATTTTCAAATCAGTAATGTAATATTATCATGTCTTCTATTTAACATCAAAGTGATGCAATTTGGAATGAGACTTTTTTAAAGACCACTGAAGAATAACATTTTAAATACATTATTCGACCATCAACATGGCTTGTAAGTCTCGCTGTAATGAAGCATTTTCCAAACTGAGTGGTTGTAAATAAAACACCTACTGCTCGACACCAGTTTGATGTCCCGCTGGTCGGTGAGTCCTGCTTGGTTGGTGGTCTCACAGCGAACTGTGACCTGCTGAGGCTTGAGGAAGGTCACTTGGCTGCGCACTCGACTCATTTTTCGTGCCTCACTGTAGCTCACGTTGGTTTGGATGCTCAGCTCTTCTGAATGTGGGATCAGTGGCTGCCATGCCGCTGTGTGGTTGCTACACCTGCAGCAGAACATTGGATCAGCATTGAAATCGCAACATGTGCAGCAGAGGAGAGCAAAGCCAAAGCTGATGCTCTGAATGTTGAAAGATTTTGTGTGTTTAGTCAGCCCTCTAGTGTTAAAACTGCAGCAGCTCAGCAAGGAGGGGTGGGACCTACTTCAGCATGCTGTCACAGCTGTACCACCGTATGGCCGGAGTTGGGACCCCCTCTGCGATGCAGGTCACCAAGTGTCTGTTCTCTGGCAGATGGTGGTCAGACAGATCTTTAATCTGAGAGGGAACTAAGACATACCAAAGAAAAGAAAAGTTAGATTAGTGTAGTCAATAAAAGGACAGAGAAGTAAACAACTCACAGGAAATAAATTGTTTAGTAAGAATGTATACTAATTTTATTTTTGCTCACTTCAAATCAGTTCATTTATTAAGCCCCAGTTCACAACGGTGGCCTAGAGGGACCAAATTTGAGTGTAAAAAGAACAAATAAAAAAGCAAAAATGTTGAATTATATGTGATTGTTTGAATAAGCCCAATTCAGAAAAATATCTTAGATTTTAGCTTTTATTCATTTTCCAATCCGCTTTATCCCTTTCGGGGTCACGGGGTTGCTGGAGCCTAACCCGGCTACTCATGGGCGAAGGCAGGGTACACCCCTGGACTGGTCACCAGTCTGTTGCAGGGGCCACAATCACACACCCATACACACTCACATTCACACCTAGGGACAATTTAGAGTGACCAATTAACCTGTGAAGCATGTTTTTGGACGGTGGGAGGAAGCCGGAGTCCCCGGAGAAAACCCACGCATGCACGGGGAGAACATGCAAACTCCACACAGAAAGGTCCCCCAGCCAGGACTTGAACCGGGAACCTTCTGGCTGTGAGGCAGGAGCGCTAACCACTGCGCCACCGTGCAGCCCTTTTAGCTTTTATATTGAAAACTAATATTTTTTACAATTTTAAAAGTACTAATGAAAAGAAACAAAGCAGATGTTTTTTCGGTCTTTTCAACATGTCTACCCACCGTGTACTTCCAGGTCAAAGGCCACTTCCTTTGAGTCATCCTCATTTCTAATGAGAACAGTGTAGAGACCTTTCTGCTCCTTCCTCACCCTCACCAACGTGAGAATGGTGACATACCTGATGCACAAGAGAATGAGGCAGAATGTTATTTGTTTTGACATCCTTCTGTCTCAGAGAAAGCCTGATTACATTGAATTGAAAATGCAACAAACATCAGTAAAGTTAATGTTTTTTTTTCTTAACCTTGTGATAAAAATCTTGTTTTTTATCTTTAAAAAAGTCAAATGAAGTTCTAAAAGTGTTGTTAATAATAGAAAATAAAGACAGATCCATTGACGTAAAACTGTGAAGGTGCACTATAACAGTGGGTTAAGTACTTGCTGCTTTGAATGAGGCCTGTGTTTGATATTTCAGTTGGATTATTAGTTTTTCTCCTGTATCTTTTTGGCATTTGTCTAGAAATCCTTTGAGAGTTGTGACAGGCATTTTGTGTTTATGGTTCATGTGTGTTGAAAGATGGAGTCCGGCCCTACAGAGGGTATTGTGTTTCTCTCTGAGGAGGCCTCTCGTGGTGCTGACTGACATAAGCTGCACGCATCTGCCGACTGAAAGGCCGACAGGTCCTAATTGCTTAAATAGAATAAATCCAAAGTGTGGCTCCATGGATTTGTGGTGCATTTTTAAGACAGCTGGACGCTCTACCTGATGTAATTCACTTGTCTAATGGTGATGCTTTTGTCTCCTATGATATTGGTGCCATCTTTGGTCCACAGTATCCGAGGGGGCGGGTAGGCGTTGATTTCCACTCGCAGTTCGACATTCTCCTGAACTTTGGCGGAAATGTTTTTTGGCTGAGCTGGATTCACATCCACAAAACCTTTTTCTGATAAAAGGAAAAACAATCTCATCAGTAAAACAGCATATTCAGTGCAATCACAGGTTACAGCTGACAATGCGACTTTGCAAATAACTTTCTTTGGCTTCTTAGGAGACAATTAATTGATTTGTGAAGATTTGGCGCAATTTCAATTAGGAAGATCTACCTCACTTCCAGATATGCTGGGTTCTTGCATCACTCACACATGCCACTCATCAATTAAGCCCTCACTCTAAACTAATAGCAGAACTCCTCGCCTTTTCTTATCAACCAATGACAATCAAATTTTTGCTTTCAAATTCATAGATATTTATTTCTCTACATTCTAGAAGATTTTGCTGTTCCTCCTCCACCCCGTCCTCTACCTGGAACGATGCTCCATAGACTGGCCCTCAACCACCATCACCGTCTAGGCTCTGGGCCTTATTCATTTATGGCTCAAGCTTTTCCCACCAACAAGCAGGGCGCCATCGGCCTAGAGCCAAACCGCTAAAGACTATGGAATTACAGTATTTCATGCAGATCTTTTGTCTCACAAATACATCTTTCTTTCTCTTACTGAAAAAAAATATTAAAGAACTTTCCTGAATCAGTTATATATTAACATATTAAGCTCTACCTGACCTGAAATAACAACAACAAAAAATGTTTTCATTTAGATTCTGAAGGAATGATGCATATTAAAAAGCAAGCAAAACATTTAAGCTCAGTTATTTTAACCAGGTAGAAATCTGCAGGGAAATATCTGATTTTGTCCTAATGATTCTCAGGCAAAAAATGTCTTTTTTAATTCAAAAACAAACAGAGAAACTGTAAAAAAAAATTTAATTTTGGAAATTTAGGGGACCTTCACTCAACATTTTGTCATAAATTTTCAGTTTTTTTTTTCATTTGTCAAATCAGTACATGCAAATCAAACAACAAAACAATGTCATATTTTACTTGAAGTTTGATTCTTGAAAATGTTTAAAATTTTTTGTGGCATTATTTATCTAAAAAGCCTCACCACCAAAACTGTCCTGTCCTGCTGTTTATATTGAGCCTGTCAGGTTGGGTTAAAAGTTTCCTAAACATCACACACCTAACTGCAGACAGAGTAAGCATTCACGGTCCCAGTGAGGGTCAAGAGCCAGACCATGGAAGACAAAAGTTCAAGCACGAGCAATTTTGCTTTTATTGGATCCGAACTGTCTGTTTTTAAAATCGCTGACTTGCTGTGCAATCATGTTTGAAGTTGAATCTCTTTTACATAAACACTCTTTCACTTGGGGAGGCTAAATATAAAGCTGCTGAGTTGAAGCTCTGTTTTTCAAAAGTATCGTTTATTGCACCCATACCGTGTCAAAGGTTTATCCCGCACTTTCTACAAAAATAAAGAGCCTGATATTAATTTCCTTTAAATAGCTGTTCTCCTACCTCAACCTGCCATAGCTGATATGATAAACCGTCTCCTCTCAGCCACCATAATAATGTGCACATCATTGGTTTATTTTAGTAGTGTGTGAGTCTAACCAAACACCGTGATGTCGATGCTGGCTTGAGCCATCTGGTCTTGAACGAGCTCGTGGACGAAGCATACATAGGTTCCACTGTGCGCCACCGTGGTGCCAGGGAACATCAGGTAGGAACGCATGGTTATGGATGACAGGACTTCAGTCAGTGCATCAACTTTCTCAAGCTAAAAGAGAAAAAGATATGGCATTCTCATATTTTAAAAAATCCATGTTTGCACATAAATCAGAAATGATTGGATGGCAAATTTTTCTGAAGTCATGTCTGCATTTAGGAATGCCACAAAATCCAGCAGAAGGCGAATGATTTAATCTGGCTCCTAACGTGATGCATGACAAATGCAGCATCAGTCTGCAGTTTAGATGACAGACGTGCCTCCTTACAGAACTCCTAAAGGGACATTAAAGTGAAAAAAAAAAATACTGGTTTCTTTGATGTTCCTTTAGGGTCTCCATACAAAATTGCTCTACAAAAATCAGAAAACACAGAGACAGAAAAAGGTGAACCGCAATAACTGGCTTTGAAAAGGTCTCCTGTGCACCAGTGAACACTTAGTTTTCAGTTACTATCTAGTGTGCACGCATTTTTTTTTTTTTTTTTTAGTGTGATGTCCCTTTAGGGAATCCGTACCTCCCTAATAAACATAATCACAAACAGTTATAGATGATGCTAAAAATGTCTGAAAAGTCTGGCCATGAGCTCAGTTTCACAAGACAATTGAATCTGGGGTGTGCCTCTACATCTTGAGATAATTTGGGCTTGACCATGAAGGATCACCAGGGGAAAAGCTGAACAAAACATGCTTGTTCTGCACCACTCCTACTTACCTCACCGCTGGGAGTATCCCAGGAAAAATTCACCAGCTCAACCCCGTGCACGGTGCAGTTTACAGTCAGCGGCTCTCCCTGCTTCAGGACTGTCTTTGAAGCATTGACATAGGTTTCAAAGGTCTCTTGGACTGAGGAAAATGCATTAAAATATTCAGCTATGGTAAACTTAATGAACTATAATGAACAACTTTGATTTCTGTGTAGGAGTTAAAGTGTGTGCAAAGACTTTGACCTGAACGCTTACCAATAATGCTGAAGACGTTGAAGTCCTGAGAGTCTTTCACCTTGCCATTCAGCTCACCACGACAGAAATACGTCCTTTCCTCCAGGGGCGCCTTGAACCCCTCAGTGGGAACGTACAGCCCTCTGATGGGCATATGAGAGCTTTTCTCATGCAGTGTGACGGTGATGTTGGGGTTGGTAACCACGCATGGGATGATGCTTTCCTCACTTTTGGGTACCATACCGTGGTCACTCTTCACAAACCATACGTCAGGATCTGAAGCAGAAACATAAGCCGGTTTATTAAATATTATACAACATATAATGGTGACTGAAAATCAGTTCATTCAAAGTTAAACAAGCCAAACCCACCTGCAACAAACACAGCCACCTCCTTGGTTTCCCTCGTGTGCCGATCAGTGCACTGATACACCCCAGTGTGCTGCCAGCTCACTTTCACCAGGGTTAGAACACTGGAGTAGACGCCACTTTGCACATTCTGATAGCTTTGATGACTGTTTTGAACATTCTCATTCTGAAAGTATGGTATGTTGTCCTTCTTAAACTCCCAGGTTGTCTCCCTGAAGCCAGAGCATGTGAGGGTTAGGGAAGAGCCTTTGGCCAGGACAATTTCTTTGTCCTCAGGTGTGACATCCAGACAGCGTGCTCCAGAGCAGAAACACAGCCAAGCTGCACAACAAACGATGAAGGGGTCAAAGAGATGACAGCAGGGGGTCAGAGGTTAAATCAACAATGTGAGTTGGATCTTCTTCCATCTTCAGTTATAGAGCATGGGTTGTCTGCAGCAGATGAGTGGGAGGATAAGGATGCAGTGTTGCTGATGGATGTGTTCAGAATGACAGAGGTGAGCTTGAAGTTGGTCCTCACTTCAAACATGTGTCCAATCTCCAAGTTAACCAAAAAGAGATGCTTTTGTTTTGAAAGGATTTAAATTATTTTCTTTCCTATTTGTGCGTACTGTAAATTACCATTCTAAAATGTTTTTGGTTCTACAAACTTTTCAATTGTAAATTTTGCAAATTTTTACCATCCACTTAGTAGTACAAATAGGTTATACATGTAACCCTACAAACACCATAACAAAAATAATTAATGTTAACATTTCTCCTACCTGTAAATGTAACGGTCAGCTGGCGTGTTGGTGCAGTCAGCCTCCTCATAGCGAACGCCTTCGAACGCATTTGTTCTACAAAAAAAAGGAATGCGACACCATTGAAACCCAGTTTTTCTTATTTAATTTACTCAACAAACACCAATTGGAATTTCTTAAACATATGTAACAAATAAGATCCATCCTCTTTTTGAATCCCATCTGGGGTCAAGGGGTCGGTAGAGCCAACCACTTTACAAATTAAGTAATATTTCATTTCAAAAAATGTTCTTGTTTTACTTGTATGTAAAAAAACAATCAAAAGACGTAAGAGAAAATGACACTCTGCTGATGGTACAAATACCACCATGAAACAAAACAGTTACTCTGAAACTACTCTTTTTCATGGATCTTGGCTGGCAGACAGAATCAGAGGTGCAGAAGCAGCTCACTGTGAAGGTGTTTGACGCCTCACTGCACCAGTACAGAGCAACAATGTCTGTCTCTTTTTGTTCCTGCTTCACTAACACTCTGCCCACTAACAAACGGGTCACTGTGTGCAGCTTTGCAGCACGCTCACTGCTAACAATGCTGCGTCCAAGCTATTCTAGAGGCTTGCTCAACCATTAATTGGTCTGGGGGTAAACAAAAGTGAAAATCGGGGAATTAATCTAATCCACTGACAGCAGGAATTTTTTTTGCAATTCTGAAAGATTACTGTGTTTTTTGTTTTAATATCTTTAGAATATGTTGTTCACTGATGCCGGCAGAGTTTGGCATCACTTGAGGTTAAAGATGATCAAAAATCCCCATTGTCTCGTCAATACTTTAAACCTTTATGTTGCAAATTTGTAGGAAAAGAAAAAAAAAGGGTAAAAAATGGGAGTGGTGGTGGTGGTGGGGTTGTTGTTATGTTTTAGAAGGGGTTAAGGCCTTCAGCACACAGACGTCTGGAAACAGTTAAGGATGGATCACAGGCCTGTACGCAAGAGGGTGGGAAATAGAAAGAAGGCGGAAGAGCATGTCTTGGGAAGCGCGAGGGTGGAGGAGGAAGAGGGGGAGTGAGTAAGTGGAAAAATTGTGAAATGTGTCTTGAGAAATCTCACCTTATTTTTTGGGGGGAGATTGCATGGCAGTTTCTGTCTTTATTTTAGGACATTTCACTATTTTAAGGCGTGGTGTGAGCACGTTCTGAAGTTTCGTTTCACCCTGCGACCATAAATCTCTTTGAATTTCATCCATCTGTTAAAAATATTTGTTCACAGAACTGATGAGATGAGTTCGGGTGTTCTCGAATGAACCCAAAGCTTCATGTTGTTACACTAGCTTAGCAGCCTTTGGCACTTCCGCTCCCAGAACGAAAGCTCAAAGCTCTCAAGCTGGTCCAAAAACATGACTGGCTCATTTCCTTTATTGACTCCTGGTTTCAATAAAGAGGTGAGGACACAGATAGATGGAGAACAAGAAAGAAAGCAGGAAAAGTGAACTCACACACACACATGCACTTAAATGCATGGTGTGTAGAGACACATGTTGCATTTATAGCCCTCATTTCTCCAAACACACACAAAGAAACAGAATGACCTCCTTTCCCTCCTTTTTGTCACTGGGCGACTGTACAGTTCATGTTCCCACAGTTTTCCTCTGAAACTTTCCCAGGACCATGGATACACTTGGGAAACTGACGGAGGCAGGAGCGGTGGGGTTCTTCCATCCCTGGGGGCCGGAGCAGCAAACGACAAGAGCCCGTCCACTCAGGAAGACATACATCAGCGCTCAGCTGAAGCCGGTAGCCTCAGAGTCAGCGATGAAGACTCGGAGCGTCAAACGAAGTGACACCAAAGCATGTGTTGTCCTTCAACGTGAAAGCCAACAAATCATGTTTTTACTGGCTGCTCTGAAAACAAGCCAAAGTGCGATGGTAAGAGCTACTGCAGGATGTGTATCTAAGATTAGACAGCCTCAAACGACTAAGAAAAAAGCATAGTATAGCTGGGGGGAAAATATTTTGTTACTGCAATATGATAAGGGTTCATGTTGACCAAGGAGGAGTAAAGGGGTATGAATAGATTCCTTTAAAAAGGGACTCTCACTCTAAAATTGTGCATGTTTTTAAAGACAAACTCCGATCATCTTATGATTATGCTGTTTTTAGCCAAAATAAAAAAATCTGTGTCCATTTTTAGGACAGTTTCTGCAAAGCTGAAGTTCACCAGAAATTTTCCTCTGAGTTGTGGACAGAACTGATGGCACGTAGTATGCCCACCCCCATTTCCCGTCATCCACCTGTCTGCAACAGTTTCTAAAAACAAATATAGAATAACATTTCAAAAAGTCAACACAAAACAACTAAAAAAAGGCTGTTTCCACTCTTTTTTTTTTAAATAGCGCTGTTTCTAAAACTAGAATATTTGGATATATAGTGAAAAATGATTTGGGACCCCTGTAAGATTTACTGTAAAAACACGTCCCACAGTTTGCATAAATAAAGTGACTCACCTCACAATGAGACTCTGCAAAGAGCCTTAACAAATCTAAAAAGCATTTCTCCAACCAAGATGTTTTTTTGTTTTCTTTTCTCTCTGAAACAGGGGCCTCCAGTGCCCCTGTAATCTCAGAAGTCTGAGAGAAACAAACAGCGTTTATGTCAGTGATGGCACAGTAATCGCACGGAGGGATAAACTGTTATCACTCTGCATGAGGTTTCCCATAGATGCTGGGAATCTGGTGGCTGATTGACCCTTCCCGCTCTCCATAAACATCCCTGCTACGCTCAAAGTGTCACCCGCTAATGAGGAAGAATGCTCAAGTCGACCTCGGCGGGGTGCACGTGGCCCACGCTCCGCCTCAGGGTGCAGCTCAAGTGTGTAATCCCACTCCTGGGATTATCTGAGTACAGTCTAGCTGCGTGTTTTACAAACATCTGGCAGTGATAAAGCAGAACTCGATAAAGTGGGAACTGATGTATGAGTCACATTTGCAACTAATTGTTTTCTTGAGTGTACCGGAGAAAAGAGAGAAGGAGTGGGGGGGGGGGGGGGGGGGGGAAAAAGATATAAAAGAAAGAGAAAAGTGTCCAAGTGCAGCTGGAGAGGATTCGCTTCCGCATGGGGGAATTTTCTGGCCCTGTGTGGGTGTGATGCATCCATGACACAGCGAACCAAGACAACCACTAGCCGAACCTTTACACAAAACAAGGCTCTCAGAAAAAAACAAACAAAAAAAAAAACTGCAAAGAAACTATTACAAAGAAGGACAAAAACATCTCCAGATAACAAGCTGCACAGAAAAGATGTAAACTTAGAGTCAGACGTGATGAAGAATAAGAACTCAGCGTCAAACAAACATGCAATTATGTGTTAAAAACAAAAGAGGCAACTCAGAGCAGTTCTCCAGAGAGGGAAAAAACCTAAACAGTGAGAAGTATGGAATATACTTTAATGGAAATACCACATCAAAGTGTGGTGTGAGACATGGGTGCAGAGTCAGTCTGACAGTTATGTTTACTCCATGAAAACATCAGGAAGCTGAGCAAAACAAACATCTGTAATTCAGCGGTCACTTCTTTCCAAGCACCTAAAGGCCGACACAGGCAGCAATCTGACACCGTCCCACCATCACTTGACATTTTTAAGGACATGGAATAAGTTGAAACGATTACTTCTCTTTAGGTTTGGGTTTTAAGAGGAATGACAGGTCTTTATGATGCACCTTAGGACAGCAGGATCTTGGCGAGCTCTGTGGGAAAAAAATGACCCAGAGTGTCTCTGCTAAAACAAACCTCCTTCTTTATCACTCATTTTGAAGTCAGCATCTTTCCCCCAAGAGGAAAAACCTTCTGGCCCCTCAGCAGCAGAGCGATCACGCACTGTTCCCATTCCAAGAGGCTGCAGTGCCAACAAAGTCTACAAACAGGATACAGTAATTTGCATCAGTGCTGCCCTGAAGAATGACACTCCTAAGGTCCAAGAAAAACTACAACTGCTTGTCTCATGTAAAATAAGAGTATGTGTGAAAAATAATGGAAGTCAGAGGAGAGAAGTATTTGAAATTCACCAAAGAAATAATACAAAACTCTATTTAATGAAAGTAAAAACATTGGAAAATTCTTAAAATATTTTTTTTCTTTTTAAAATTGGAGCATAAATGCATCAAATAAAAAGTAGTGTTATTAGTTTGTACTCCTTAGAAAGTGCAGAAATGTTGTTGTTGATGTTGTTGTCCATGCAAAACAGCTGTAAACTCTTGAACTTGCTTACTGTCTATTTTCAATTTTATCTTTATAAGCACAGGGTGGAAAAAAATAAATGCTCATACAATAGAGGTTTTTTTCTGTTTTCTGGTATTTCTTGGAGATTACATTATACTATGTTGCTCAAATGTTTATAAGGGAAACACACCTTTATTTACATTTCATTGTCACTCCTACTTCTTCTTGAGGTGTTTTGTACATGCATTAGTCCGAGGAAGTTTGCTCCTAATCTGGGAGTCAATGGTCATAATAATCTACTAGGTTCCTCCAATGCACTGCTGGTTTACAGGGATAAAGTTGTGTATTTAGTCCAGGAAGTGGCCCATTATAAAAATAAAACTGCCATGCTAATGTGGTCAGGACTGTAAAATCCTTTGAGTGGTGAGTAAGATTATCAAAACAGCCCCCAATAAATGAAGTGCTTCTGCTTTTTAGTAAAAACATTTACCTCTTGATAAAGTGGCACCAACTCATGTTATATTTAATCGTTTAAAGCACTTTTTATCTGTTAGTATAGCAACAGAAAAAAGAATGCATTTCAGACTCAGTAAAGTGAGATAACAGACTGAGAAGTCAAAAGAAGGAATTCGTACATCCCATTAGGTGTTTTTTTCATGTATTTGTGAGATTAAATTTAAAAACAAAAATTAGTGCCCATCATAGAAATAAAACTGTTTTAAGTCTTGTTTTTAGATACTTTGCAATCAAAAGTATACACCAAAAGCCTTGTGAACTCCCACAAAAGCAAAAACTCTTTGAGGGATCACTGAAAGCAGACAGTTTGGTAACATTTTGTCATTTATACTAATTATTCTTCTCTAAACTACTAATTTAGTCACTTTGATGTTGTTCTTTTAGAGGGAAATGTTGTGCTGATCTTTACAGTAACTGTCTGCTTTGTTTTCTGACAGGATGAAGACTGATTGGAGTCCTAATCTGTTATGAACAGAAAGAGTTTTGTAAGATTTGTTGCAGTGACCCCCCTTTCAGCTGGATTTCACAGCAGCACAGCTGGACGCTGAACTCTCAGAGGTTCTGTGTCAAACAAAGACGCTTAAGGTTGTAACTTAAGAGGCTGAAGCTTCACCGAAGCCAACTCAAGTTTGCATTATCAGCACTAAAGGAGGATCTGACGTCCATAAATTTAGTGTCTTTCTGTTCAGCAAGCAGAAAAAAAAGCTTGTGTGAGGTCTGATCTCAGAAGCCAAAGCGACTCTTTAGTCACGTTTGAGGAACACATGTTCAGGAAACAGAAGACTTTGGTTTGCTCCCTTTCAAACAGACTTGTAAATGCTGTTTGTAGTGGTGGTGGTAGGGTGGAGGGGGGTCTAAAGGGGCGTCTGCAGAGTGGCAGTCTTAGATGTGGCAACGTTTCAGTATCATTTTAATTATGTCATTTTGACTCATTTGGAAACTTAACTTGGAAAAAAAAAACAATTGTTCTTTATACTCAGCCAGGCTGAATTGGCCTCTGTTGGGACGCAAAAAATGTGCAGTTTGAGCAGAACTACAAGCTGGTATAAGCAATCCTGCATCCTGTCACTTTAACCTTCAAGAGAAAATAAGAAAAAAAACATAAAAAAACATAGTTCACGTCTTCACACTGGATAACCAGAGAAGAAGGCTTCTTCTTCTCTTTCTTTTCTACTGTTTACTAGCGCATGTCCGCTACCTACAGTTGGAAGAGGCTTGGTGCCAAACGTCAAAGCAGTGCAAATCTCACTCCAGGCTCTGTCTTTCACAGCTCTATTCTGACATCTGAAAGACTTGATGTTATATGATTCTGACAGTCTTTCAGTTCTGCTTTATTTTTCCTCATTCTTGTGTTCTCTGTGCAGGTTGGCTGTGGTTTCTCCTGGAAGGCTCCGCCCTCTCTCCGGTGGCTCTCCTTGGATTGGAGCTCTTTTTAAGTGTTTCTGTTTCTCCTCTAAGTGTCAGAGTGTTGCTTAGTTTATAGTTCATTGGTTTATCACTTCTTGTTCCATTTCGTCATACTGGTTTTGAGTTGTGTCATGTTTGTGGATTTTTCCCACTTACATTAGAGTGGCACTTTTTGTTCATTAAAGAATTATAGTTTCTCACTCGCTCGCCGTCTTGTCTTGCATCTAGGTCATACTGATACTTGCGACAAATTCCAGCTGGTCACAATCTGCTATTAATTATTCCATGATCAATTTTCAAACGGTTTGCACTTCAGTGAACTAAAAGGGACTTCATCCATACGTCACCTACAAACCCCAGCCCCTAACTGGTTAACGTTCGACCTGATTTAAATGGCAATGCGCGTTCATCGGTCTTGTTTTTTGTACACAGAGCCCGAAACTCGTATCTACACTCGTTTACATAGACTTTTAATTGGAAGGGGCTGCAAGGGCAGTGAGAACTTTGATTTAGTGACTAGAATTGCTTTCTTGAATTCAGAGCTCTTGGGAAGATCATTTATCTTACACCATTAGCAGATTTTTTTTTTTGTGTTCATTTAAAGAAAATCTTCCAGTGGGGTAAGAATGACTTACTTCTAAGGGGCCAGTTTTTGCAGTTTATCTGCTATGTTTATATCCCGTATAAATATACCTTTAGTTAAATTTATTGTTGACTGAACAAAATCAAATGTTTCCCTTTTTCTGATGCTGCACAAAAACCTTTTAAAAGCAGGACATTCATTTTCTGTTGTAGTCTTAGTCCTCCTCTCCAATCGCTGTATCAGCATTTCCAGTGTGTTTTTTTTGGAGAAAGTGTTCAAGAGCAGAAATGTATCTGATGGAGACGCAAAGTTCCTGCAGGAAATTTGTTTTGCGACTAATGCTGTGAATTTAGAAATAAAGGACAAAACACAAGCATACAGCATTTTGACGAGCTTTACATTTCTAGTAAATCTTTTGTTTGTTTTTCTTTACTTGTTTTTGATTTAAAAAAAACATCACATTTCCAGATAACAATGGTGACAAAACAGTTAAAAAAACGGATGTCTTTGCTTTGTTTTGGTAACCTGTGTGGGGTGAATTACTCCTCGTCTCTGTTCGTTGACAGCTGGACCATTCCCTGGCACCCCCATGACCATGAACAAGATGAGGTGGGGGTAAGAACGGAAGAAACAACGGCACAATCAAAGCATAAACATTTACACTTTATACTTGACTGCTTTTAACATGAAAAAGCATCACTTCTCCTTTTTTTTTTGTGTTTTTCTCCATGTTAAAAGCCCGGGCTTTAACCGGCCAGATTCCAGAATATTCAGCCACAACAATGCTGAGCCTTTCTGAATAAAGCAAGAGTGGTTTCTCTCACGGCAGACTCTTTTCATGCCATAACCAGAGAACCACGACAGAAACCACCTTTAATGCTGTTGTAACTTTGTGCTTCTGCAGGGTTTCGCATCAAACTTCAAATGATCCTAATGTGTTTGGGAGGCAGCGAGGAAAAGGAGGAGCAGAAAGCGCCCTGAACCTGGCTCCCCTCTAAACAATAAAGATTTGTGAAAATGACTCATCGGAAGTCACTATGATGTTGGGCTTTTAACACAAGTTTTAGAGCTTTTAAAAGCAGAACATCCAACCTTGGTGACACAACAAAAAGTAGAAAAACTGGAAGCTAAACCTTATTCAGACCTTGTCCAGTAAATTACACTTCTCTGGAGTGAGGTAACAAGCTTGTTGTGCTGGAAAAGCTATTAATCACAGAGCAGCTTGTCTTACAAAAACACAGACAGACTTGCTGTATGTCTTACCACATGATCAATCAGCAAAAAGTAAACTGTTTTCTAGTTACCATCACATCTGCTTTTTAAATTCTGCAGAAGTTTTGCGTCTTGATCTTTGCACCTATTTCCATATTTCCCATTCTTTTACTGGGATTTACTCAATCACCTTTAATGCTAAAATGTATTTTAGCTGCTTTAAAGACACACTCACATGTTTTTAACATGTTCTTGTGGCATTTTTCTTTTGATGGAAGACATGGAAGAAGAAAATTTAAGACTAAAATTGCACTTCTGAGTATTTCTTTTTTCAAATAGTTGTGAATCAGAAGCAGACGAAAAGTGCAGTTAGAAAAAGCTTGTAGGTGTGACGTAGAATAGGTCACTTAGGCCACAAGCTCCCTGCTTTGTTCCATTCTGATGCATCCACTTGCAGACAAATAGAGCCACGTACGTCTTCTTTTCCCTCGTCTGAGCTGGCATCTGACTCAAAACTGTGTGGTTGGATAGCTCTGATACTGCTCGCCATTTTTGTTGAACCAGTAATGTTAGGTTGTGAGGGGTTGTAAGATAGCACAAGAGCATGTTATCCATATGGATGACGGGAAGAAGGGGAGGGCTTACGTCATGCCAACAATCCCACCCACAACTCAGAGGTGAATTTCTTATGAGCTCCTGCTGTTTGGCAGAAAACATGTCCGAGAAATCAACACAGGTTTTGGGATTTTGGCAAAAAAAACGGCATAATCCTAATTTTATTTAATTAAAAGACCACTTAGCTTTTAAAATAAATCAAAAAATGATCAGAGTGGGACTTTAAATGACCTCCCTTAAATTAGAGGTATAAGTTTTTTGGTAAATGTTCTACCTTTTCAGATATGGTGTAAATCAGTAAAAAAAAAAAAAACGGCAACATTTTTCAAATGAAAGAAGGTCAAGCTCTTTTCAAAACCGTTTCTATTTGAGGCAGTTTGACCTGAAAAGACTTTATTTCATGGCTAGAGGGCCACCACATGTCCCAAAGCAAGAAGAAGAAAAAAAGGAAGGCAATAAAATAAATGTTTCCTCAATGACTGGTCCAGCAGGGCTGACTGCTTCCTGACTGAAGACGAGATGCAGCTGCCTGTCAGGGTTAGAGGGAGCGAAGGAATGAACCGGGAGGAGGCCAGATGGAAAGGCAGCCAAACAAGATGCTTTACTGCAGCAACAATAAGTTGATGCACTTCATAATTCAAGACTGAAGCTCTTTCCCTGATAGAGAAACAGCTTAGCTAAGAAATACGGATGACTAAACATGAATCACCTTTGGAAATGAGTCAGAGAAACGGTATAATCTTTTATAAAAGCTCATGTGATGAGATGTCCAACTGCTTCAGGCAAGTCTTTCAGCTCACGCTGCTTAAAGGGCAGCCTGGGGAACACAGGATAAATCACAGCTACAGAACCAGTCCAGCTGATGTCCAATTTTGCTGCTGAGTTCCGACTGTTGTATGTCGGCACTGCAGCGCACATGCGAGCCGAATGGGACTGCCAGCATGTTTTTATGCATGGTCATAATGTGAAACACATTTTCCCACAGCGGCTGGCATGCAGAGAGCCAGGAAACAGCTGATGACAAAGGATTAAGTCCAGGCTAGTAGGAAAGGAGCTGCCTGGATTGCACTGCATCAGGGCTGCTCTTCATACCAGCAGCCTGACACACAGAAAGAGGAAAATCCCGTCTGCCCAGAAAAAGATTTAAAACTTTGTGAAGTCATGGGAAAAAAACTGTTAGGAAGTTGTTTTATAAGTCAACTTCGGGAAAAATGTTGGCAAGAGATGATAAAAGGATGAAAACAAAATGAGCAGTATTTATAGTTTTTGAAATAAGTGTGTAGTTTTACAGCTGTTCATCAGTTGGAAAATAGTTAGATACTGCCTGAAATGATAGTCAGAAAAGAATAAAAAAACACAAACTGCCGCATCACGAGGAAGAGATGGAAAAACATCAATAATGTGATTACAACTGATGCCAAATTAGATCTTTTCATTCCATAGCTGGACTTTCAGGTGCAAAACACATGCTGAACTCAGAACTCAGCTCCCACTGCAGCAGCATAACTCAGTCCATGCTGTAAAAACTTCTGTGTTCCCTTGACATGTTGGCCCACAAGTGACAGAGGCATCAAGATGTGTTCGGTTTGAGCTGTATTGCCGGCAAGAATGAATCCATGCAGTAAAAAAGGGGAAGCGGGTGACAGTGACGGATGCCAGGTCTGATATCAACGCTCAGCTTTTCTGTGCGGCTGTGCCGAGAAGATTGATTCGGTTAGGGCCATTCACAAGGGAGGACCATCAGTTCACTCAGGGTGACTGAAGAGGGCTGTATAAACAAGCTCTTTAGCAGTAATGCACAAAGTGGTGTGCATACAAACAAGCAGAGATGTAAAGCCCAATGTGTGTCTGTGTGTGTGCGCCCGTCAGAAACCGTGGGACGCAGTGTCAAACGTTTTTTTTCTTTTCTTTTCTTAGTGAGAAGATAAACATACTTCAGGTTGTTGGTTGTGAAGAGTAGAAAGGTGTCTGTGTGCAAAGATGCAGACCAGCTCTTTGTTGATGTTTGAACAGTTTGCAAACACTCTGACACATTGTAATGCTTGCGTGTACACATTTAAACATGCGGGCAGCAAACAGCACCAGAACAGAGGCTCAACAAATAACTAACGACCAAACTGTGCCATGAAACAGACTGGAAGTGTGGTCCTTATCAACCTGCTTAATGAAAGACAATCAAATGGAGCTAAAATTAGGATGAAGTGCATCTTCTCTGTTACACAATTCACAAAGTTTGTGCAGAACTTTTTCCTTTCTGCTGAAAACAACTGTGAGTTCAACCCTTTATTGAGGGAGAAGGGATGTTTCTTACCTTCAGAGCTGTTCTGGAGGCAGAGATGAGTTCCCCTCCCTGTTCAAGAAGGTTACTGGCAAAAAAGTTGAAGCTGCTTGTCTCCACAGGCGCTGCTGCTTCAAATGTTCAGATCCCTCAGATGTCCAGAGTCTGGGGTTAATCTCTGCTGTCCCTGGAGTCTGTTGAGAGGAGGCGCTGCTCTGAGCCTTGCTGTTTGTTTAGTCAAATCACAGCACCATGGGGGTGTCTCTCCTCGTTCACACAAAGCAAGCCCAGCACTCAGAAAGAGTGCTGTAAGTTTTAAAAAAATGTTCCCAATGGAGACATGCAGACACCAACCCCTTCCCTGAGCAGCGTCAGTGGTCCGGCCCAGCTGGAGCTGAGTGAGCGGAGAGAGGAGGGAGCCAGAGCAGTGTAAAAAAAAAAAAAAAAGCAATAGAAGCAAGTTTGGGGAAAACGAGGGACAAAGACGTGCAAAAGCTCCAAAACACTGAACGGGTTCTGCTTGTTGTTCTTAGGTAACAGCTCAGAGATCCCAAGCAGGAGCGATTTGTTTATGAATGGAGAGGCTGTAGGTGAACTGAGACCGTCTCTATTGGCAACAGCAATCTGGACCGCGTCAAACCCTTCCATGAAACAACAAACACAGTGAAAACGAAGAGAAAGAGTGAGAGGTTTAGGCTGGAGGAAAAAAAAATCTGTTCTGGCAGAACTCATAGTGCTTTGGAAGCAGACATAGGTTTCAGTTTCTCAGAAACTGAAAAAGTATGGAAAGAGTCTGCATGAGTTAATCTATTCAGACTTTTTCATACTTCTTCCTATGTCACATTTTGTTTCCCCTGTTTGTTCACGTGTGCCACATGAAATAAGTCAGCATCTCCCCCTGCCCTCACCCCTTCTGTCTCCTCTCCCTGCTCTTTCATCCCGTCTTCTTTCAAAGACATGCATGCCCGCATTGTGTCCTAAATGCTGGCCCGCTTCCTAATTTTATTCTTTCCCAGGATATGAAGGGATGAACCCCACAGCTGACAATGTCTCTTTCCTCTAACAAGCAACTGGGGGAAAGACAGACGGATGGAGGAAGGGAACAGGGGCCAAACTGAACAGCAATGTGGTCTCCTCTAATTGTACCAGTAAATCTAAAAGCCGTGCAAGAAATAATTAGAGAGTGAGTGCAACCCCAGTTATTAGATAGGAGGGGAGCAACACCACACAGGACAGTCTCTATTTGATTTTTTTATACATACATTTAACAGTTGCTATAGATCAATTCAGATGAATATAATAAACTTTTAGCTTTTGCATTGTAAGGAAAATGATAGTAAAAAAACACTAAAAAAATGTGCCATTGAGTCACATTTTATGTTCTGTCAATGCACAGCACAAAACAGGAAACTGAATCCCTGGACATGATTATTTTGCATTTGATAATCTCCTCCAATTTTAGCATGTTGTTGACATGGAATGTCACAGCAATGCCACAAAGAGGCTGTTTATTGCCCGATATGTGGCAGCTGCAGTTAGTGAACCTTATCACCAAGTGGAGTCCAAAGTATTCAGCCACAACAATGCCGAGTCTATCTGGTTCCTCCACTG
Source organism: Adrianichthys oophorus (assembly GCA_036245035.1). Lineage (NCBI taxonomy): Eukaryota > Metazoa > Chordata > Actinopteri > Beloniformes > Adrianichthyidae > Adrianichthys > Adrianichthys oophorus. Next base: position 9,790,547 of record BSAI01000162.1, on the reverse strand, counting down.
CTGAGCTCACAGCCAGAGAACTGTGGAGCTACGGACACACCGGGCATTTGACAGTGCGTTGAATAACTCGCTAAGCGTGCGTTTAGCCCATGGTGTTCACACTGGTAAATTAGGGGGGGGCTTCTTTTTCTTTTCTTTTCTACTGTTTACTAGTGCATCTTTGCCACCTACAGTTAGGAGAGGCTTGGTGTAAAAGTCAAAGCAGTGCAAATCTCACAAATCTTCCTCCAGGCTTTTTCTTTCACAGCTCTAATCTAATATGTGAAAGACTTGGTGTCACATAATTCTGTAAGGACACAAACAGCAATTATTAATGTATCCTCCACGATCAATTCTCAAACTGCTGGCACTTCCATGAATGAAAGGGGACTCCATCCAAAAGTCAGTCTGAGTTCCTTATTGGTCAAAATTCAACCAGATTTAACTTCAATAGCCACGTGTTTTGTACATAGAGCCCAAAAACGAAAACAGTCTTTAACCTTTGTGTGGTGTTCGTATTTTTGCTGTATGTAATATATATGTGTAGGGTGGTGTACATTATGCAGTCAATGAAAATGTGTTTTGATTTATGTTCTTCACAGAAAATGAGCCAAAGCTAATGAATTTCAGGTTGTAAAAAAATTTATTGTTTCATTTTTCTACGGATAGAAAAACTGAAAACGGGTCCCACAGACCCGAACACCATACAAGGATTAAAAATGTGCGTAGTTACACGTGAACGCAAGAGTTTTGAATGCGGAAGCCCGAATTGCGCTTTTACCTGCTTTAAAGAATTTTCAGTGGAAGTGGCTGCTTTAATGTGCGTTACCGAGGGCGGTGTGATCGTAGCTTTAAAATGCTTTTACTCTATAGTAAGAGCAGGAGCATGAAATACAGGATAACTTCACACTTATATGTTGTTATGTTCTTAAGGTTTTTTTTAAAGATTATATTGTTTGCTTTTAAATCTTTAAATAATTTTGTACCGCTATACCTCTCAGAGCTTTCAAATCAAATCAAATCAAACTTTATTTCTATAGCACTTTTCCTATGAAGCATAACACAAAGTGCTTTACATTAAAATAAAACAGATTAAAAACAAGCACAACCATAAAAATGTAGACCCCCCCCCCCCCCCAACACACACATGCAATCCACCCAACCCCTTTCACAATTCCCACCCCCTTAGCTGATGGAACCCATTGGGAAACAGGCTGTGCAAGGAGAAAGTTGGTTGGTGGACCCATTATAGTTGGGTCCTCTACCTCCGTGGACAACCACATAGTCAGTCTAATGCAGCATCACAGGCGAGGACCCAGCCCCACCACAGCAAGGTAGCGAGGCAGGTCCCCATCTAGAGCTGCAACAGCTGAACCGTAGCTGACCCAGAGGGAGAGGACCCAGCCGAGGAGGCACTGGATTTAAAAAATAATAAAATATAAATCTAAAATTAAAATGGAACATTTGATAAAAGCAACAAGCAATAAAACATGAGAATAAAAAATATTCAAATAAGCTATAAATAATCCGACGTAAAATCATAAAACATGATAAAAATGATAAAAACAGGATAAATTAACATGATAAAAACTAACTAAAAGCTCATTTAAAAAGATAGGTCTTGAGCCTTTTCTTAAAAACCTCTATGTTCTCTGCGGTCCTCAGGTCCTCCGGCAGACTGTTCCATTGACGGGGGCCATAGTATTGAAAAGATGCCTCTCCATAATTTTTGGTTTTCACATTTGGAATGATTAGTAGACCAGTGCCAGAGGACCTCAGGGTCCGCGAGGGTTCATATTTAACTAAAAGATCAGATAAATAAGAAGGCGCAAGACCGTTCAGACATTTAAAAACCATTAAAAGTATCTTCAAATCACCCTACAACCCAAACTGGTGCCTCAGGTTGGCTTACCAGTTACCTTTTGGAGGTAGCGTGGTCCAAGAGGAGGCTCGGAGGGTTTTCACTATGTGCACCGAAGCTGTGGAACATGTTACCACTGACCATTCGACAGGCACCCTCTCTGTCCATTTTTTAAAAACTTCTTTAAACCCATTTTCAATCGCCAGGCTTTTGACACGGCATTAGACTCTGCTTTGTTGGTGCTTTTTATTTTTGTACTTGTTCTTGCTTTTATCAGTGTTCTTGTTTTACTAAAGAACTTCTTTTATATTTTACTATCTTACTTTTAAATTGTTTTAAATTTGTTATTGTTGTTTTAATTGTATGTAGATTTGACTGTACGGAGCCTTGTTTGACTTTGATCATGTTAAGACGCCAGATAAATAAACCATAACTTTTGATAATGAGTGGTCAGTTGCAGACTGTTAATCCCATGCGTACATTGATGCTAAAATCAATTACTGTTGAACAGTCCATGTGCATTCACACTAGATGAACCACACCAGGGTTCACTTGGAAGTAAAACTTAACACTCGGCAGGTGTCATGTACTGCAGCAGCTTTTAGACAGTTTTGCAAGTGCACAAACCAATGTGAGGTGTGGCTGTTCAGACTATAGTTGCTGATTTGTTTAATCTGCAACAGTAAAACAAAAAGAGTTTGTAACTTGGACTTTTTTTTTTGTTTGTGCTTTATTTTTCTGCACAAACAAAACAGTTTCTGTGTGATGTCTCCCATCTCCAGATAATTCACCACATGAAATTTTCTGCGTCATGGTGTTTACTTTTTAAAATGACAAAAAGTTGTTTATGTGGAACATATTTCATCTGTTTGTTTTTGTAAAGGCACAACTGCTAATGCTCCAAAACAAATGGAAACTCCAAAAAAAGCAAACAAAACAAACCAAAAGGAAATGAAAAACCCATCAAGAAGTGAATCCGTCTTGTATCTGTAGTTCAGTAAAAGCAGTTTAGCTAAAGGTAAGCATTTAGAAGCTTTGATGATATTAATTTTTGACATTTTACTAAACAAAAACTAAATCAATCACCAACGTGCAAAGCCCACATTGTGTGTTTTCTAAGTTTAGAGACTGGAACAAAAGATATTAGCTCTAATTTTTTAAGGCAAATAAATATACTATTTGTCTTATATGAAAAAACATTGATTATTAAGATGTTTTTGAATAAGTCTGACACATTTAGAGTAAAAGAACAAGACAGAGGGCTGTCATTTATTCCAGTAAACTTTAATTTGAGTTACTTTGTGCATCCTGGTCTGTTTCAACTGAATATGCACCCATGGACTGCTGAATAATGTAAAAGCTCATTGAGTGAAATAATGTGGACTTTAATGACCCAGCTCAGCTTTGTTGTTGTTGTTGGTCATAACAAACAGTCAGCTCATGAACAAAAGACTCTTGAAGCCAAATTTGGTCAGTCGCATTCCAGACCTCAAACATGCTGGAGCATCAGGACAGATTTTAAAGATCAGCTCAGTCGCAACAAATAACACCAGTCCACAGATGGAACGACTCTTGAGTTTCTTCTCTGCCTGCATCCACTGCAGCAAAAATACTGCTGACTCAAAGAAAGACTGCAACTCTACTCCTTGTATTCAATGATACTTTTCAGTTTCAGTTGCAGTAGTTTGAATGTAGAAATTATTTCAAATCTTAGATTTAGACTTGCAGAGCTGTTTACATTAGTTTCCCATGTTTTTTTAAAAATCTTTTTGGGCACAATTTATAATAACTACAACAACTTGGTTTTGGTATAGTTATTTTATTGTTTTCAATTCTTGATTGATTTTATTATTGTATGTACTTTTCTTCCCATGCGCCTACATTAGAAGCCCACTTTTTGTCTTTCCTTTTTGATCTTTGTTAGATTTGCTGCTAACAATTTCTTGGTTTATTTTGATTTCCTGAAAAATGAAAAGACAGGAGTCCCTTTTGATTCTTGTGACCTAACATATCTTTCATTACAAATAAAGATTTGTCGTTATTATTTATTTGTTTTTCTAAAAATAACTGGAGTTCAGAGTTTGCACTCTTGTTGCTAAATGTTTGCCCATATTTTTTTTACCTTTACATTTAGTAGTTAAGCTGACACATAAACAAAGTAACATACAAATGAAGTACATAACAAACAAAAACTGAGACAGTCTACCCAAACTAAGTTAAGCTACCTCAACTGCCAGACATAACAAAGAGTAGATTGAGTTTTCCTTTTTAATCCTATTCTTTAGAAAATTAAATTGAGGCAACTTTTTTTAAATATGCGTGTAAAGATGGGATCTATGGGATCACAGAGCAAACAAGACTAGCTTCTGATTCTTTGCAGCATTGTGCAGGGAACCTTTACAAGAAGAAACCAGCACAGAGATCTGAACAGAGGTTTGATGTTTAGTTTTTAGCTAATCAAAAATTACACGTGCAGCAGCATTTCGTATCATCCGAGAAAACCTGATTCTGTTAGAAGAACATTGCATCAATTTAGTCAAAAAATTAGAAATATCTGCATCAAAGGCATTTGAGTTGTATCCTCCTGACAATGAAAAGGTCTGTATTCCAAGGAAGAGAAAGAAATGAAACAAAAATGGTGACCAATATTGGAACTTTGCAGCTGTACGGTTCTGATCCAGATGCCAGATCAGACAAGGAAAACAAAGACATTCATGGATCTGGTCGTCTGCAAGTGGATGCATCAGAATGGATCGGAGCAGGGAGCTTATGGCTTTAGGTTGTAGCTTCTACATCACAGCCAAAAGTTTTTTTTCCAATGGCATTCTGCTCCTGATTCACCACGATTTGAAAAAAGAAATAAACAGAAATGCAATTTTAAGGTTAAGTTTTGTTTATTTATGTCCTCCATCATCAGAAAAAGGCCACAAGAGCATGTAAAAAAACACCAACATAAAGATTATCATTAAAGTGGGTCTTTAAGGATGAGCCCCAAACTTCTTGCAGAATATGAAATAAAAGTTCCATATTAACAGTCACATTTTACACAGAATAGATGTCCGTGATGCAGGAAAAGATGCACAATGACACTGTCATATCAGAAAAGAAAAGAGCTGTGTCATCAGCAAAAAATGGTTAAAAAAATACTAAGGGAGAGAATGATGGAACTCAAAGTTGTGGTTTATTTTCTACCCATTGGTTTTTCTGAGTGGCCATTATCGATGTCCATCCAGCTTTAGATGATGGACAGTATAACAGTGATGTTAAGTTGCACTTTATTCAGTGTTCAGGCCACTACCACTTTCATGCCCATTTGCTACTTTTTGCTAACAGCTAATGTAGTTGTGATGCTGGTCTGATAGAGTGGGATGAATATTTTATTAATATTGCTTTGCTTCAGAAATACATTCACTTATACACAGGCTTAGTGACCTGAACATAAACATCATCAGCAGAACGAGCATTAGGCTATGTAACTAAAAACACATAGCTGTGTTTTAAAGACAGGAAAAGAGCTCAATGAAGACATACCACTTTAACCTCACTTAAGAACCTCTACTCGTGTTTTTATCCAGTTAGAGCTCCAATCAATAGAAAGCTTAGGACGATGTCATCCTTAACAGACTGTTAGAATGTATGCATTTAAACAAGTATTTTTTTTACATCTCACCTCTGAAACAAAAGGCAGTTTTCCGCTCTCTGCTGACCTCGTGTGGAAATTTGAAGTATTGCAATAAAAATGTGTTCTAACAAATGTTTTCATTAAATTCAATTAGAAAAACAAATATATTTCTTTAATTACAAGTTTTGTATTTACAACACACTGTTCAACATTTTGGGTTATTTTTTTTTGCTTTAGTAATGGTAGTTTATTCAAACAAAAATACCTAAACTTATTATAGAGGATTTTCAAATGTAACATTGCAGTTGTAATAAACTCGGTTGCTTGGGACAAAATAAATAATGTAGGCAGTATTACTACAGTTGAAAAAAGTAGACCTAGTTCAATAGAAATATATTTTATGGAAAATCAAATCAATTCAAGCTTTTTTCACTTCATGCTGGCAAAAGACGTCTTTCTAGAGGGTATAACTATTTTTAGGACACAAACTGTATTTATTTGTGAGTTCTACTATAGAAGACACAGGTAGAGATTTGTCCTGAAAATCATGAGACTTGAAGGAAAATTATTGAGAAAACACAATCCAGTCTGTTTTTCATATATTTGTATCTAATCTAGTATCTGAAGTCCAAATACGTGTGCATAAGTTGATATCAAGCCTTCAGTTTAATCAGAATGGTGCGTGAGGGCAGGTGAGGTGGGGTAAGGTCATTGTCCTGCTGGCTCAAATGGGACTCAGGTGAAACGTGACGTCACGGTGATACTTTTGAACTCCTTGGCAGTAAATCCATAAAGGTGTGTTGTTAGTGAGCAGGTAGCCCAGCAGTCATAAGCTTCAACCTGAAACCGAAGGGGGGAAAACACAAGACTACATTATGCTTCAGGGGCTCTGATTCTCCGTCCCTGCCTGGAACCGCAACGAGGATACCGGCATGTACCCCAACTCCCAGTCGGTGAGACACCCGGCTCAGACGCTGTCGTTGAACAGTCAGTACATTCCGCCTGCGTATGACTTCACCGGGTACCACCACCACCACCACCACCACGTCCCGGGAGTCATTGACCCGACCAGCGCCTGGAACCCCGCATACGCGCACCGGGAGGAGTACCCCTACAGCTTTCCGGGGTCAAGCCCGAACACTCTGCAGGCCAGCTTCACCTCCCAGGAGCTGGGCGGCGCGCCCTCACCCGCAGGAGGGGGCTCCATCATCCCCTACAACTTCATCTGTGCGCAGGAGCCCTTCAGCTCCAGGAGATCACCTGAGGCCATCAGGCCGAGCGCGTCAGGTAAGGCCCACCTGGAAACGCAGGCCTACATTCTCAAAATGACTTTAGAAGAATTTTCTCCCTTTGGTGTTATTAAATACATATATGAATATTGTCTGGATATTCATATTGAATGAAAAAAAAAGCTTAAACATATTGTAAGTAAAGGAATGGGAAAGAAGATCATGCTTATTAAACCCAACCCCTTCTTCTTAGTAATGATTACTCCAATATACCATACTGCTTCTTGTGCTTTGATAAAATAAATCAAGGCCGGCCCTGGGCATAGGTGACCTAGGCATCTGCCTAGGGCACCATCTGATAGAGAGGGCACCAAATGGCAATGATTAGGCTACGTTTTTTTAAGTTTAAGACATTTTTTACACATTTGTAACAGTTGGACACATCGCTCATTTAGTTTAAAAATTAAAAAGTAACAATGTTAAACAGAAATAAAATAACTTACAAGTTTGATGTAATCAATACCTTTAACAGGTGCGGCACCCCTCTTTACCTGAAGCTGCCGCTGTTTGGTGGTGTTGCAGCTGTTAGTGCTTCTTTAAAACTTTGAGGAAGAAAAAGCAGCAAAACAAGTGAATCTCCAGTGTTAAATGTTTTTTTTTTTTGTGAATCATACATGGCTGCACGGTGGCGCAGTGGTTAGCACTCTTGCCTCACAGCAAGAGGTTCCCGGTTCAAGTCCTGGCTGGGGGACTTGAAACAGTGTCACCAAGGGGGTGGGGACCTTTCTGTGTGGAGTTTGCATGTTCTCCCCGTGCATGCGTGGGTTTTCTCCAGGTACTCCGGCTTCCTCCTACCGTCCAAAAACATGATTCATAGGTTAATTGGTCACTCTAAAATTGTCCCTAGGTGTGGATGTGAGTGTGCATGGGTGTGTGATTGTGGCCCCTGCGACAGACTGGTGACCAGTCCATTCCAGACCTTCGCCCATGAGTAGCCGGGTTAGGCTCCAGCAACCCGTGACCCCGAAAGGGATAAAGCAGTTTGGAAAATGAATGTGAAATATGGTGGTGCGGTGGTTAGCACTCTCACCTTCCAAAAAAAAGTTTGCTGGATTGAGCCCTGCTTCAGGACTTTTAAACAATTATCAAAAGTGGTTGTTATTTAAGAGTAACAACCATCCAGAAGAAAGCCAAAAAAAGTAAAATAAATATATACTATTAATGAATAATTGGCAGATTATGATTCAGGTTTTTTTTTTTTTTACACTTTTTTCCTTTTTATCTTCAGTTTTAAAATGATGTACACTGTTTTATCTCTTATATTGTTGCACAGTCTCTTTGAGAGTCATTTTAAAAGCATCCACCTCCATGGGTTTTATCACATCCAAAGTATTATTAAATATCAACATAAATTATTTCAGTGATCTAACAAGACTAAGTGCTGTTGGAAATGATTAGCGACATGCTAAAGCACATTTTCCTTGACAGCAGTTTGACATAAACATTCATAAAGCTTCTCTTTCTGGCAGCATGTTTTTTTTTTATTAAATGCAAATCTATTAGTGGAGGCAACTCATTTTGAGCTCTCCCCACCCTTCCTGTCTACTGGGAGGGTGCACAGGGTTGACAAACTGGATAGATAACACTGGCAGCACAGGGAGTCTACAGAAGGTAAACCAAATGTCTAAAGACAAGCCCCCATCTTTGTATGTGTGTGCGTGTGTGTGTACGCTTTGCCTCGATCGATGAAGTCACGTGGTCAAACCTTAAAATCGATGACTGTCACTGTGAGTGTGCATACTTAACATTTGTGTCAATGAATAGCTGCCTGTGTAAACACCTATGTCAACAGCACTCAACGTGATAAGGAGAGGCTCTTTTGCAATGCACAGGGGAGTCTTTGCATCAGTTAAATTTACCGTGATTGATAGAGCTAATGAGGAATTAAGTGGCGCCTGAACTTGAACCTGGCACCAGACGTATTTCTTCAAGTGCAGATGACTCATGAATGCCTGTTTGCTGCAGGAAGTTAGTCAAAAAAAGTGTATTTGATCATCCAAACTTAGATTTTTTTTCCCATAATAACTTTATTCATTTGTTATTGTAATGCAGGAGGGAAGACTCGAACAAAAGACAAGTACAGGGTGGTGTACACGGACCACCAACGACTGGAGCTGGAGAAGGAGTTTCAGTATAACCACTACATCACCATGAGAAGGAAATCGGAACTGTCCCTGGCCCTCAGCCTCTCTGAGAGACAGGTGAGAGGACTTAAAGGAAGTAAGAAGGTGATGGTTAAAAACAAATGGAGCAGGGAAGTAAAGCATAAAAATAAATAAAACACAAACCAGTTGGACTTGACTAAGACCAACACAGTGACATACAAGTAAGTATGAAGTTGTCAAAAATGTTGTTTTTTTGACAGTTTAGGGAAACGCTTTTTTACTATTGACATCAGAACTATACAATTTTTTAAAGAATGTTGAAATACTTAAAATATAAAGTAGCTTACAAAGTCATTTGTACAAATGTGTCTGTGTTGTCAGACAACCACAACACAAACTTGTACTTTAGCTGAAAATTAATCTTTTTTTTTAAGAGTCTGTCAGTCTCAAACTTCACATTTACCATTTACACCACATCTATTCTTTGTAGTTTTAGTTCCTTCAACTTTTTTTTTTTATCTTGGAATGAAACTTCTTCCTCTATTTCATGCTTTCAGTTATATAATTCACAGTCAGGTACAAAGTTAATTATTCAAGTCTGAAATATTAAAACAACATAATATTATGATTTTTTTTTTATTGAGTTATTCCCACTATACCAACTTTGTATTGCTTGGAAACATGTTTTTTTTTTTTTAAAAACAAGAGTCACTATAGAACACAATTTGCCATTTCATGCTCAAGTGAAGAAGATGCAAAAAGATTTTGGTCAAATGTTAATTCCATTCCGTTTAAGTAAAGGGGAAGTAAAACCTATCTCACGCACATCTTTTTATTGCACAATTTAAAAGTTGTGAAAAATTGGGTGTATTTCAAAATGAAAAAAACAGAAAAAAGTTTTTAACTGAGCTGTTGATCTACTAAAATCATCCATTCACCTATTCAATCATTTCTAAACCAATTCAATCAATTTCGGGGTCATTGGGAAGCTGGAGCCTATCCCACTCTAGTTGGGCGGGGAGGAGTTCATCCTGGACTGGTCGCCAGGCAGTCAAAAGGTTTGCAAAAATCAATTAAGTCGTTCTCCACCACTATTTTTTTCTATTGTAGTGTTTCCAGTAGTCTTTTAATTTTGATCATAAAGATTTTAGCCAAATTCAAAAAGCCTTTGTCATTTTTTAAGACAGTTTTTTGCAGAGCAGCAGGTGTTCATCAGAAATTCACTTCTGTGTTATGGACAGACTGTTGGTATGGAAGTAACCCTCTGCTGATATCCCATCATCCTTTGTATACACTCTCTCTCACTAGCTTACAACCCCATATTAACATTAGTGTTGCAACAAAAATGGCGAGTTTTATCAGAGCTATGCAGCAGTACAGTTTTGAGCCAGATGTCAGCTCAGACGAGGAAAATAAAGGTGTTAATGGATCTGTTTGTCTGCAAGTGCATGCATTTGAATGGAGCAGAGCAGGAACACTTTGGCCCACCTATGGCAGTTGCTGCGTCACAAACCTGAGCTTTTTCAAATGACAGGTTTTTGTCTGCTCCTGATTCATTGCTATTTAAATTTAAAAAACACTTAAAAACCCAGTTTTAACCTTAATTTTTTTCGTATGTCTTCCGTGATAAGAATGCTACAAGAAAATGGTAAAAAAGTTAGAAAAGACAAGTTTTTTAACTTCCAAACTGAAATAGATTACTGAGAACTTGCTATGGTTGTTCGAAATTACAAGAATGCTGTCATATCTGTATTCCTTGACATGACTTCTACATTACTTTTTAAGTTATTTTCATAATAATACCTAACATTGCATAAAGTGACTGTTGTAATGCAAACATTTAGTATTTAGATGAAAGTTAATATTGCTGAATAATGAATGTAAATATTACTGTTCATTTTTAGTAAAGTGAAACACAGGAAGCATGACCAATCCCCAGCTTTAGTCTGTTTTTTTAATATGAAAATACAGACTAAATCTACTTCAGCAAAAGTGAGACCAAACAGAAAATCTGACTCCAACATTCCTCAGAAAGACTGAAATAAAGTGTAATAATATCCAAAAAAAAAGAAGGTTTAAATGGCTGCAACTCGCCTTAAACAAATGGATCGACAGAACAACAAAAAAAAGACAACAACATATAACCTGACAAAGCTTTAGTGTAAACCAGGCACTAACATACACAAAAGGTGACTGACTGAACTGAAGACAGCTGTGGATAATTATAAAATGAAACCAGGTGAGATTACGACAGAAAGGAAAAGACAGAACATGAAACTCAAAAACAGAACTGAAAACAGAGAAAAAATCCTCACATTCAAGCCAAAGAAGATTTATTTTATGGCATTTCTTATCTGTTTTTTTTTTACCATGCTTTAAACAAGGACATTTTAGGACATTTTCTGTATTGTGTGCGTTTAACAAACCACTGCAGCTCTGCAAAAATGTAAATGGGTAAATGTACATTTCTGTTTTCCCTTAAATAACCCAAACTGTTTTATATGTGCAATACCTGCAACTTCCTATTATTTTCAGTCAGTTTCAGGTCAATAAAACACATATGCAACAAGTCAATAAGTGCTAATTTGCCTAATAAATAATAATTTAAAAAAAACCTCAAAAAGCATAGTTTCTTTTTTAAAATAACTAAAGAGGAACACAGAACAAAGGCTACTGGGCAACTTTTGAAAAATCTCTTCATCAACATGTTCCCATCATCCCCACCATGTTTGTGTGTTTCAGGTGAAGATCTGGTTTCAGAACAGACGTGCCAAAGAGAGGAAAATTACCAGAAAAAAACTGCAGCATTCCCAGCAGGCCTCCACGACGACTCCGACTCCACCTGTGCTGGGTGGACACACCGACGCCCACGGGGTCCCCAGTCCCAGCAGCAACATGGTGTCAGATATCAAATCTGAGGAATACTAGATGGATTGGCAAAACTGAACAATTTCTGATCATGTAAATAGTACTTGTTGTTGTTCACCAGAAAACAAATCATTCGCACCAGCATGGTGCCTAAATGCTGCACCTGCCGACTCTTCCAATGCAGAGCTCTACGAGCTGCACTGATCAGTTATTCATGAACCATTAGAGTTTTTTGTTTTAATCTCTGCAGATTCCTTACAGATGTGACCTTTATTGTTTATTTTAAAGTTTTTCTGTTTTTCTATTTTTCAACATGAGGGGATTTTAAATCTTTGACTAATTTTTTTCTGCATTTTTCTTTGCTCCTTCCGCAAACAACTGATGCAGTAATGATCCAGTTATAATTCTAAAATCTTTTAAGGTTCAAACTGAGGAAAATTGAGACGTAAAGCTAAAATGAACCTAAAAAGAGGAATGGGTCTCAGTTTTTAAAGATCTTTTTCTATTGTTTTGTTTAGATGCATTGAATTGAAAGTCCATTAGATATGAGTGGACAACAATATTTTATTTTTAAAAAAGTTATACCTGTGGTAATACAACATCAGAGCAGCTTGTCTTAAAAATGGTCTGATAGGAACAAAAAGTTCAGAATTTAGCAACATCCTGAAAGTCATGCAACATTGCTCAATCACCTAGCATGTGATGGTTAGAATATCTAAATCAGTCCTGTCACGTGCCTTTATGTGGAATTTTAGTGGGGAAAAAAAGAGAAGAGGTAAACGGTTGGCTGGCCGGTCTGCTTGCAGCACTTATAGAGAGGAGGAAGTAGAGAGGAAAGTGCAAGCTAAACTGTGAAAAACAAGCAGAAATCAAACTTTAAAAAAGGATCTATAAAAGTTTAGCACGAGAGAAAAAAATACTTCCTTTCATTAAAAAAAAATCCTCCATTAAAACATTTCCAACTTTAAGCAATTCCTGCTACATGCAGCCTTTGTTTGTTTGCCTCATTACTGAAAAAAAATGTTTTCTTCAGTGTCTCATCTGAAAAGTGTTTGATGATTCAGTTTGCATCAGCTTTTGTCTCAAAACACTTAGTTCTCATTAACCTCAGACCAAACATCCACTTATGTAAGGATTAAAAGAAAGGACAGCTCAAAAATCAGATGATGATTTATTATGGGAAAATATTTTGATGAATGACTGTGTGTGGCTCAGAGCTGCATTCTTTCATATTACCAAAAAAAAAGTGAATGGTTATTGAAAACATTTTATTGAGTTGAATTTGCAACAGCTTTACAGAGTACAAAGCCAAATAAAAGACATTCCAGTATTTATTTTTTCACCCTATTGTTCACAAGTTGTTTTAACAGAATATTGTTTCCATTTGAAAAGCAAACGTATGACCCTGGCCTCTGGTTTAAGAGCTTTGGCAGAGCACAACCACGTCACATGAAAGAGTTGCATCTGTGGTAAAATATCACCTGGCTTTTACGAGACAAGAATAAATATTTGATTGCAACTCAGCCTTGTTAGGGTGCAACAGCCTTCAAGGATTTTCAGCTTCTCGCACAAATTCACCAAAAAAAAGTTGCTTTGCCATTAAAGAGGTAAAGAACTGAATACGAGCATGTGCTGGATCACCGAAAAAGGTCTCAACTAGTTATGTCAGGGCAATCCAAAGTCGCTGCTGACCATAAATGTATTTTATGGTGCTTTGAATGTGCTGTATTGCTGTTAAAATTTAACTGCAAACTATCACGCCAACTGTCGTCAGTAACCTTTGTTTTGAAATGAGTCAACCCCGTAAAAGTACAATTCTGCATTGCAGAACATAAAAAAGCAGAAAGAATAAGGTCTCATATTTATTAAGTAAAAATCTAGCATTATAAATATCTTTAAATATTCAAAAGTTATGTAGAAAGCATATTTTATATACATTTTATATACATATCTCGATTGTTTTTGTGGTGTTGGAGCCAGGTCTAAGATTATACTGTGGTTTTGATATTCATTTCATGAGTTAAAATGTAACGGTTTATATGCTGTTTTACGAGATGGCAACAATCTTTAGGATTGATCATTACAGGGAGGAGAAATGAGGACTCGAAGATTTTATTTCCTAAAATTAGAATCTGGAGGGAGCATTTTCTGACATGTGCTGCATATTTGAACGCACCATTCTCCAATGCAGTAAACTAAAATAGAAACATGAGTCAATCAAAAGCGTTTAGCTGAAAAAAAAACTTTGACTTTTGACTTTTTAGAAACTACACATACAGAAGCCCCTGCGACAGACTGGCGACCAGTCCAGGGGTGTACCCTGCCTTCGCCCATGAGTAGCCGGGTTAGGCTCCGGCAGCCCCGTGACCCCGAAAGGGATAAAGCGGATTGGAAAATGAATGAATGAATGAATACACATACAGAAATCTTTCTCATAAAGCTTAGATTATTAAACAAGGAAAAAGTACTTCATTTACTTCAAAAAATTAGACTTGATCTAATCTCTTTTGTCTGCAAACACTTTCCAGAGGAAGCCGCAGAAACTAAAATAGAAAACTTGATGTTAGCCCACAAAAACAGCACCCCCCTCATCATCAGTCAAGATGCCAATTGTTTTTTTTTTTTTTCACATAACGTAAAGCTGCAGAATTGCACGTCAGCATTGTTTTCTGCTTACTGTCTCCTATGTAAAGATAAAAAGAGTCTGAGTGGCACAGCCTCCTTAAAGAGGGAAGTTCTCCTCAGTCAATAGATTTCTGTGCTCACAATTATCTGTAGTTAATATATTGGAGTTCAAAGTAGGGGGATGCCTTTTTTAAATGTAAGGACTAAAATTGTGGTTACAACACAGATTAGTTTAACACAAAACAGCGCCCATGTGGTCAGAGAAACAAGCTAAATCATCTACTTTAAAAGATTTTGTCAACTTCTCAAAAGATAAACTGATTGTTTCAAACGTGGAGAAAAAAATGGCAAAAACGTGAGTGTAACTGATGTGCAAACTATGTAGCTTTTGTATTAAAAAATACTAAAAGAAATGTTTTTAAATATACAGACAAGGTGAAGTTCTGTTTTATTACATAGAAACTAGTTAAACTGGATAAAAATAATTAAAACAAAAAAAAAATTACTCCTACATATTTGTGCAATAAAAGTAAAAACAAACATGCTCTGAGAGCACCAAAATGTTAAAAAAAAACCTATATTAATGTTTTTTTCATATCAAATTCCTCCACACAAAAGCAAAAACATCTCATGCTGCTTTTACTCTGCTGGAGAAGAGCAGTTCTTTGTACCCTCTCAGGTCCCCTGTTTTTTTTTCACCTTTGCGTACACACTCTCATCTGCCGCGGTTTCCATGTGCCGTGGTCGCTCCCTGAACTTGACCTGGCCGTACTCCACATCCACGTCCTCACATGGCTTTCGTGGCATCTTCTTGCTCTGCTTCTTCACAACCCTGACATCGGCGTAGATGAGTTCTTGGTCACCTCCTGCTGCTGAAGAGCATACACATATATATATATTTGTGGGGGATCAAACATCCAAAAAAAATATTTAAAGGGTTGATTTATACCTCTTGTGGTGGGTTTTTTCTTCCTGGTACAAATTATTGCGATTCCAACTAGTAAGACGATTAATAGAGCTGACAGAACACCAGCCAGAATGGGAAGATAGCCTGTTGAAGAAGGAAATGGTTCAAACATGCTGGTTACAGTTGGAAAAAAGGTCATATTTTGCTTTCTGAAGTAAGAAAAGCAAAAGAGGAACATCATGAATCCACTACAGCAGAGAAAGATTCTACTTACAAATGTACCAAGGCTCCTCTTTGCCTGGATTCATAGGTTGATTGTTGGTTGTGTTAAAATTAGAGGTTGTTAGTGATCCTGACTCCTTACCCGCAGTGCTGTGCGTTTCTGTTGGTGGGACTGTTGTTGGTTCAACACACAGAGTGTTGTTTTCCTTCAACACCCACTTTGATATTTCTGTCCCATTTAAGGTGCAGTTTATGTAAATGAAGCCTGTGAGAAAACAAAGTATATGATGTACAGAGGAATCCTAACTTTCAAAAGTTCATATTATTTTAACTCACCACAGGTACAGATTTTTGTCTCATTAGAAGCAGAACTAACGTGGTTCTTGACGGAGCAGACCAGACGGCCTGAGACGTGTTGTTTCAAAGTGATGATGTTTGTCTGGTTGTTTCCAGAAAGCAGTTCAGCTTCTGTCAGTGACTTTCCATTCAGAGTCCACCTGTACTGAATACTTTCCCCTCCCTCAGAGGAGCAGGACACCTTCATCTCTCCCTGAGACAAACACTCAGAGTCCAGCCAGACGGAGGACACAGGAGCTGAGAAGAACACACACCTTTATTCACAATCTTTCTGATGAAGAGTACAGATGTGGAAAAATAAAACACTCAAACTTTGACACATGTGGTGTAGATTATTCACATACAGTCAGATTTTGTTTGTATAATTATCACGTAGAATACCAGCTGATAAAAACATATTTACCTTGAACTAATAACTGTAGGATGTGGGGTTCTGATTTTTTTCCAGTTGAGTCAAATATTCTAAGTACATATACACCACTGTCATTCCTGCTCAGGTTGTGGATCCAACATGTCCCATTAGAAGGAATAAATGAAGATCTGCTTTTCATTGAATTCATAAGTTCTATATTTTTTCCTCCTTTTATTAAAACAGTGGCTTTATGGTCCAACTGGTATACATGTATTTGTGAGAAGTCGTCCATCAGTTGGAGAGAAACAGATCCTCCCAAACCTCCATAACACTGAGTTCCATTCTGTCTGCCATCACAGTGGGTCACCACACCTGGAAGGTTTTAAAGTAAAAAAATAAAATCAAAATATCTC